>JANPWX010000029.1:1679535-2172706 GCA_024734555.1 Trochalopteron elliotii
AAAAAAAAAAAAAAAAAAAAAAAAAAAAAAAAAAAAAAAAACCGCCCGGAGTCCTTCCCGGCGCTTCCCAGCTCTTCTCCTTCCCGGCTCTGCTTCCCGGCGCTGCTTCCAAGCGCTTCCCGGCGCTGCTTCCCGGCGCTCCTTCTTCCCGGCGCTCCGCTGGTGGCGGGAGGGACGGGACGCGCAGCGAGAGCAGAGCGAAGGCGGGGAAGGGCAGGGAAGGAAGGCAGGAAGGGGTGTCCCCTCCTCACTGAAGGAATCCGCACCGGTGCGAAGTTATCGCCCAGAGACGGTGAGAGGCGCTCGGGCTGCTCAACCTGCTGCTGCCGCCGCCGCCGCCGCTGCTGGTAAATGCTCTTCACTTCTTACTTGCCGACATGCCCGGGGCTCTCCTGCGCTCTCCGCCCGGCAGAGCCGCAGCGCTTGGGGCTCCGTGGCTCCAGCATCCCCCCGCTGTCATTGCGTTCGCGGAGTTGACAAGTTGCGATGTGTGTGTGTGTGTGTCACAGCCGGCGCTGCGCGGGCTGGTGCCGAGCCGCGGAATTCAGCACTTGGAGAGGTCATTAGTTGCCTGAGTTCCAGGGAAAGGAGGATTCTCTGTGCCTCTGCAATAACTGCCGCTGCTGCCTTTCTGCCCATTAATCCTCATCCTTATCCGCTGGTATTTAATATATTTCCACGGTGTTTTAATGTTGTTTTTGGTTTTTTAAGCTGCTGGTTTTAAATTTATTTATTTACTTTCTTTTCCCCTTTTCTTCCGAGATTGTAGTACAATGTGGGGGTTTTTGGTCTTTTTTTTTTTTTTTTTTTTTTTATTTCTTCAGTGTTTGCCAACAGTGTGGGAAGGCATCGCTGATTCACAAACTAGTGTCCACAGTGCGTCTCGGTTAGGAACAGGCAGCAATAGGAGACGGCAGGCATTTGTATTCCGAAAGGGAATTTAAAAAAAAAATGCTGCTTTGCATCATTGCTGCAGATTTGCGGGAGGCACTGAGGGACGGTGATATTTTGTTGTTTGTGAAGGTAGTAAACACAGAAGCGCTTTGGTGTTTCACACATAGCCCTGCGATTGAGCTGTTTGGGAATTGCTCTGGATAATAAATTCCTGGCTGTGGAGGCAGGGATTGCTGGCATGTCTCACATCCAGCGCTCAGACAATGTACCGGCGTGTGCTGACACCGGAGCGCGTCCCCGCTACACCTGCCGTGGAGTGGCACTTCCACAAGAGACGGGTTTGTCTCCTGCATACACCCAGACTGAAATTTAAATAAGGTGCCTAATAGGTGCCAATTGAGCTCTTAACTCTCTGTCTTTGAACCAGACTCCTTTTTCAACACTTCTTGTTAGGATGCTTGTGTAAACATCTATTTGTAGCAATTTCGGGAGATTTAATAGCACTGATGTCTTAATATGTGCTTTTATGTCTTTTTTCATGTTTCACGCTTAAGTGTTCTGTCCTTCTAAAATCCTCAGACTGTAATGGCAGGTCTTGTCTGTGTGTATATGTGTGCATAAATATTTAAATATTTATATATAATGTTTGGCTTGTACTTGTTTAAATTTACAGAATCTCGTATTATGTGGGGGAAACAGGTATTATAACAGAATTAAAATGCAGGAACACAGAATTAAAGGAGACTTTGTTTGTAAGGTTTAGTTATGTAGTTAGATTATGTAAGGTCAAAGACATTCAAAATGCATATGTCCTAGAGAAGTAAAGTCTAGAAGTAGCAGCATTCTAGCAATTTGAGAATAGAAAGCTTTGCTATAACAATACAGAATGCAAGCTGTCAATGAGTCTCTGTAGCCATCCAACATCCTCACAGGGCACTTTATGGAACACTGCTTAAAGTCTGTTGTGATTAAATCACAATCTCTGTTAAGGGCAGAGTTGATGAAAGGGTACCCTCACCTGTTAGTATGGTTACTTTAGGTAACTGTAATAGTTTACAGTGGTTGTACAGACTCAAAAGTTTTTCTTCAAACTTCAAAGGGATTGAGAAAGGTGGTTCTTTCTTTAAAATGTTTGTATTTGTCATTCAGAACCTCTGTACAGAATAACGACTGGTACTTTTCTAGAGTCAGTTTTTACAAGGGGATGACAACCTAATGATCAGGAACATTTCTTGCTTTGTCAACATTTAAAATATATACAAACAATGTCTTTGAGCATCTTTTTTCTTTGTGTTGGCAAATCAGTGACCAGGCTGATGATTAATTTGGCTTGGCCCTTATGCTGAGGTTTCTAGTTGCTGAGTAATAAATAAAAACTAGTCTTACATTACACCCATATAGATTGTGTGGTATTCAAAAAGCCAACTGTGAGGTCTGAGCTTTAATTCATTTTGAGAGGAAAACTTTTCTAGCAGTGCTTTCTTAGTGTCCTGGCAACGCCTGACAACTCAAAGAAGTAATTTTTAATCCAATTATTAACACACTTACAGCATGTTTTTTAAAGAAAAAGTTTTGGTCCAGATAATGTTTGAATTTTTATTCTGCTTTTTAGAAAAACATTTCTACCAAGACAGTGCTCATAGGAAACAATAACATTTTAGTTCTCTACATGCTTATTTTTTATAGGGATAATTAAAATAATGGTCTTTCTGTGTCATTAGATTTCAACTGCTTGTGTAGCATGGGGAGAATTAACACATGAACAGCACTAGTAATGTTTTCCTGTAATTAAACTGAGCTGTATTTTCACTTCTAATATTTCACACTAAAAGTCAAAGCTGCAGGAAAGAATTGAGGAGGCACTTTCTCTTGTTAGGTCACAGAGATTACCAGTGGTTATTGATTTGAGGGGGCTAATAGTTGCATTTCATTGCCTTTTTAAATAACAGTTTTATTTCTGATATATATACATCAATTTTTCATATATGGACATGGTTTTGGCATTTTCCTGTCAAATACTGACACTTCTGTTTCTGCTGTCAAAGAAAATTTCCTGTGAACAGTTTTACCATTAGTTATGGTGTTAGCTGTATTAGTGATTGTGTGCTTAAAATTATTTAGAACAACCTAGAAAAGGGAAAATGTTGAGTTCAATCAAGGTCAATGTCTAGACTTTCTTGTCTAAGAGGTCAAACTGAACTGAAGGTCAAATTAGATGGAGACAAAGCTCCAGCCACTATTAGACTACTCAAGTCAATATACCAATGTTTGAAAAGCTGTTTTGTGTTTGTTTGCAGTTTACTGTGAATTTAATCCCTCAATCCTTAATCTTTTTGGCAAAAGATGCACATAGGAGCACCACTGAAGTCCATGCCTAAAGATAAGACCAAAAAATTATTGGACTGGTCCTTTAAACAATAATATTCTTTTATATAAATGGATAGCTCTAAAAAGTTTGCCCTTCCCTGCCCTGGATCTGTAATAGAAAATACAACCTTACAATATAAATTAAATTCATTTCTACTAAACTAATTAAGATAAGAGATGTTTTAGTCCTGACTTGCTCTTTCAGAAGGTTAATATTTAATGGAAATGGCAAGTTTTTTCCCAGGCGCTTATTTTTTTTTTTTTTAACTCTGCTTTACTTACAATTTCACAAGATCCTTATCAGGAAGAGCAGTTTTATGTAACACCTACTGTGCTACAACAGAAAAGAAGGTTTTGCTGCTACTCAGAGCAAGTAGAAGTGGTCCCCACTTTGTGACCGGAGGTGTCACATCCCAGAGCCTTCATGCCAACCGACGGTGACTCATCTTTATAATTCCTTCCTGCACAAAGCAGCTCCTGCACAGAGTGCTTTTAGTGATGTACCAAATGACTCTGGCTGTGTCACACTGTTCCAGCCACAGCTTTGTATCCTGCTCGTGTCTGCAGCCTCCAAGAGCCTCGACTTCCTCTGCTCCTCTCTGTCTGAGAGTGGCTGGGCTGAGCAGCTGCAGCAGCATGGAACATGTTCCCTGCAATCCAACCTGCCCTGGTCCACACACACAGAATGAAAAGAGACTTGGGGCCACTCTCTGTTAGCTCAGTTTTGTCTCCCAATTATTGTTCTGCGTTGGGATCCCGTAATGCCTGTGAAGTTCAAAGACATTGTTTTAAATCCACCTGGCCCACTAACTCAGTATAATCAGATGGACTTTTCAGATAAGCAGGAAGCGTGCTAAGCTTAGATATTATTCATTTTTTATTATTTTTTAAATAGGTTCTTTTTAGTTGAATTGATTGACGTTCAGTGCCAAATAGTAATAAATTGTCTACTTTCATCTTTATTGCTGAGCATTAATAACCCAGTAGTAATCCAGACAGGGATGTAATTATAAGATTTTTAGTGACAAGCTGCACAACATTGGATTACAAACTTTTTATGTTTAGCTGAGCAGGTTGTGAATGGATACATGGTGCTCACACTGCATTACACCAGTGGCTGTTTTCAGACCCATTCTGGGCAATGGTTAGGGAAACAACTGATCTTAAGTCATGTCTTTTTCCTTCCCTCAGCAACAGGTTTTGTGGAAGATACATTTTACTCTCTGATGAACGGAAATTAAGTTTCACTGAGGCAGGGTGGTTTGGCTTTGGGGATTTTTTAGTTTTGTGTTTGTTTGCTTTGAGTTGTTTTGGATTTGTTTTGTTTTGTTTTGTTTTTAAGTATAATACAACTCAATATGGTGAAATTAAGAACACAGTATCACCCTTTTTGTTTTGGATAATAAGGTCTTCATTCTATTTTTGTTCTGAAGAGACTTCTTAGCCAAAACACATTTAGGCAAAATATTAACCATTTTAGTTAATGGTAATAGTAACCATTAGAACCAATAGTAACCATTCATAACTATAAATGTGTGTTAAAATAGTATGAAATACATCAGTAGATACTCTTGAAGAATTTTCTCAGTAGTTTGAGGCACCCTGTCTCTACCTTTAGTAGCAGCCTTTAAAACTTTGAACTGGTCTCAGTTCTCCAGACTTATCAGTTGTTTCTCAGCCCACACAGGCAAGGAAAACACCAGGGCTTATTCAGAGGGGTGATGCAAGGCTATCTAAAATCCTTAATGAGCATATCAGTGAAACACTTGGGGATAGAAATAGCTCCTAGGTACAGTTTTTGTGGAGATGGCACGTGAGGAATGTGGAGAGGCAGCAGTGGAAGGCCAGGCCTGGACCTCAGTGTTGCAAGAGGCACCTGAGCAATGTTTTCATCTCAGGTGCTGCCTGGGGGGAGCAGTTTTGTCCCAGGAGCTGTTTGGGGGGAGCAGTGAAAGTGACAGACACAAAATTATCTTTTGCTGCTTATCCTGGGCTGCGTCAGGGCACAGGGGTAGCAGCCAGTGTAAGTTGTTTGTACCACAGCCTGAAAGACCCAGAAGAAGCTTTTTCCACCAGTGTGCAGATGAACAAAAGCAGATCCTGTCTCCAGGTGAGGCTTTTGTGCCTCCTGGGAACTTACAGGTGTGTTCCCTTCACTCTGAGCAGGGATGTTTCTTTTTTTTACTCAATATTATTTTTGGGAGATAATTTTTAGGAAAGTCACTTTTCCTAAACAATTGAGTCAGGAGTGTTGGTTCTGCTGTGGTTTTGAGTGGCTCTGTACAGTGTTTTCAGCTGCATTGTAGAAAACTATCTTGTATTAAGCTTAAGAGATGTGGATGACTGTATGTAAGTGGAAACTATAAAAATTCTTTTATGAAGCCATTGTGTAGGAGTGTAGGGCTTAGATGTAAAACAGCAAAATACAGGAAGTCGTACTAAATATAAATAATAGATTTTTCCAAGGCTTTTTCTTAGTGTAACTGCCTAGTGACTTTTCTAATCTCTAAAAAAAGGAGAATAAGTTATCATAATAGTGTGCTCCAAAACTGTACCACATACTAAACCAATGGTAAGCACCTTTTCCAACAATGACAACAACAAAAAAGTTTAATATTTAGAACGGCAGAATACCAGATATTGAAATATAACAATGACACTAGAGAGAAGCTTTCTGATCTTGAAAATAAGATTCACTTTACTTGCCAATGTTTCAGGAAATACTGTGTTTGATTCAGATTCTGGAGGAAAAAATGAGTCAATTGAAATAAAGTAAATATTAAATTCATCCTAGTATATGAAAATACATTCCCTAGAGAGAAGTGTTGTACACTTTGTGCTTGCCACTTTAAATGAATTTTCTGAACCAAATAAAGCAAGTGATATGCAGTTCTGCTGTCATTGTGTATATACCTAATTGACCATTACTAGAGAACTAGCCATTAAAAAAAAAAAAAAAAGATACTTTTCATCCTAGTTCCTAATTATAGATGCTGTTGGATGTGCACGTGCAGACTCTTGGTGCATTTGGTTTTGGGTCTGTGCTCAGGGACATTCACAAAATTGTGGTCCTTCTTCAGGAGGTGGCAAGAGCATAGTCTGGAACACAGACCTTTCTCTTACAGGATGTTTTCTAGGTTGGACATTTCTCCTAACTTTTGTCCACGTACTTTTGACAGAGAGAAAATATTTCACTTTGTCTGTGGTTTTTGGGAGAGCAAGCTCTGCTTGGTGTGCTGGTTTTCCATGAGAACATCCACAGAAATAAGCCTTGAAAGGATAGGAACATAATTTTCTCTCCTACTTCAACAAAGCTGACTGAGCATTAAAATTAAAAGGATTATTATTGGGTCTCACAAAAAAGATTTTTTTGTCAGACCCCTTCCAATCAAGGTAAAATTTTAGGCAGATCTTATTTTATAGAAGAATATTTGAATGAGTTGAAACTTGATACATTTAACTACAGCTTTGAGTAAACACAAAATTACCAGGGAAGTGGATTAGCATTTTTAATATTCTTGTAGCAGTTTGATTTGTTTATGGTGTTTCTATAACATGTATGGTTACCTAAAACATGATTGAGTTTATGTAAACATACATGTGACATATGGAGGTCTAGCTATCAATGAAGATACAGAAAATTCCCACAGTGAATGGTTTTGATCAGTTCCTTCTGCTTTGGGAACCTGTGGCCTAAATATCAGCTGAAGACCACACAAAAACCTCAGTAAGGGAAGCTGTAAATTGCTATTGAGAGTGAGGCAATACAGAACAGGTTTTTAAAGTTTACTCTTTAAAGATGAGCAGATGCCTGTAAGATGATGAAAAACTCCCATTAGCTGTACTCTTAAGTTCAGTTCCTTATGTCCTTCTGGACTTGGTCTTGGATCTCTGGATGTGGAAAATCCTTGAGAAAAAAAAAAAAACAACAACAAAGTATAAAAGTATTTCTGTTAAGTCACCTGAAATAAGTGGTAGTTGATTTGGTAGCTGGTTCTTTTCAGGGAAGATTTATGAGAAGTGGACTGTCAGGTAGATTATTAATAATCTAATAAGCAAGGATAGTAATAAAGATTTGTGTACAGCCTTGGCTATAAAAGGAACTAAACCTTTTTAGTCTTTGCAGAGAAGTCAGCTGGCCTTACTTCTCTCCCTGCATAGAGACTAACCTAAGTCTTCTCTTTTTCCCTGTCTCTCCAGCTGCTTGTTGTAGGCACAGAGCAGCCTGAGAAAAAGTCTTTTAGTGCAGTGCTAAATTTGGAGGTCACAGCTTTATTAACCAATTCTGAAGTATGTGGTATTGCAGTGCAAATCCTAGCTGACACCAATGGCCTCAGCTGTGGAGTAAAAGAATATGCTGTGCAGCTTGTCTTTTCTTTCAGCTCTTCTACCTGCTAAGGAATGCTGACTGAAATCCAGAACACTGTCACCTTCTTTAGTCTGTGCAACATACCTGAGGCTGAGAGATGACACCAGAGTGGAGCTGCACATAACATATTTCAGAATCATGGCAGTGGTCAGGACCAGTGCTGAAGCACAATTTGCTTCAGCATTTTTCTAGGCTATCAAAGCCTCAATTATTTTTAGTATTCCTTATAAATCAGGAAAGGTGGAAATAGCATCCTGGTACTTGGTGTCACCATTGCAGGGCAAAGGAGAGACACGAAGTGAATATCTATCAAAAATGCCTTGCACATGAGAAAAGCTGAGATAGCAAACCCTCAATGGATTTCTGTCATCACTCTCTTCCTCCTGCTCCTTTCAGATCATTCCCTAGCAAGATGCTACCCCTTTCTTCAGCAGCCTGTCTATAAACAGCAGTCTCCCTCTGGGGCATGAAGAAGGGGAGGAGAAAAAAAAACAGGGAAAAAAGTAACCTGACTAAAGCTCAGCTGCCCTGGGGTGTGTCTTTCTCTCAGAGTGCACTGGGGACCTGTGGATCCACCAGTGGGTCACTGTTCCTGGGTGAGCACCTATGAGACCCCACACTTGCCTGGAGCAGTGGAGGGAAGAGCTGGCAGCTCCTCCTGGTAGTGTGTCCTTTGTTGTGCTTCCAGTGAGGATTAGTGACTAATGAGTTGAATGAGAGAGACCTTTCCCTTGGCTTCCACAAGCAGATGTCACTGCAGGAGAGAAGAAGTGGTGAGAGGTGAGGAGAACCTGTGGATTGCCTGTGGAGTATTTATTCTTCTATTGAAGCTCTAATTACCTTACTACAACTCTTCTTCCATCTCTCCAGTAATCCCAGGGGCCTCTGTAAGTTTCTCTAGTTCAACTGGCATTCTGTATCAGCTACCTCCAGGCTTAAACTGCCTTTCTTTTTCCTTAAAAGGAGCAGGAATCACTTCCCCCATGTTTCTCAGTCCAAAATATAAGCCCTTAATAGATTTCTCTTTTACAGAGCAGCTTATGCATTACCTGCACACCTGTCACTCTCCCCATAACCTTCACTGACTGTGAACATTGGAGTTAATACATTGTCAGTTCTGTAAATCTCGTGTTGCAAGATTAAAATTTACAGTTGTACCCCAGTTACCTTAAGGCCAGCTTCCAGAGGACCTTTTCCCACACAAGGATGCTGGGATGGAGAGATCTGTGTCATTCTCTTTGCTTCAGCAGTCTTGGGAAAAGTCAGTATTTGGAGTCTGTTGATACTCCCCACATCGATGGTCATTCCCTACTTGCCTGGTGGTTCCTTGCAAAGGAGACAGCCTTTCTCATTGCTCTGCTCTTGCAGAAGAGAAGCACTGTGAAGTGTGGGGTTTAGATCCGTTATAAAGCTGCTATGATTGCTGCTTTGTTCTGCCTCCGTTTGCCAAAGGTTTTCCATCTAGCCCTGGATACAAAAGAGTGTCTGATTATTGAAAATTTCCTGGCCCCTGGAACAAAGTGTTAGAAGTCTGATGTATAGTCAGACTGGGTTAGTCCTTGTCAGATGAAACCTGGTGGGTATTCAAAAAGTATTTAAGCAGCTTTTATGAAAATAAGTAATTCATCCTATGTGTTATAGAATAGGAGGGTCTTTACATTTGCAATATAAAATACTTTGATAAAATGACAGTTAAGCCTGAATTAGTACATTTGACTATTAGGGTCTGATCCTGACTATTTTGTCATTATTGCCCTGCTGCTGTTCAAATGACTGGGCATGAGAAAGGATCACCTGCTTAGGGCATTTTCCCTATTGTTGTCCATTTGCAGTTTAGTTTGATTGATACATTTGAAAGAAGGACACTTACAAGATGTTTAGATGCCACTTCAATTTTGCTAATGAAATGCTGTGTTGTACTTAGTAGATCACAATATTGGCACAGCAGAACCTATCATTTATAGCTAGTAGGTATTATTTTCAAACTAAGCAGAAACAAACATATATATGAGCTTGAGCTTGTGGTAGTCGAAGTTAATTTATGCCTTTGAGTAATTGCAGTGACTTGGGATCAAACCTTGCTTATCCATGCTGCAGTTTTAGCTGGGTAGGGAGGCTTGCTTCTTGTTTCTAGGTGTTTTTCTTTAAAGAGAAAAAAAACACATGAGGCTTGGCACTACACATTGCATAAAGAATTGCTGAGGTTAAAGAAAAAGGTGCTCAGTACTTGGTTTGAGATTGCTTTCCATTAGGGCAGTGTGAGCAGAAGTGAAACCAGGGGCTCTCATGGTAGTTCAGGAGCAGCTATGTGCTACTCCATCTGTGTCTTGCCTTGTTTGCAGGAAAGGATCCTGGCAGGCATGGCAGATGGAAGCACTATGGCTGGTGTGCTCTTTCCTGGGTCTGGACAGTAAACTAGCAAAAATGTGCTTTAAAAATCTCTTGCTGTCTTCCTTATATCACTTATCTGCTCCACACTTAAGTCTGGCACAGCTGGATGTAAAGCTCCAGGATCTAAGCTCCATAACCAAGGGTTATCTGACTTAGCTCAGTCAGTTCATGAATATTTTGGACTGTAATTCCCCAAATTTATTATGAATGTATCTGTGTCAGAAGTCATGGTAAGCATATTCCTGTGTATTTTAACATAATGCATTCTGTGTCAGGTGGTTGGGTTATTTATTTTCTGTGTCAGGTGGTGGTCATTTATGCCACGACCCTAAAAGGAATCTCTTTGGTTGGATGGGGGTACTTTTTCTCCCTTTCCCCTTCCTTTCACCCACTTCCCTACCCTGCTCCCCTCAGCCATGACATTGCTGGGGAAGGTTTTACAAGGATATTTTAAAGTTTGGAATTGACTAATTATCTTATTGCCAGAAGTTGTATGTGTACTTGGTGCCATTTCTTCTGTTGTGTATGAATTTGTGTCCATTACCAGTAGATTATAGCTAAATGCTGAATGTTAGGAATTGATGTTTATTCCCACTTTGATTACTTGGAAGTCCATAGAGCTATTTATTCATCTTCTCTACTTAGCAGTTGTTTAACATCCCAGTTTGCTCACATAGTAAATCTGTAATAGCTTTTTGTATTATGGAAAACAATCCTTCCTTGAGTAAGGAAATAGAGCTGCAGGATAAGCTAATGCATTGAAAAATAAGTTTATTCTCCACTTAGAAAAAGGGCTGTTGCAGTCCTGCAGATAAGGGTCTGCATCTGTTGCCTCTGAACAGCAGACAAAATTCTGCTGGTCCATTCACACACAGCTCACAAACTGTGCTGTCCTTCCAGCCCTGACCTAATAGGTTCATTTGGGAACTGGATTTACTGCCTGAAATGTATCAGTTTTGTGGAAAGATGTGTGCTTTTGGGTTTGCTAATCACTCACCTTTTGCAATTGCAATTTTTTTTTGTTTGGTTTTTAATTGCGAATGTTTCAATTAGAAAGTGTTTTGGAAGATGACAGAAGTTGGAGGATGTTCTAGTAGTGTAGGAGGGAAAAAAATTAATGCAATTTTTAATTTCAGATAAACAGCTTTATTATAGAGGCTATCTTCTCTCTGATTAGTCTGAACGTGGACAAGAGTCTTCTAAAAAAAACTGAGCTGGTTGTATTATTTTGGAGGTAAGTGGCAGCAAGATGGTCCATTCACTGATTGCTTTTAGCACATCATGGAACCATATTCTTCTTTCAATTACCAAGGCTCAGGTTTGGTTAAATAATGTTTAGCCAGTTTAGCCCTTTTCTGTAAAATTCTCCAAAATCCTTTGGGGAGCAGGGTTGGATGTACCTCCCTGCTGACCAGGACTGTGCCCTGCAGGTGTGCCAGAAGCACCTCTGCCTCCTCCAAATTAAAACTGGGTCGCAGCACTAAAATCCCACAATGTTACCTTGTTTCCCATGTCCTTGTCATCTCTGAAGTCCTGTGTTGACTAAAAACTGAAATTCTGAATACAAGAGCTGAGCTTATCTTAACTCCTGGGACACACCTGACAAGGAATATTTCATTTTTCTCTTCCGACTTAATCCATTACCCCCCTGAGTAATGGAATGCAGTGGCTTGCAGGGGCTTAGTCTCAATGGGAAGCATGTTTTTGGGAAAACTGAGTAAGTTACATCTTGGAGCTGCCTGCTTTTCTTAAGTGGTTTATTTATAGCTGCCTCTGAGTCTGTTGCCTGTGAGTTATCAAAGACTTTGCAAGATGAATTTGCAGTTTCATTGCAGAGAGTAGCTTCTTTCACCATGAGACAGACTTTTTCTCCCCCTCCTCTTTTCTGTGTCTGTGTGTTACAGTTAAGGCTCGTTTTCAGGATGCTGTTATCTTCTCTTCTGAGTGTCATGACTTGCAGTGGCAGAGACATTATCCCTATCTGGAAACAGCCAGAAAAGGAATTCTTAACCTGGCTGTTCTCCCAGTTCCCCCAGCTACTATTTCACAGCTTTTGCATTCTGTTCACCACAGTTTTGAGGTCCACAGGACTTCTCCTCAGACCCTATTATCCTTCTTCTTTTCCCACTTCCTTGCAGGAATTCCAGCCCAGAAAGATTATTTGTTCTTTACCCCAGTTGACACAGTTGTTCAGTTCATGTACCCTTTGAACAACCCTGCTCTCTCTGGGACTTCCTTAAAGCTTTCACCAAGTGAGACTGAGGTTAAGAATTAGAGAAAACAAACCCCAAACCCCAAATCCCATTTCAAATGATAACAATAGCAAAGCACAGTGTATCTGCAGTTGCTGTGAAATCCTCACCATTACTGATATTACAGTACAGACTAGCCAGCCATCCATCTGGGATGATAGCATTACCATTGATACTGTCCTGCATGAAGGGGACAGATTAGACAACTTTACAGTGGGGATCTCTCCCAGCTGTATTTTTCTGCAATGTACTGGACTAGAACTTCATAACAGAAATAGGTAGATTTAAATAGATGTCTACCAAAAACCCTCCAAATTTTTTCAAGGTATGTTTCCTTGAAATCAAAAGTATCAAGTGACTGCACTGGAATTTTGAGTTAGGACAGCAGAAAACATGGATAGTTAGAGAAGGGTAACAATTTTGTTCCTGGATACAAAAATCCTTGCAATGACAAGGCAGGATATTGTGTTGTTTCCATTAAACAGTTTTTTTCCTTTTCAGGCTTCCTATCTAAGCAAGCCCTTTCTATATGGAAAGGAGCTAAGATTGTGAGAGGGCTGTTTTGCTGAACTGTTCTGATCATGCTGCAGCAGCCTTTCTAACTACATAGCTGAAATCTTGCAGTAATAAGTATCTGTATATTCCAGGCAATTCATTTGGCATCATGTATCCTAAGAACAGCATCCAAATAACTGCTGAGACTTCACCAAGTGCCATGTAAAGACAATGACAGTGTCCTTATTTGGTGACAGACCTGATGTGAGAAACAAAAGCCCAGAAAAGTAGATCATGATTTACATCATACAGGGATACTGTGAGGAGAGGATAATAGGAGCAAAGTCTTCATGGTAGTCCCTGGAACACACATGAAATGGACCAAGATGAAAGATTTAAGCTATAATAGCTTTGTGAAGGAATGCCCTGCCTCTCTCCTTGTTTCCCTGTATTGCATCTTTTTTAAAAGTGAAAATAGGTGCCCACTGTGACTACCACTGTATCAGTACTGCAGAACAGCTCCTTGAACTCTGAATTCCTCTGAGGTATCCCCAGATGCCCTAGATACTGCTGAGGCTTTCCCTAGAAAACAAAATGGCTCAGGAAAAATGACCGATTATCCAGGCTGGCATAACCTTCCCACATACTTTTCAAATATAAATTACAGTGGAATTAGCAAGTGAAATATTAGATATTGTCTCTTTTAATGCTGTCCTTTGAAATTAATGGTAATGATGATTCCCCAGTTTGGAGAACATGGTAGTGGCTTTCTAGTGACTAATTGCCTCAGTCAGTAATGTAATAGATTTTTGCAACATGATAACGAAGGAAATTCTAATGAAGGTTAGATAGCAAATGGCTACTGAATTGTTAGTTTAAAAAATCTGTCAAAATGTGTAATAATTTCTTCAGGTTTTGTTAGGAAGACTTTTTCACCCCTGGTGACAGAGCTGTGATCATTAAAGGTATTTTAGCAATTTTGTGGGAAACCAGACCTATTCTGTCAGGCTCTCGAAGAAGGGAATTAATGCTGCTTAGCTTGATGCATGATGTTGAAGTCCAGCTCGGTTTTCAGACTTGTTAGGGGAGAGGCATTTTTAAAGCTGGCAGTACAGGCAGGGCTGTGAAGTCTCATTGTGCTGTTTTACAGCACAGCCATCAGGGATGGCGAGATGCAAGGGAACAGATCACTGTGGGCAGACAAATGTTCCCCACTGCGTGCCTTCACTGGAGATGACTAAATCAGCACCTTAGTGATGCAAGAATACCTGTCTTTTAGACACTTCTTTACAAGTTTGTAGGGTTTTTTTGTTTGCAATATTGTGGGCTGTTACAGCAGTGGGATTCTGCAGGGGGTAGTGGTAGTGTTGATCTGGATTCATGGAGGAGGCTTTTCATGTTCAGGTAAAGGACTTTTACAGGGACATAGGAAGGAATGTCTCATGTCTTGTAAACAATCTTGGAAATGCATTTCTAAACTGTGGCTAAAATCAAATGTGTTATTGTAGAATATTTTTTCCTCATTTGCATTTGTGAATCATTCATCTGTTTATCATCAGCTGGTGGTATTTCTGTAGTAAGCAAGTTTCTATTAGAAAACTCCTGATGAAATTGCCTTTTCCTGTGAATCAGTAGTTTAGAGTGAAGGTAATACTACAAAAGTATCTTTCAAGTGAAGACTTGATCAGCAATCCTACATAAAACCCTTGCTTCTCAGAATGTGTTTTGGAGAAGCACAACACTATATAGGCTGTTACTTTGTTTTTGTGTTGAGATAATTTTGTTTGGCTTTTGGAAGGCTATGCATGCATACACATGATTTCAAAAAGAAGCAGGTGTGGGAAGTTTCTGATTATTGTTTCCATGAAGATGGAAGAGAGAGTCCCAAATTTGTGTTAAGAGGAGGTATTAGCTATAAGATTATTATTGAATTAAATAATTCCTATAGTGTTTATTGAGCTTTTTAATACTAAAATATTGTTGCCTGGTTTGAGATTGGTATCTGAAAACTGGAAAGGAATACAGATACTTTCTTTTTTAAAAAAGACTAAGTCTTCATCAGATACTAAGAGCCTTCTTATGGTTGATTTAAGAAAAAAATCTTTTTTATTCCATGTATTGGAAAAGGGGGTTGTGCCTTACTTCCAGATACAAAACAAAATCACAATATAGTACAAAGTACAGCATAGTATTTGATTGTACTACATGTGCAAAATATTGTTTTAAGATTAGATTGTTTCAAATTAAAAATAAATCAGGTTAGAACTACTGCAGAAAAAAATATGTGTATTCATTATGTTTCACTTAGCAATATGTTTCATTTTGCTGTAGCAAAACTAGGCAAATGAATACATGCAGTCTGCAAATCTCAAATAATTTTACTATATTAGAGAATTCAGAAAAAACTCTTAAAGCTTTATTAATTTAGCTGCTCGTTTTCTAAAACATTTCTCCCTTTAATTTGCTTCTCTGTTACACTTTCTACAATATGTATGTTTGGGGCAAAACCCATCTGAACAGATTTCTCATACATCTTCAGTGTCGCGATTATTTCTGTGCAGTGACTGTTAAATCCTTGATTATGCTGTGGGAAAAATGTATTAAAGTTGCCTAGTTCCTTTTCTGAGAAGGAATAGCTGTTGTGTTCTTAATACGTTTGGTGTGGCACTTATGGAGCTTCCTGAGGTGAGATGTAAAGCAGGAAATTTATATATTGTTTAGCTGCTGCACTGAAGGTTACAAATTCCTTTGCTTGTTGCAGCTATGCAGAGTGACAGGAATGCAGGTTAGAGGGCACAGAGTTAATGGTCCTGCTGGCTCTGAATTGGTTATGGTCCTAATCTCTGTGATTTTTCTTGTCTGTGATGCAGAAAACTAGAGAACGTGTTTTGTCTGTTGAGCAGTTCATGCTGCTGCCTGATGACCAAGGCATGTCAAAACCAATTGCATAACATACTGTTGTTATCTAATATTTACCTTTTGCTGGTGCAGCACGAGCCAGGCCTGGGTGCTGGCAGAAGTGCTTGGGTCAGTTCTGTGCAGCACCAGGAGTCACTTCAGCTTAGTCTCTGCTGCCTTTATCATGCCCTTGATAAGAGAAATGGCTGCTGTCCTGCAGCTGGGGGGTGGTGAGACAGACCCTGCTGGGTCTGTGGTGACAATCACAGAGTCATTAAGGTTGGAAGAGACCTCCACAGCCATCAAGTCCAGCCTTTGACTGATCCCCGCCCTGTCAACACTGAGTGCCACATCTGGTTGTTCCTTGAACATCTCCAGGGATGGGGACTCCCTCTCCTCCCTGGGCGGCCCATTCCAAGGCCTGACCAGCCTTGCAGGGAACAAATCCTTCCTCATGTCCAACCTGAACTCCCTCTGGCACAGCTTGAAGCCATTTCTCCTTGTCCTGCTGATGGTTCCCTGGGAGCAGAGTGAGAAGGTGCTCCCTGAGCCTCAGTTTCTCCAGGCTGAGCCCCCACAGCTCCCTCAGATGCTCCTCATGTACTTAATCACTAAAGCAGAAGTACTAAGTGAATGGATTATGCTGATTCAGAAGAGGTGGAATTCTTAGATTCAGTATTGGGGTGAGTTGTTTTCTCCTCTTCTTGAAGCAGTGATGCTGTTTTATTGTTTTATTGGCATGATATCCAGTGTGAGAAACTGAAAGAGTGGAGGCTGATGCCTAAGAACAGAATTTTCATTTTGTAATCTGTGACAAGCTGACAGAACATGAGAAAACATGATGGCCTTTCTCCCTCAGACATATCTATCTGTCTGGGGGTGAATATACAGCCTGTGACAGCAGCCTGTGCAGATAAAGTACATGTGAGGATTGGATACACAGGGATATGCCTGGGCATCTCCAAACTAGATGTATAACCTATTGTGGGGGAACTTTTTAAACCCAAGTCTCTCCTGCACACTTTATGAACTTTCATACTTGATCTCAGTCTACTGGAACTTTGAATTCTAGGCTTGTCCAAGCTGTATGGAATGGTGAAACGGGGTTTATTCCATTATTCTCGTTGCCACATTCTCTGTTAGTGGACTTTTCATTTGGAAGTGGAATATTGGAGCCCAGAAAGTTGTACCCTGATACCTTCCCACAGGTGGAAATGCAGGCACCCCCTTAGCCATGATTTCTCTCTCGTAAAGGATGTGGTAAGTGTAGCAAATGCCACAAATGAACTTTAAAATCTCATCTCACCTGCAGCTGACTCTTTTGATAGATCTGAAGAAAATAAGGTATTCCTTTATCCTGGATGCATGAAAGTATCATCTATATCATCTAAAATTTGCATAGTAAGCACATCATTTTGGGGGAGCTTGGTAATAAAAAGTGTGTGGTTTATCACCTTGGTTAAAGGTGATACAGTTCAGAAACAAGAAGTCCAAGAAATAGAAATTCTGTCTGTGATTCAGACTGCAAGTACTATGGATTTCTTTCATTCTTTCACAGTTCACAGAAAATATATTCTCAAAGAGACTGTATTTTATAATACTAAAGAAAAAAAAAGCTGCGATAGCTATATTGGATTTTTAAGTCAGCTTTGATTCCTGCCCTGCTGAATAGAAATGGGCAGTCTGATGAGGAGTCTTCAGAATGCTTCACAAGTGACAGTCAAACACCTGGCGTTATATCGAAATTTATGGCAAATAGCTCTGCCTCAGACAAGTGCTCATTATCCCACCAAAGCACCTGTTTTTGGTACGGTCTCTTATGCAGAATTGTTGAGACACACAAGAAGAAGCTTCTCTTTCATATTTCCTTCCCAGTATTTGAGACATGATGGAGAAGCTAACATTTCATGGTCTTGCTGCACTTTCTGTTGCAGGAGATTTGAATGATTGCATCCCCATCTGGTCATTTGATGGGAACATTCTGAAGCTTTAACAGTCTGTTTAGATTCGATGACATTTCACAGCTTGGAGAGATCTTCCCCAGCATTACTGTGCTGTCTGATTGAGTCTGCATTTACCAGAGATTACAGTTGTGATTATATAACCAAGAGATGCAGGCAGATAGATAAAGATGAAAATCCTTTGTATTATTTGGCTTTGATTTTGTTTTGTTGTGGGTTGTTTTGTTTCGCTTTTCCCTCACAGATTGGAGTTGAATGTAGGAACTTGAGAGAAAGAACTAGAACTAGAGAAAAGAAGACAGTAAATTGCAGTTGGAGACCATATAAATCAGGGGTTTTGAGAAGGTGCATTGCCTTTACTATGTGCTAGATATATAGTTATATAAATATACATGTTTGTGTATGTGCCTACACACATTTGTGGAAAAGCTTACAATGCAGATGCCTTTGCTGTGATCTAAGAATAATTTTTTCTACAAAATGTTCTTTGTTAAGTGTTAATTTTTATCTGACCATTTTTTATTTGGGTGACAGTGGTAGTGGTAAGTAGTTGTTTTGCAGCAGAAGAATTCAAACTTCATTAGGAAAACACAAAGCTATCTTCTTTGCCATCTTATTCTTTATGGAAGCAGAATTTTATACACAGCCACATTAATTAGAATTAACTATAGCATTCTAATTTGTTGACTTTATTTATTCAGAACTCTATTAGTGTTAAACAATTAATGGTAAGTTGAACTTTAAAGTGGATAAGAACGTCATTCTAAGCTGTAATAGCTTAGTGGATGAGCATATTGTCCTAAATTGGCTTAGCTGCATCGTTCAATGGTTGTTGTATACAGGCTGTGTAATTATATGATGACTGAATGCTATTAAACCTATCTCTCTTTTAGGTACACGTCATGATATCTTAGCAAATGCTCCTGAAACTTCCAGTTACGAAAAGATGTTGTTTTTAGCACAGTCTATAAATGTTCACTAGATTAATTCTAGATCAATTTGCAAAAATATACAGGTCAGAGGATTTAACTTATTCCCTAAATCTGTTTTTGCAGGTGTGTTTACTGTTTGGCAGCATTGCTTTCCAGTTGTGCTGGGAGAAAAATTATTTTACCATTTGCTCAATAGCTTTATTCTTTTTCTATACGCTTTCACTTACATAGGATTTGCATTTGTAACACGTTTTTCCATTTAACATGCTTTATATTATTGTAGGAAATGGAGAAGAAAAATCGCCAAGCTGTTTAAAAATTCAAATAAATACTTGTTTGTCCTGTGAGTTACATTTGAATTCATTTTTTTTTCCCAAACTGCTAAGTGCAGTGAGAACACAATCCATTGATGAAGTAATCAGTTTTCTAAAATAAAAATATGCTAGCACACACAGTTTAAAATAGATGTCTGTAGGAAGGATATTTTCTTTTTGCATTTGCATTAATGTGCGTGGGAAGGATATTTTCTCCTTACTTTGGCATTACAACCAGATGCACACACGCACACTCAGACACAGCTATTTATCTCTCTGTATTTATAAATATAGGCAACTCCTCTCAAGCCGTAGTAAGGCAGCGTGTGTAGTGGGAGCAGTCCAAGGCAGAAATAGTGTGACTGAAAACAGCTGTTGCATCCTGGTTCCCCCACTTGCTCCCAGGAGAAATAAAACGTTGCTTATCTCCAGACAGTAGCCGATTATTTTCTCCTACGCCTTGCCTGGCTGTTAGCGGGCTCGTGGACGAGATGAGGCAGAATCACAGCACCACATGCTCTGCCTAACTCCGAGAGAGGGAATTGTGCCCTTTGCAGGCTCCTCTTCCCCGTCAGCCAGCCAGCAGTGGCCTGCACAGGAGAGTGACTAATTCGTGCTCTCTGACCTTCTGCATGTAAAACAAGCAGTATTATCATCCTCATTTGCACTTCTTTATTGTTTGCTCCAGCGATAACATCGGAGGTTCACAGATGGGTTTGAAGAGCCGCTGTCCTGGGTTCTGCCTGTGCAGGAATTGCAGCTTGCCCAGGAGGATGAGGGATGATGTAAACAGACCCCCGAGGGATCCTGGGGCTCAGGTGTGCTCCCTGCAGCCCTGCTGCATGCCCCAGTGCTGCTGTGCTTCCCTCCTGCTCTCCAGCAGCACTGGCTGCTCCCCTGTCCCCCAGGATGCCAGCACCCCCCAGGGCTCCTGCACAGACACGGTCAGCTCTGGTTTCCTGGCTTACCCTGTGCAATATCACCTACTGGGGAGTTAAAAGGTGTCTTACCTCCTGCCTCATTGCATAGACTGCCACAGCCTTGAGTGGGGATTATTTTGTGTTTAACCCGCTCTCTTCAAATCACCCTTAGCTCAGGTCAGGCAAGGGACAAAATGCAGACTGAAAGCAGTCAGTGTCCAAACAAAACAACAGCAATGTTGCTACAAAGGGTGTAAATGAGAAGATTCTTAATCAGTTTTTAACTAAATGATCTCAGGAAGTTCTCCCTCACCTTCCAGCAGCCATCTGACCTGTAAGGTTTTCTTGGACATCTTTCCTTTTGCATCTAGTATCTCTTATGACAGCTGTTGCAGAGAAAAACTTGGTGAAACATAGCATTTACTGCCTATCCTGTTTGTCCTTGGCCTTAAAGGAGAAAGTTGTTTTCTTTCTCTCCAAAACTGGTTTATTTCTTATACCAGAAAACAGTGCAGCTGTTCCTGTAAATTAATGGGTTTTGTCACTTTCTAGAAGCTCCCTGTCTGTTACTCATGTTGTTTTCCCTGTACTTACCTGCCTTTTGGTGACTCCTCCCGTCCCCTTTTGGTGATTCAGTGTTTGTTTCCCAGCATGAACTCTGTTGTTTTTTTTTTCCGAACTTAGGATTTCTCTGTCTTCATCCTTAAACAATCATAGTTGATATAAATGTCAAAAGGAGGTGAGTGTAGGTGGCTCCAGATTGAGAAGAGCACCGTGGTAATCACCATTCTGTGAACACCAGGGGCTTGGAGCAATTGACCTCCATCATCACAATTTCAGAGTACAGAAACACAGGGTTTCAGAGGCAAGGCAGGAGCACAAAACAGTAGGTCTAAATTAATTGCCATTTTAAATGACACCTTTCCAAATTTTCTTTTGACTCCAGCCCTCCCTGGCCTTTGCTGAGCAGCTCTCCAGAGCTCTATATCAGTGTGACTAAGGGTGCTGCACGTCATCTTTATCAGATCACATTGTCTTGAACAGATCACCCTTACCATGAGTGCACTTACACTCCATTTTCAGTAGTCTATCAAGAGCATCTTCATTAAGAAACCATTTTATATCAAGGTTTTATTGTGTTTTTCTCTTTGCCTGTTTACAACTGGCACAACACCTCTGCTTTTCTCTTTTTGACATATATGGCATATCATATAAGAAGTTACTCCTGAAACTCAAGATGGAGCTGGTTTTGCCACATCACAAGTATTTTGTGGTCCAAGGCTGTGTTGATCCACAGTCAGCTTCTGGGTTTTCCCTGTGGATTCAGATTTGGAGGAAAAGGCAGGCTAGATGTGGCATCATGACCCCACACTCCTTTATTGCATAAGAGGGAAAACTAAGCATGTGTGTTCGGAGGGAACAGATGCGGACAGTTAATTCTGTTGCCCTGACCAAGTGATTAAGGGAATTAAACCTGGCCCATTCCATTATGCTGAGTGTCCTTACACCCACTCCTGTTTAGAAGCAAAATGCTGCTTAAAGTGAAGAGTTATTGAAAAGCAGAGCACAAAACAAACATTATCAATCACACAAGTGACATCTAACCTCTGTGCCTAAACACATGCCTTGATGAATACGAGATTTCATTGCTGTGATCCATTGAATTAGACTTTTCAAAAAAAGAATAGAGCGAGACACCCATTTGAGTTGTGCTTTGTGATTAGACTTCATGAAAATTGCATCTATTAAAAGGAGTAGGGGAGTAAATGCACACAAAAATTACAGTGTGTTTTCTTTTTCGTGTTAGGATATATTTTGATACTGGATTTAAAGAGTATTGCTCTATGTTTTTCTATCAAGTTTTGCCCTGGGGTGGTGGCTTAGAATTTTTAATTTAACTTTGTCTGTCATGACAAATGTAGAGAACTAGACAGGTAGGAAACTGTAAAGTTGGTTTGAGAGGGAATTGTCAAGTATCTCCACTTCAGTGGATTTAGCAAACCAAATTTTACCAGTATACCATTGATTCTGCTTGCTGAAGTAAAAGCACAGTGTTATCTGTAAAATATGGCCATGCTAATAATTTGTAATTTTTCATAATTAAAGGACCATAATATTCCAGAACTGCTCTCCTGTAATATTAATAGATGATTAAAGATGGGCTGCAACCTTGAACTGCAAGCTTTGACTTCAATTTGTATAATGTGGTGAATATAAAAGGAAGGGTTACCAGCAGCTTGACTGGCTTTTCGAAACCTGAAGTGTTTTTAACTAAACCCCAAATTCTGGTAACTGTGTAACTCATTAAATGCTCTTATTTATTAAGACAGAAAATTGACGTTCTCAGCCAAAAATAGATGAAAGGCAGGAAAAGGGTGAAAGTGGATGGCAGGTAAGTTCAGCAGCAGTTCTTTTTATAAAGACTTTTACCTCTTCCCTCAGAAGAGAGAGTGCTGTGATGTTTCTGCCATGCCACACCCTTGGACATGCATTATGCTGTGTAGCCACCCCAGGCAGGTGGGTGATCAAGAAATGTGGTGGTTCAGGGAAATGGCCTCTCTTACTTGGACTCAAAATCTGTGAGGATGCACAACTACTGTCATGTCTTCACCCTGTCTTCAAAGCCTCCTGCCTATAGGTGAGGGCAGCAAAAGATAGATATCCTATTCTCTCTGTTCGTCACACTCTCTGCTTCTCTCAAGGAAATATTGGAGTTCAGCCCTATGACTTTCTGAAGCTGTAGCTGCAGCATAAAAAATAAATTGCAAAACCTCCCACATGTTTCTGAACAAGAGCTGTGAAACTTGTCTTTGCCAGTTGTTTCATTCTAAAACTCATCAATATCCTGAGCTAAAGGAGACATGCTGGAACTGCCCATAGATTGAGGACAGGGATGTTGTAGCTGTTAACTCCCTGAACTCTTAACTAAGTGGTGTCATTGAAGCTCTGTGCATGGAAATGTTGCTGTTTGAATTTTACAGAAGCTGGTAGCTTAGACCACTGCTCACTAGGGAAGCATGTTCAAGTGTATTTTTCAAGTGTTGTTACATTAGACTGTTTAATTTTATGGTCCTGTGACTGAATGTAATTAATACTTTTAAATTAATTTAAAGCAACCTACTTAGCATTCTGTATTAGTAGGAATTAATGCCAGTACCTGTGTAGAGTTACCTTGCCAAACCAAATATTTGGTTTTGTTGCTGCTGTTTGTAAACAAAGTGAAAGCCTTTTATTTCAAATTAAAAGTTTTGGTTTTTCAAAACTAAAGTAAGTCTAATTAGAGTATTTGAACAGGAACTATATTTCAGCACTAAGGAATTAAAACTAATTTTTATTTTCTGAACTTGTAATATGCTGCAGAGTAGTTAATGTCAGACACAGTTTTTTCAAGATACTGAATTTTGTTGGTTCTCTTTTACTATGGAGGTACCTGCAGCCTCAGTTTTTGGGCATATCTTAGACCAATTGTTCTCATCATACCTTTTGAGCTCTTCAAGGTGCAGTGCTATCTTTCAGTCTTTGAATAAAAGGTGTTTCTACACAAATTTTAACTTTACGTACCAGGAGCAATTGTATGCTAACATAGTTGGGCTTTCACTGATTTTGGGGCTCATCCTTTGATTCTGGCTGTCCTTTATTTCTGCAAGCTTTGCAGCACCACACGTATTCTTACATAATCTTTCAGCCTGCTGCTTGCAGAGAATAACTGGTAGGGGAAGACTGAATTTAATAATGATGAATGGAAATGCAATGGGCTGTTCCTCTTTGTTCTTAGTTGGAAGATTTGTGAACCTGAATCAGCTCTTCTCTACTCCTCCTCCTTCTTGCCAGTGCTGCACCCATGGCTGGAACAAAGTAGAGAACCTCAGAATTTCCTCCTCTGGGCCAAGAAGGGATGGGCCCTGACCCCTCCACAGGCACAGGAGTTGTACAGGGAATTGGTCAGAATAGAAAAAAAAAAAAATTGAAGTGAGATTCAGAAGTGTAGCCCTGGTTTCGTGCCTGAGGTGTTTTGGTTTTCTGAAATTCTTTTCCCAAAGAATTTTCTGTAAACAAGAGAAGTGTTTTTGTAACTGTACCTATGTTATTCATTCCTTTTCCTAGGAGGGACTTCTTGCTGTCCCTCTAGTCTGAACAATGTAATTGAAGAAGTTTGCCTTTCTGCCACCAATCAAACTGGTCTGTGTAAAATGGTATATAAGAGAGACACATCCCAAAAATAAAAGAGTCATTTTCAGCTTTCTGAAGCTCAGAGTCTGTGGTGTTGTGCTGTAAAATAGCATCACAGAAGTATGACTTTTGTTTTTCCAAGCTGTAGAGCAGTATGGACTTTTTTTCCTTTCTCCTTGTGCAGACTTTTAGGTACTGTTCTTGGTTTCTAACAGAGCAGGATGACCCAGTAATCCTGAGAGTGGCCAAACAGGCACGTGCCTCCCAGTGTCCTCTGGGCAGGTGGGAGTGTTGGTGAAGCTGCGTGTGGTGATTAGTGGGGTAGGACACAGGTTGGGAGGGTGCATTTATGTGTGTGTCCATGTATTTACTTCTGATAACATGAGCTGTCATGGAAATGGTACAATAAATTCTGAGGGGTTTTGGCTTAATTACCAGGTTTTTCTGGTTTCGGGACAATTTCACTTTGAAGTGTCCAGCTGACGTTGCACACGGGTGGGCTCTCCTAACTTTTAGCCGCTGTCTTTTGCCACACAACTGTTGGTGTGTTCTATTAATCTTGCAGTCATTGCCCTTCTGGTGGAATGCTGTTTGATTTGTATCCTGCAGGATTTTGGAAAGAACAGCAGAAGGAAAGACAAAATGCAAAGTTAGAAGAACGAGATGAAAGAAGAGTCTTGGATCAAATGCTGCAATAGCAAGCAGCATTTTCTTTTTATGTCATCCTAAGTCAAACACAAGGTAGAAATACCTGGGATACTTCTTGTCTAATAAACTAAACTGTGAAACCACTGTGGATCTATTCATCTGCAGCAAAGGATCCTCTCTGCTGGTTATTGTTACTATACTGGGGAAAGGAAGGAAAAAGAAAAGAGAAAATGCTTCATTTTTTTTTCACTGCTGTCATCACTCATCCTAATGAGGACAAAAAAGGTTACCTCTACTAGGAGCATGATGCTTTCATGTACTCTGAAACCCACCTGTTCACTTCTTAATGAGGATGTGAGGTTTGGAGATACTATGATCGTGTTAGGTTATTTCTGAAATACATTACACAAGAAATAACTGTCAGCTGCCTATTTGGTAACCAAGACTTTTTAAATTCAGACATCTTGTGAAATGCTCTTGAAATAAATTTTGAAATCCTTTATTCTTACTGGTTTAGACCTTGTCAAGTGTCAGGCATCAGCAGTATTTGAGTCTTGGGGGTTTACAAGTCGCGTTTTATGCAAACATTTTTCAGCATCTGCACATATAATATGCAGTATATATGTATGTATATGTAAATAAATACTCAGATCAGCATCGTGGTTTGAATTTAGAGAAGATGTGACATCTATGAGCTTACAGAGATTATTAGTAGGATGAAACAGTTTTTCATAAGGTATTTTGACATATCTGACCCATAAATTTCACCCGGTGTTCTGCTTCTGAGTTTGTGTACGTGCCTTGGAGTTGAAGTGTCATCACCATCCTGTGCTTTACAGCTGGGGTGTAAAGGGGAGTCTGAAATTATTAAGATGAGCAGGATATAGTTTTATTTTGAGACTGAAAGCTGTGGGTGAATTTAGAGAGGCTTTTTTTTTTTTTTTCTCCTTGGAAGGTAGGGCATACTGCACACCATATTTCATACAAAACAAGACATACAGCTTGTTTTTATCTTGCACCTGTGTGTTACTCCACTTGCTGCTAAGTGCAGAAAACATAAGAAGTCTATCTGTAAACTTCAGTGGTTAAAACCGTCTTGAATCTGATAGAAAACTATGGGTTACAACCTCATTTGTGGTCACTGGAACCCTACAGCAGGGTGGAAATATTAGCTTTGGAGCTTTGTCAGTGATCATAAAGTTAACCAGCTTTCTTGAGTCCTGACTGAACATCTTTAGGCACAAGGATGTTTTGCTCCACCTCTCTCCATTCTGTTCATGTTTTTGCTCCTGTTAAAAGCTGCACACAAAGGAAGTAGATCCTCTACAGGCTGCTACCACATCATTTCAGCACCTCAGGGAAAAACCCAACACTTGGACTTCCTCAAGCTTTTACATAGAGGAAATTTGAGTTGGGACCAATTGGTATCTTTGTGTCTGTAGGTCATTTAGATTAGGCAGTTCACGGTTGCTTCTAGTGTTTATAGTTTTGTTTCATTTAATTAGTCTGCTTTATAACTTGACCTTATGACTTCCAGTGAAACACAAGGGTTTTTTCAGCTTACTTGATAACAAATAGATCTGGCTGTTCACACAGCATGTGGGGGTTTGTTTGTTTGCTTTTTGGTTACTTACATGGTGTATGATAAGAAATCAGCTTGCCTGGGAGGCACAGGTTTACAGTAGCAATCAATTGCTTCCTCTAACACAACACAGTTAAACTTGATGGAGGAATTGCTTAAGTTGATTTGTGCTGAATAGCTGTCTGTTGTCAAAAATTCATTATGGTCATTGGCCTGCTAATAAAAGTAGCTCATAGAGCAAAGTAATTTTGTGTTAGAGGAGCAGATGTAGGCTCATTAGTGTCAAGGAGCTCACCATCAGGAATTCAAGCTGAGTAATGATTAGCCAGTAGAAAGTATGACTTAAAATCTTAACATTCTTTTAACCCTTGCTCATACACAGCTTTTGAGGGCCAGATTGACTTGTTAATTTACAAAGCAGTCAGTGTGTATCAGACTGCTCGAAAATCTGCTCAAGAGGTGGCAGGTGGGGTTAGTGGAAATTCACAGAGACCAAGTCAATGCTCAGTGTGGAGAAGGGAAAGTGGGGGCGAATCATCTTACCCCCTCCTCCCCCATTTTATCAAGGATTGGGAGGGAGATTCATGCTCTTTGTCCCTTGAATTTTTCAGAGGTCCCTAAGTAGTGCCATGGGCTTCACCCTAACTCTGAAAATAATCTGTCTGTGTGCTTTTAGATTCTTTTATGTTTCATTTGAAGGGAGTAGAAGGAATTGTGCTGACATGGCAAGATTTGGCTATTACAGTGTTACAGATCTGCCCTTGCTATGGCTGCTGGTATTTAACAGATTTTTAGGCTGATTTGAGATTCTTCACCTGATGTTTCTGGTACAGTTCTTCTGTTGCCTCTTGATCTTTTACCTGCTGTCTAGCATTTAGAAAGAGGCACACCCACTAGTGCTGGGGCTGCCACCACTTTGCTGTTCTGTGATCCAACAACTTTGCTGGGACTTTGGAATAACAGGGAAATAATTGCAATACTGCCATAGTCTGCTCCAGAGGGTGCTCACTTCCACCAGTGAGTGAACTGTGCTCTTGGTCTATGCAGGGGAAGTTAAAGGGCAATGGTATAATGCCCATAATTTTTTAGTCATTTAATTGTGTTTAAACCTGGACATCAGCTTGGAATCACTGAACGAAGAAACACATGAAGATTTCTAATATTATTGCAGCATATTCCCTCAGGTCATAATAGAAAGATTAGTGCTACATAAAGATCTTCATAATAAAAATTCATATTCTGATGAAAAATAGATGGTGTTTGTGAGAAACGACCTCTCACTTTAAAACTTCAAAGGTTTGTTAAACCTTAACAAGTACAGCAAATGACTGAATAAGGAAAAAGAACGGTGCTGGGAGCTCACCCACAAAATGGCTGCTCCACCTTTTATACCCCAGTGGTGCATCAGGTAACCCTGGCCCTGCCCAAAGCCTGCCAATCAACCCTTCCTCGCTGTCCCATTGGTGGGGACTGATGTATTGCTATTTGATTGGAGGTCAGGTGTTGCCATAGTGACAAGCCAGCCCTCCCCAAATGTCTGTTCCACTGCTGAGGCCATCCCGTGATAACACTACAAGAGGGAGGGGAAAGGGAGAATAAATCACAATAACGTGACTGTACATCAATAAAACTTCTCTTAACATACACATAATCTCTTATTTGCAAGAGCCAACCATCATACTACCCATCTATAACATGTTAATGACATGAAACTACTGGAAGAGAGTCATACGCTATCATATGTTAGAGAAGTGTAACATTTTATCCTTCAACTTATTTTTCTCCCTACTGTGTATTTTTTGTTCACTTTCACATAAGTATTTCCTGTACCTGGTAGATAAACTCAAATGAAATGTTCAATAGGTGTACATTGGACAGAAATGCTTCTCCTTCTGAAACATCAGCGTAGCTGTATCTTCTCATCTGCCTTTTAACTGTGATTTAGCTGAGAGCTGAAGCACAGTCGTTTCCATTAATCAGCACTGAATCAACTCTGCAGGCCTTATACTCAGATTTAAGTGAAGAAACCCTTATTTTGAGGCTTGCCAAACTCCACCCCTGAATTTTCTTTCTCTTGTAGGAGCTGATAACATCACTTAACACCTCAGGACAATTGGAACACTATTTCTAGTGGTGATTTAAGTGATAGTGATAATCTCTCTTCCTCTAGACAGACAGAATGCTCTAAGCTTAGGTCTGCACATAGAAGTATAAAGAATATTTCAACTGCATTGTTTGGAAATATGTGTCTATTGTTTAAAATTTTTCTTCTATAAGGATTTAATACAGCTTTTCTATTAATAGAAAGTTGTTTTAGGTTTGTTATGCAGGCTATAAAGACAGAGAAGGACACAGCAATGGGAGGTTTATTTGGTGTTGGTTGAAAATGGAAATTATCACAATTCCCATTGTGAAAACTGCAAAATGAAACTTCTAATATATAGCAAAATGCATTTGCAAAAAACCATAAATCTCTGGACTACAAAATAGATAAATATTTAGGATAGTTATAGATGGAATTCAGGGTCACATTTGGAGAAAAACATCCTTTGGCTCAAAAATCTAATAAATAACTTTATGATTTTCTCCCTTTCACTTAACTGTATGTCCATATTTATCAATGTAAGTGCAAATATCTTATTTTTTAATTAACTTTCTTGCAGAAAATGTGCTTTAACCATGCCTATGTTCCCATGTGGTCGCCTTTTTGTGCTTGTTATGCCACTTCTGTGACAACCACCTACACTGATTTATGACAAACAAAAATACTTACTATTAGGTGATGCTTTTGCAAGAAGTGTCTTTTCTTCAGTCTACTTCATCACTGTGTTGCAACTTAATTTTGCCTTTCAAAAAGCCCATTTGCTGGCACAGAATAAAACTGTCATGAGCACAGACAGTGAAAAGCATCTCTGAAAAAATAAGGCAGATCTTGATCTTTTCCACCTAGGTAGTGAGAGCAGCCCTCATCCCATTCCACTGTTCTCAGCTCTAAGGGTGTAACAGGATGGAAGTTCTATAGGAAAAGGAGACCACAATTTTTATTTTTTCCTGTTTTGACTTTTAGGTAGGCAATGTGGGAAATGTTAAGGAAGAGAAATCATGGGTCAATGGAGAAATTCCTGTAATAGGATTTTGTGATGTGAGGAAATATAAATCCATCATCTGCCAGGCATAACAAAAATGGGAAGATAAAATTAACTAGTAAGACATTGCTTTATTCTCTCTTCTTTTTTTAATAATTTTTCAATTATCATCCCAGGCTCTTCTGGCTTACACATCATAAACTGTTAAATAAAATGAAGAATAGCATTAATGTACACTATTATTACAATGTGAAGTAATATTTAGCTCAATAAATGAACTATTATCTGTTACAGTATCTGTCAAAGACAGGGACAAATGTTTTTCGCCTACTGGTCTGTGTATGGTGCTCTTAAGAGAATTTCAAATATGCATGTGCCCAAATTTTTAATTCTTTATTTACATGTCTGAATTAGTAAAATAAAAGAAAAAGTGTGAGCATGTTAGTATTTTGAAGACAGTTTTATAGAATAAGCTTTCAGCACTCAATCAGGCTAGAATTCTATATTCAATTTTCCTTTATTAAAGCAGGGAGATCTGTGTAAATCACAGCTAGATACTCAATTAACCCCTGAAATCCATATGCTCTGGGCTTACCTGCTGAAGCTGCAGTGCTGTCTGTGGTGTGTGCCTTGCCTGAGCCATTTTATTTAGCCCTCATCCCTGCTGTGCTCAGCTCGGGGCTGCTGGGCAGGAGGCACCACGAGCTCTTGGCAAGGGCACACAGACATGACAGAATCCTGCATATTTTGGGTGGAGGCTCATCTTCAAGGATCCTGCACCTTGCAGAACAACCAGACTGCTCAGAGTGGGCTGCAGAGGGGGTTTGCTTTGGGGAGTTGGAGGGTTTCCTATGAGAAAGACTTTTTATTTGGTGCTTGACTGGCACACCCGGTGGATAAGTTGGGAACACGCTATGGTCATCTAAAATCTGTGTTTGGAGTGTTAATAAGTGTTGTTATAGGACACAAAAGAAAAATGAGAGACTCCAAATATTTCAGAAGGCAAAGAGCATAGAAAAAAGGTTTTATTGTCTAATTCTTACTACCTTTTATAAGGTGTTCTGATACAGACTTAACATGGTTGGTGAATAGGAATCCCATTGGTTAAATCCCATTGGTTAAACTGGAGAAACAGCAAAACACCACCTGGAGAAGGATTGTTTTGAGAAAGGAGAGCTGTTTGCCGAGATTGTTTTCAGAAGAAACTTTCTCGGGAAATTTTTCCTTGGGAAAAAGTTAGTAGCTGCTAGCAGGCTAAAATCTCCCAGACCCAGAAATATCAGGCCCACAAATACGCTTTTGGAAAAACTGTACTGTGGCACTGCAGACTGAGGTGTGATGTCACAGACATGACATTTAGTGCCACTTGGCTTTCTCAGGCTTGAGGGGATGGGGCTGTGCCTCCTTTGTTGAGCTCAGGGCTGTGGCTGCTGCAGTCAGAGCTGGGATCACCTTGCCTGTGCTAGGAGCTTCTAGGGCTGGGGAAGCACTGGTTTGGCACTATGGAGCTCCTTGAGGATCAGTTTCTGTTATTTCTTTGAGGAGGATGCTGTGGTGGTATCTCCAAAGCAAACAATACCAGATTTGAATAATTTAAAGTCGGTACCAGCAAATGCTGATGGAGTTATTTCCTGCATTCCTGATCCTAGGAACAAATCCATTACAAATCTCTGGCTGTCCACCATGAAGAAAGGACAGAACTGAGAGAAGTTGGGACAGGAAGTCATTGGCTTCCACCTTACATTACAGTAAGATACACTGGCTGTATCTTGCTACAACAGTGGACTTGTTTAGGATCATACAAAAAGCTTTATTTTTCTCAGTTTCTTCCTTCTCTTAGCAGTCTCAGTAATACTTTCCTGAATAATTTTATGCTTGTCAATTGTACTGTGCTGCTCTTTCATTAACAGAGAAATGAATATTATCCTTGCTACAAAAAGAGCTGAAGTCTTATATGGGTCACAAATCCTGTTGCAGTTTCTGGAATTCAGACCTGCTTGTCAGATCAAAGCATTTAAATTCCACCAAGGTACTCCTTCTTAGCTTTGACTTTGTTTTTGCCCAGGCTGCATATATAGCACAGTCATACGAGACTATTTGGATATTCTCTCACTAAATATTGGCAGTGATCCATGTTAGCTGATATTTACATATTTGTATTTAAATGTTGGTGATAATATGCCTTGTTCTGTTAACCTTTCTGCTAACTAAAGTGATAGGTTTGTATTTTAATGTTGCTTTTACTTTACACCTTATTCAGCTTCTGATGTTTAAAATAAACAAAACCTTTCTTTGGTTCAGCAGCACTGCAACAGTATATACAAAGTTAAATTAAAATAAATAAATATATATATATATATATGTATCTATCTATATAAATTAGTTAGGTTTGCACAGTGCAGTAAGACCCATGGAAGTTAATTCTCACCTCTGAAACAGAAGGGGCCTCTAGGGCTGTTTTAAAGACACAAGTTTATTTGCACTCTTCTTTCCTCCACTCAGAGGTCTTTCTGAATTAGTTTGGATAGTGCTTTCTGAGGAAAGACTGGGATTTTTAATATTATTTCTGTGAACGCTAATTTTTTCATAATTAAAGTATTTTATTATTTGATTCCAAATGCCGTTTTCTCTTGACATTAAAAGGGATAAGGTGATCTCCAAATGAAGGAAGAAACCTGTGATTTGAAGTTTATATTCAATTCACTTCACACTGTTATGAATTTTTACTTTTCCTTTTTATGCAAAAAAAAAAGCAAAATACTTAATTACAGTTAAAGTCAAGATTAACTTCTCTCCACGTGATTCAGACACTGGTCCCACTAACCTGACCCCTCATTAAGGTGCTTTTCTTAGACCTACTCACACACAGAACAGTGGTATCAGTTCTTGGGCTCTTGCTGGATGATCATGGAGCTGTGATTGCCAAGGAAGTTTGATTTTTAATTTATAAAAAATAAAATCTTTCTTGGTTGGTCATTTTTCCATTACAGGCAGCAGCTACTGGAGGGTGTTTTTCCAAGGCATCATTTGAGGTGATCTAGATGAATAAGTTGTTGGAGTAGCTCTAGCTGCTGCAGAGGATCTTGCCTACTGCATTGCTTCATCTTTGTGTGTTTCTCCAGCCCTGGAGTTTATTCTTCATAGAACTTCCAGCTGGTGGCAGCTGAATACCTTCACCTCTCCTACTTTTCCCTGTGTTTAACTTCTTAAAAGTCCTTTAATCAAGAGATTCCAAAGTTCAGAGTGTGCTGCAAGCTCTTTCTTTCCCCATATGGAGGGAGCTGTTGGTCCCTTGGGGAGGAGGATGCAACTCAGTCACATTTGGAGACCTGCTGTAAAATGTTTTCTGGCTCTGAAGTGACTCTAATCTGTTGCCTTTTATTGTAATATAATGCTCTATTTACACAAATACTTTGAAGTTAGCTCAAAAAGAAAGGTTAAAAAGTAAACAGATTTATTATTATTATTATTAATGATAATGATAATGATAATGATAATAATAATAATAATAATAATAATAATAATAATAATAATAATAATAATAATAATAATAATAATAATAATAATAATTCTGCCCTGTATGTAAATAGTAGAAGAATATTGACATCTGTTAGTGAGGTAGCAAAGCAACAAATGATATAAATGAGCGTAACAGGATTAATAGCAATACTTTTCTGGAAGTTGTGGTAATATGAGCAGACTTTTTTAAGAATGAAGCTTTTTTTCCTGAGGAGCTAAGATGGATAACCAGAATCCTTTGGGATTTAAATTAGGTATCTCACTATTTCTGTTAACACAATGTGCCCAGTTCCACTATGATAGTTTATCATACACTTCTGTGGTGCTAAATACTTTTCTCTGAGCTTCAACCTTGGAACATGGGTAGTGCTGTTATAATTTTCATTATAAATGACTATGTAGAGCTGCTGATATTCACTAATGAAAAATCAAGTTCTTGAATATCCAGAAAAGTAGGTTTAATTTTACACATCTTTTATATATTCCTGTCAAATTAATACCTATACATTCCTGTCAAATTAGTACCTATACATTAATGTGCTCATTAATGACATCAAAAAGAAATTTTATATTTGGATATTTTGCAATCCTAGAGTTTTACTTTGTATTGTTCTCTACATTAACCTTGTTAAAAGCATTGAACTTGTGCATAACAGTTCTATTAACTGCACTGAAATTCTGTTGCTACGTATTACATGTCTGCTTGCCTTAGAGAAGTTGAACTACTACCTGTAGGTAGCTTTTGAGGCTGAATTTACTGAGTACCTATGTCTACAGCAGTGAACCAATGCACAGCCCTCAGCTGTGTAATTTTAGAATTTGGTGTCTTAGTAAGATCAAATGAGTAATTACACACAGCTCAGCCTGCTGCCTTCACTCACGTTGAGTTGCAGTCTACACCAGGATTGATTATAGGGGAGGGAAGTGCAATGCAGCATAAAGAGAGGTGGCGTGTTTTGGGGTCTTTGTTTCAGAAATCAACAGCTCTGGGTAATGAAAACTTGTTGGTAACTATTATAATCAATCAAATTAATCAAATATGGATAGCTGCATGGTACTTTTTCATTTAATACTTAATAATGTTTTCACATAAAAGTCTTTGTGCTGTTCTTTTGCTGAGCTGGAGGTATGTTGTCATTCTGTGGAGAGCTGGGAAACAGCAGCTTTGGCTCTGCCACAGAGCAGTTGGATTTGTAGATTGGGGGTGTCAATAGCCAAGTGCTGTTATCAGGGTCACTGCCACAGCCCTGTGGTCAGAGATACAGAGCAGGGCTAAATGGGCTGGGAGGGCTGGGTTTGTCACCTTGTTTTCAGATGGAATGTCACCTGAGCCGTGTTGCTGGAGTTTTGGACAGTGGGTACCCACAGCCAAGGTGTTTGATCCGTGGCAGCTCTCTGAACGTCTCCCTGCCTTCTATCAGGTCTGGATTTCAGCAGAGGTGAAGGTGTTCACTTTGGTGGTTCCCTTCACCGGGATTGTCACAGCAGTACAGAATGAAATACAGTGGCAGGAAATGGGTGAATGGCACTAAAAAGCAGTATTTGAATGTTGTTCAGCATCTGAAATTCAGAAAAATGAAGAACATTCAGAATCTTACAGACATTGTTGCTGAGTTACCATAGTCTCTAAAGATAACTAAGGATGTCAGAATCCTATAGTTGCCTCTGTATAGGCAGAATCCAAAAAGTTTGGTCAGAGACAGAAAAGAATCTCTTTTGTCTACAGTGGAATTAAATTTGGAAAGCATTTTTCTGTCTCTTAATATCCTAAGAATTAAAAAAAAAAAGTCATTAACTATGTTAACCCATCTGCACTTGCACCATGACCTCATCTTACTGTGTCTGTGTCAGTTCTGGAGAGGACATGGCATGTTCATGGTAAGGACATGGTTAATGTCAAGGACATGGTAACATCAGATATTCAACCCATAATTAATTCCAAGACTCTCCATGTCTGTTTCTTTAGAGAAATCTTCTGTTCTGGAGACAGACTTGGAATAACTGCAGGTTGAACATTCAGACATCAGTGCTGGGAAGGATACTGTGAATCTTTCAAAAGACTCATTTACAAAGAAATAAGCAATAGGGATGTAATTCTCAATATGTGCAGCTTTACAGGAAATGAATCATGAGCAAGCTTAATTTCAGTATTTAAAGAAGTTCAAAGGTTTGGCTGACAAAGGTGAAGGTGTAGCTCTAACAACCCTTTTAGAAAGACAGTTCTTTGCATTGCATGACATTCCAGTTTGAAAAATAGCACTGCCCTGTATCAGTGAAGCACAAGTTAAAAGGATTAAGAACTGGCCAACTGACAAACCTAAAAAATTAGTCATAATAATAGAGTGCAGCTCCATAGGGATCAGCACTGTGCCTGACACCATTTAACAGTTTCAGCATTGATCTGGAGTACATGGAACTGTGGTAAAATTTGCAAATGACTCAAAGATTACCAAAGCGGTAAATAATGAGGTCAGGGAGTAATACAGAATTATCTGTACTGATCCTGTCTGTATGCAGCCATAATTCTGATTCAGTCAGATGCTAAGCTTTACAGCTAAGCAGAAAAGGCATTTTAAGTGATGCTAATAAGAAATGAAATAATGAGGAACTTGAGGACTCAGGAATGACAAATCAGCAAAAGTTTTATCCAACTGCAAGAAAGGGCCCAAACCATCCTTACCTGGGTAGACAGAGAAATGGGGAATGCTGGGCTGACCTGTGAGCCTTGGGATCAAGTACCAAAGGAAATGGTGTCATCCATCTCTCTGAATCTTTAATCTGGAGTAGTTTTGCCATTACTTAACATGAATTCTTGGCCTCAAACCAGGACTCATCAGATGCAATGCCACAGCATATGCAGGAACTAGAATTGCCCCTTGACCTTGAACTGGAACTATAAAAAGTGCTAAGTTGACTCACAGAATTGCTTGACAGACTTCTCTTGAGAAGCTGTTGTATCTAATGGGAAATGACTTGTCCCTTTAATTTAAGGTTGAAGCTTTATTTTTAGGCTCCACTAAAATGTGCCTTTTCCCACGTACTAAATTTAGACAAATTAAATTGTTATTTTTTCTGGCACAATAACATGCTGGTCTAGAATGCTGGGCATTTTCTTCTTGTTTGTTTTTCCTTTTAGCTTTGAGGCAAAATGTGTATACGAATTAAAGGCTTCCCATGATGAGAGATGTTTTTCATATGCTTTTGTGACTTGTGATAAGAAGACATTTTGGCCTAAGAATGAAACTGCCTTTTGGCACAGAGAGCGAACTTCTTTCAAGACATGGAAAGTAGGAATATTTATTTCAAAATGTTTTAAGGGCAGATTTAGAGTTGAAACCTGAACACCTGTTGTCAGGCTTATACTAATCACCTGTGAACTTTTAAGTCGGGTGACAGAGTGCTGCGTTGTGGTGCTCACCTTCTTAAGGATCTTCACAGGGACTGAAATTCTATCGTGGTACTACTGGAAATGTGGAGGCTCTTGCCACTCTTTTCCAAGAGGTTTTGTGGTGGCAGATGTGCTGCACAGTCCCTGCTGTCTCAGTATTTTATCTTTACCTTGCACTTTTTGTGCCTCAGCCCCCACATGGAGCGTTCCCCGCCGTGGGGACGGAGCAGCATCACGGGGGGAGGGAGTGACAAATCCCTCCCAGGTGGGCTCAGCCTCACAGCACTCACTGTGTGCAAATGAGAACTGCTGGGGAGTGCAGACCAGAATCCCTGTGCTTCCCCCTGTGTCCTTCAGGCTGATGGTCCCTCAGGTTGCTCAGAACTGGGGGGGCATTCATGTCCCATAAATAAGAAACTGCCAACTTCACTTGCTAAGAGGTTCCATTTTCTCCTCTAGTCAGTGAAATATTTCAAGAATGATTCAGACTTGGATGTAGGTTAAGGAAATATTCTTTAGAAGTTTTACAGGGAGTGTAAGTGCCTATGGCTTGTCTGCCTTTAAACTCCTAACACTTGTGTTACCATTCCATCCACTATAAAAAGTTTTCTATAAAGTAGTATTTTTAGATATTAAAGATGAACTGATCTCATCTCTGACTTGAATTTTTTTTGTAGTCATTGAATAAAGCAAAAATCAAGGCTGTTTTATTCACCTTTCTACATGTTTTGTTTTGTTGTGAGCTTTTTTGAAGTGTGGCCTGGATTTTTTGTTTCCCAGTCCTGACAAAATTTTAATTTGCTTTTTAAGTTAAATTGCAATGTTCTTTCAAATCACCTTGCAAAGGAAGGTTTAGTTAGAAAGCAGCTATCCAGAGTGCCTGTGTGTGGCAGTGGTGTTTGTGGAAGGAGGGAATGGTAGGGTGGGAGAGATGCTTTCTGTTTTTCTTGTGAGTTAATTTTAACCTTTGGTATATTTCCATTAAATGTGACGATTTTAGCTGCTATAGAAAAAAAAATTGGTGTTCATGTATTGCAAGACATCAATGAGGATGTCCTGCTGCTGAAAACTACAGGTGGAATATTGCAAGGTCGTTACCTCGATAGCCTTTAAATGAAGTGCATGGTAATAAGATGTCCTTTGTTTTCTATAGACTGCACAAAAAAACCTGTTGGAATCCATAGGAGTGACTGGGCAAATGCATGATGAGATTAGCATTATGTTCAGAAGAACAGTAAAAAAAAATACATTCCCTCAGGAAAATTGGAGTTGCATAGTGTGAGATTGTAATACAGCCATGAAAGACCAGAGCCAAGTAGGAATTTTCTGCTCTCATTGAATAAGGCTCTACAGATCTTTTACCTTGATTCAGGCTCAGACATATGGTTATTATGCTGACTCACTTGGTAGTCGTGTGATGTGAGCCCTATTAACATGAACCCAGACTTGTAAAAACACTTGAGCTTTTCTTTAAGGTAAGGGGGAACTTAGGACAAAGAATTTGATAACAACAAAGCACCAACGACAGAATGAATGTGTAGAATTGGGTGGCAAAGGTCAGAAGAATATTCTTGCTTCTCTTGTTTGAATTAGGGCAAAAAGAAAAATCTTGGAAATAGGACACTGGGAAGTATGTCTTTGAGAAGAGGTTATTTTTATGGTATTCCAGTAAAGGGCATGAAGTAAATCTTGCTTGGAGTGCTTGTGTCAACCATAGCAGCATGGAGATGTGTGGAGTGTAGTCTGAGAAATTTGTAAAATTCACACCCAAAATAGGGCCTTGAAGGCCAATTACACCTGAACAGCTGAAAATAAAGCACACAGAATGAGTATGAGGAAAGAGGAAGTTATTTCACACATGGTGACCCCAACATGCAGAAGGCAAATGAGCTCACACGGAAGAGTTGTGCTGCTGCAGCATGTGCTCCAGCTTGCAGTTCTGACCAGTGAATCTTGTCAAAACCCAAAACCTCATCATTTTAATGCAAGTCATTGCTTTTATCAAGGGGAAAAGGAGAATATTCAGATTTTTGGAAACTTTTTTTTAAGACTATGAAAGACTCAGTCTCTGCATGATTCTCTTCATAACTGAGAGATGTGTGATAAACCTTCAACCCCTGCCACACACACACCCGTGCAGTGCTTTGAGGTGGTCTAAAATCCTCATGCTGAACATGAGCATTTGATTATTGCACCAAATCAGGGCTGATCCAAAAATGCACAGCAGTGCATTTTACCAGCCAGCACCATTCTCTGGGGTTTAGGATGTAATATTAGTGTGTTTTGCACTAGACTTTACCCATTAACCTCTCTCTGTACGAGGAATGCCACTGGTTTACTGGGATTCAGGGCATGCATGAATGGCATTGATGGCTGGAAACTTGCTGTTGGAGGGGAGGGTTTTAAGGGCAAGGAATAGGAAGCAAAATAAGTAATAGTTGCAGTTCTACCAGTCAAACACCATTAGATAACATGGCCAACTCCAGACAAGCAGAAATTATAGCATCATACAAAAATAGGACTGGAGATGACTTTGACAGGGACTCTGGTTTGTTTCTTGCCTGAGGACAAATACAGCCTCTTAATGGCACTGGCATCAGGTATTTGGCTAAGCCATTTTTAAAGGCCTCAAATGGATGGTCAATTTATGAAACCTCTGTCCCACCTATCATTCTCTATCATTAAAAAGTATTTCATAACCTCAAACTTTACTTTAATTTGCATGCTGTTGCTGGCTTCATGAATATGAATAAACCTCTTCCTTTTCTTTTTACTTTTGCATTATCTGCAGTTGAAAGTGTTTTATCTTATCCCATTCCCTTCTTCTACCGCATCAACTCCTCTTTAGACTACACAATTGAGATTTTTTCAGTCTGGTTTTATGTAGGTCATGTTTTGTCTGATTATCTTTGTGGCATTCTTCTGGACCTCATCTGGCTTTCTTCGTTCTTGAAGTGCAAAGCTGCAAACTGTGCAGAACTGTGACTGAGCAGAGTTGGAAGGATTATTTCAGTCTGTTTTCTTGTTTATACAGCCCTATATAAATATAAACATAATATATATTTCGAGAGGCAGGAACAGCATGATATTGTTGATTCATGTGCAGCTTGTGATCTGCCGCAGCCAACAGCTTTTTTTTTTACTGCAGAATTACTTGTTTCTCATCTTTTTGTGTGCAGTTGAGTATTTTTGCATAAAGGAAAAATCGTTTTCTCACTGCCATGAGTTCTTTTCTTCTCAAGCATTTTGACCATATGTCAAGATGAATTTTAATTTGAAACCTGTCCTGAGGAGCGCACCACTTCCTCATCTCTCTGTTGCTTCTAGATTTAAATACTCCATTTTATTCTGTATTATACTAGAATAGTTTAGTTCAGAAAGTCGTTTGTGCAAGCCCTTGCTGCAGCTGCTCAGTGAAGGTGTTTGTTGTGCTGGATCCAGCACACATCCCTACAGATCTCGACACAATGCGTTGTATTTGGACTGTGAGCCTGTGGAGTATTCTGGAAATAGCTTTCTCCCTTTTCCCTGTACTTGTCTAACTGGACTATGCTTCACTAGCTTGGTCAGCTTGTCCCTTCTGTTGTCAGTTAGGAGGTCAAACTGGGATTTTCAGAGGAATAACACTTTAATTTCTCAGTTCAACTTTAGTTCAGGGTTAAACAAAAGCTTTAGGTAGTCCATGTTAGCATTAACTGGCTCCTGCCTGGAGGTTTTTAATCTGCCTTGAAGCAGTACCTGGTTGTAAGTGCATATTTTCAGGACATGGCTTTACTGTTTAGAATATAAAGTAATTCCAGCTGCATCTGCCCTAAGTTGGGAGAAGTCTCTTCAGACTGCCAGGCTTTGACATTGTGGGAAGAAGGGGCATTTGGAAAAAATGCAGTATTGGTAGTAGTTGTTGCCATAAATCCCGTTTTGATCAAATGCCCATCAGCTTGAGGTGAATGGAGCTGCCTGATGAGCAGCTGGGCTGGGGCTCAGAGTTCTGTGGGAGGGGGAGGCAGAGCTGGGATGAGATGGGCTGCAGTGGGGCTAAGCCAGCAAGGAGAGGTTATGCAGCTGCACCCTGCAGCAATAATGATCAAATAGGGTCAGTGTCTGGATGGAGAAAAGCCTTGGCTACGTGTGCTGTGGTGGGCTGGGTCAGGGCCTGGGTTAGGATTTGGTCCTGAGGCTGTGAGGCACTGTGGGACAGGTTCTGATGTGACATTTGGCTGGATAAGCAAACTCATTTAAAATCAGAATTACAGATTTCTTTAACAAAGACCAAGTTAGAGCTACTTAATGGATTAAACCAATGTCTACTGCTGTACTTTTTTTTTTGTACAAAATGTTCTGTGTGCTAAGCATGCAAAAGGAGCTTAATGGCAAGGTTTGATGTTTTTTAAAAAAACTTTTTAATAAGGTGTGATTCATCTTTGCTATTCTCTAGTCTAATTAAAGATTAAAAATCCACCACAGAATATAAAATTGTAACATCATTCTACAGTTGCATAATTTTGTAGCAGTTAAAAAGCATCATTTCTAGTTCCTCTGCTACAAGTAAAGAATGTGGATGAGGCTTGAGTATCCTGTACTGCCCCACGTTACAGCCTGCAGTGCTCATACTTTGCTCAGGCCAAATTCCCTGGTGACCCTGCTGCCCTCATCTTCTGTGCAAGACAAGGGGACTTGATGGAAAAGGTTTTCAGTAACTTGGGAAGTTTGGCATCAGGAAAAGCACAGTCATTTATCATGTATGTTCTTGTGTGCTCAAAAGAAATGGATGTTTTTCTTTTCTGGAGAGCTGGTACATTGTTTGTGATGTGAGGTGATAGATACTGCCTTGTTACCAGGTGATTTCACTGGGAAACAGAAGGCAGAAGCACCAAGACCTTTAACAGTAATATCTGCAGATTTAGCAAAGCTCACTATTGGTGTGTTTTGGGGTGGGGGAGAAATGCTGAGGAGAGAAGAGCTAAAGTGTCCTAGTGAAAATTATTAGTCTTTACAGCCTGTATCTTTCTCTGAAAGACTGTTCTGAGAAACTTAGCTGTGTTCTGTATGTGGTGTTCTGTTCTAGCACAGTGTTTTAAGAGATTCTTCCTTGCTAATACTAAAATAATAATAAAAAAAAAAAATTGGCAGAGAAGGACATCAGTCCTTGTAGGTGAAAAGATTTTTTTAAATACCTGAATGGGCAAAAGGGCTGGATTTTATTTATTTATTTTTTTAATCTGGTTACAGGATAGCGGTGTTTATCATTCAGCCAACCAGAGAGCCTTTCTACAGACATCCTAACAAAAAGCCCTAATAATATTTTTAAAGCAGATTAGAAATAATCTTCCTGCATGACCTTGCCTCAGTGACCCCCTGGTGTGTTGCTTTCCAGTTGGGCTGTGCAGTAAAATCAGGGTTTTGCTGCTGAGCAGGGATTGTGAGAGGTGGAGACATTGTGCCTTGATGTTCCCTGCTCAGCACAGAGCTGTAGCCTTGGTTTTGTGCCTGAGGTGTTTTGGTTTTCTGAAATTCTTTTCCCAGGGAATTTTCTGTAAACAAGAGACATGTTTTTGTAACTGTACCTATGTTATTCTTTCCTTTTCCTAGGGGGGACTTCTTCTTGATGTCCCTCTGGTCTGACCAATGTGATTGAAGAGGTTTGTCTTTGTTTCACCAATCCAGTTGGTCTGTGTAAAATAGTATAAAAGGGAGACACATCCCAAAAATAGAGGAGTCATTTTCAGCCTTCTGAATCTTGGAGTCTGTGTCGTTGTGGTGTAAAACAGTGTGATCTGGACAGAAAATTCCCTGGGAAAAGAATTTCAGAAAACCAAAACATCTCAGCCACGAAACCAGGGCTGCACAGTGTCCTGCTTGCTGGGACACTCGGGGAGATAATGACATGCTGGGTGACACTGCAGCACACAGCAGCAAGAGGGAAAAGCACAAGACAGAGCATCTTCAAAACTTCTTTTTGCTTTAATTTGATCTCAATGTATAATTATTTAGTATGATTCCCTTGTTTACCAAGTAATTACAGCTTTAAAATCTGTTTGGGTTAGCATTTAGCTTCTCTCCATCCAAGGGGATCATAATATTGATGGAATATGTATTAGCCTGTTCTTGTGAGCAAAAGTAATTAAAAATATATCTTTATTATTTCTCAGTATGATAGCAACCTATAATAAATTTTGAAATTAGCTGTTCAAACAAAATATCCAAGTAATGTGCTTCTCTTCCTTTGCATATAGAAAATTAAGTCAAACCTCTTTAGTTTTACAAGATTTTAATTAAATTAAGGGCTTCTAAAATGACATAGATTACAGAAGTGAAGCATGAGTGGTTTAGTACTGGGAGAAAAGTCTTGACACCAAAATTTAAACAGTGTAACACAAACATTAAAGTGGCCTTCAACAATGACTTGAGGATTAGAACTGTGGATATCAAGAATTAAAGGATTTTAAAGGAATAATCTTTCTGTTTTGATTATTACAAGCTAGTACTGATATATTTGACCTACAGAAAAGCTTTTCCCTTTAGCTATGTGCCATCTAATAGCTTTTATTGTTGTTCTCATTATACAGAGAATGTCTGTAAATGAGTGCTTGAATGTTTGCTATTTTTCTCATCTGGCTGTGGTAACACTGGGAGATAAATGTAGAAAAGTAATTATTATTCCAACTTAATAATACAAGCTTGTTTTTAATGTACACACTTCCTAGATTGCAGTAGATGAAGATTTATATTCTAAAATCCTGATTACTGTAAATCATCCTTTGAGGCTTCAAAGATGGTTTATGGTATATAGACAAAGAAGACAATAGTTTTCTAACTTACACTGCAAGTAACTGAAGGTAGATTCACAGATAATTCTTATCTTTCTAAGCTTCTATAATATATGGAACCCTGATATTCTTAAACTGACAGTCATTGTTTTACAGTAACATTTACATTAGGTTTTTTGAAGGGAAGTATTTTATTACCTCATATCTGTATATTCAGACATACAGCCATACTGTAAGAGAAAATTCTAAATGTAAATTCTAAAGATTTTTTCCTTAATATTCTGGAAGATTCATGAGGTCTGTTTCTGGACTTTAAAACTGCAGGAGAATTTGATACTTGAGTTACAATTCTGAAGAGCCTGAGCAAAGAAAGTGTGCAGTGTTCAAGAAATCGTGATAAACTGCCAAATATTTTTACTTCGGTGACACTCTTAGGTTTTGCCTTGTTTGTTTCCCTTAAAAAAATCCCCAGAGTAATATTTTTGTTGCCTTTATGGAAGTGTTTTCTCTGAAATATACATAGACACAGAAATATTTAACAGGACAGTGTTTTTGTTGTATGACATATTGAATTATGTGTATTCCAGAAGTACTTTGTTCAATCTTCATGTTTTGGCGGAGCTGGAATATTGACAAATAATTTCAGGTTCTTGTATTTCTACAGATACAGTAATTGGTAAAATGCTTGAAAGTGGAAAAAATAAGAATTTACATTGTACATAGCTCTGTCCTTTTTTTTTTTTCTGCCAGGCACATGCTTAAAATGTGATTATTGATGCCTCCTTTCTGTACTTGGCCTTCCAAAAAAACCTGAAGTTGAATATCAGATATTTTCTATGTTCTGCCTGTTATGAAAGAGTTTTGGAGTGTAACCTGAGTAGGGCAAATTTCAGCATAAACCTGAGTCAGTGTCACCTTTACTAACATATTACAAGTACAGATCAAGATAAAACCAGCTCAATTTGAAGGCTAGTTTTGACTGAGCATTGCCAAAAATGGACTGAAATTGTTTGGTCAGTCACAGATCATGTATTTTGAGTTTCCTGTAGCTTCATGTCACACTCATGCAATTACAGATATTCATGCAGATCTCCAGTGTGAGCACAAGATATTCGGGTCAGCAGGTTTGTATTGGCTGTAGAAAGCTGGATATTTTGGTTCAGGACACAGTGTGGTGCTCAGGGCCTGGTGCAGAAGTGGATTCAGTGGTGCCCTCAGACGTGGCCACGATCCCCCAGGGTTGAGCCAGCCCTATGCCAGTCAGGTCTGTGCCCCAGGGTGTGCAGGGCTGCAGAGATGGGGCTCTGAAGGCTCCTTGTGTCACAATAGGACATGAAATAAAGATGCCTGACTCCAGTCAGGAGGCAGTGGGAATCAGAAGGTTTATTTACAATTCATTCAGCCCTTTTATAACACGCTGCACTAAAAGGCACATTACTGGTCCATAGCACTGACACCTCCCATTGGCTCAGTAACAGAAATAGCAAACAACACCTGCTGTTATGGGAAAGGAATATTGTTTACACAAGGTTGTTTTGGGAAAAAGAAAAACCATTGAAAAAATTTCCCTTGAGAAGAGCTCAGCAATTCTCAGGCTCAGAAAATATCGGGTCCACACCCTTGGACAGGGGAGCATCTTCACAGAGCCCCTGAGGGTCCGTCCCCCTGGGGCCTGAACTGAGCAGAGGACAGGAATGGTTCCCCTAAGCCAAGTGCAGCCAGGGCTGTTGGTCACTCTCAGACAGTCCACACTCTTGCAAACTGTGACCCAAGTGCTATAGGTTTTGAGTGGGTGCACTATTGAGTCTTTGTTTTGTCTTTTTATTTTAGAAAGAGCTTTTTTTACTTTTTTTCCCCATTCCCCCCCATGAAGAAGGCTGTATCTGATGGGAAAAAAATTACTTTTACCTGAATGTCATAAGATTTCAGTAAAGCAGTAATTGTTTCTAGTGAGGCAGCAGTTAAAAATACCCTTATTTTGTTGTTGGGTGGGGTTTTTTTGTTGTTTTTTTTTTGTTGTTGTTGTTGTTTGTTTGTTTGTTTTTTATTTTCTCCCTTGGTGGGAGGTAGCACAGACATGGGCATTTAATTGCTCTATTTACTGGTTATGCAGCACCCAGAGAAGAGGAGTGCTCAGTAACTCTGCTTATTCTGTGCTTCCCCCTCCTCTGTCCTCTGTAATGATATTCAGGCTGTGGAGGGGTTGAAATATCATCCTCATATCTGAAGACAAATTTACATTTCACTCCAAACACCTTAATTTAATGAAGGTATTATGCTGTTGGTGGGTACTTAATTATGCTAGAGGCAGAGCTGAAATTTAATACTGTTCCACATGCAGGGAAGATTTACTAGTAGCTTATTTTCAAAAGTCCTCTAAAAGACTAATGCTTATGCAGTCTACTCTTGTTTTTTTAAAGCAGATTAGAATAACCCAAACTTTCATAAATAAAATTTCATTTTAATTGCTCAAATGAAGATAATGTATGTCTTTTTAGATTATGGGTTTTTGAGAAGATATCTGGATTAGCTGGCTCTGCAGCAATGATCAATGCAACATTTGCTGCCCTTAGCATCTAAACCATGATGATTTACACCTAAACAAATGTAATCATTCAAGACAAGTAATGCTGTATGTGCTCATCTTATGTATATATCAAGGTGACAATTTGAAAATTATTGCAGAGCACACCTGTTGGTTTCTCTGTAACAGTTCCTCTCACAGAGCAGAAATCTGCCTTTGCAATCTCAGTTTACCGTGTTCTTTCTAGTAAGAGGACCCTTCTGTGAGGCATCATTTCTCAGCTTTGAGTCACTGCAGCTTCTTTTCTGTCTGCAGGGTACAAGAGTGGTGGCTGCTGGAGGGGAGTGTCACCGTGATGGGACATTTCTGAGAGACTGATGCTCCAGGAAAAGTCAAACAAGCATTGTTTATGTACAAATCCTAGCAAATCTCTCCAATTAGAGTGAAAAAACAGTCAGTAATTAGGAATATCAGTGGAGCACTGTGTTAGGCCAGGCTGGCTGTGAGGTTGCTCAGTTTGAAATGCCCGTGCTGGAGGGCTCTGTCTGGAGCCAAAGCTGTCACTGCTCCACCACTGCTCTGCAAACACAATTTGTGCAGATCAGGCCCAGCTTATCTCTCTTTATGGGTCAGTCTGCTGTGGCACAGCTGTTCTGGCTGGAGGTCAGTCCCACCCAGCTGCACCCTGAGGGTCACTCAGCTTTGGCCTTCAGGGAGTTGCAGGCTGGATGTCACTGATGTGTATTTCCTGTGTCTGTACACCTACACCAAGCTGGGTTTGCTTGTGGCACTAAATGAGGCTGTCTGCAGGGATGTCTGGGTCCAGGGCAAACAGAATGGCTTTGAATATGCTACAATACACAGATTAAACTGACACAGGACAGTAATGGGAAAATACAAGCTGGAATGCTGATGGGAGGTGCCATAGTAGGATTTATTGGTGACAGAGGCAGTGTAACTGAGAACTCAGTGAAACAATAATATCAGCTAGTAATTTTATCTTAATTACAACCAACAATTTCTGCTCAGTGCCTCAAGATACTATACTGGGGTTTTGAGATTTTTACTGCTGCTTCTCTCTTGCTCAGCTAGTGAGATGTCTTGCCTCTTTGCTTTGCTTTGTTCAACTAAACTTGACAGAGCTGTTTCTTCAGTTCATACTTTTTCTAATGAAGCCTTTAAAACAAAATCTGCTGCCAGTTTTGGGGGTGCATTTTTTATTCAAAGCCATCATCTCATTTAAATGTGTGACAGTTTCATGCCTGATAACTTTCCTAGCACTAATTCCTTTTCACTGAGAACCTAAAATGACAGTTCCTGAGTCCTAGATGTCCTGTTTCTTGTCACTGGGCAAGAGAATTAGACTGAGTGACTTCAGCTGGGGAAACATCTGCTGTAGTTCTGAGCTGATTGCTGGCTTTTGGCTACCTCAGCTGTAAATCATTCTGTAGTTAAAAGAATCCATTTTGGAGTTTTAGAAGAGAAGCCCTTACAGCAGCACCAAGTCCTAGAGTAGAGATAATTTTGAAAGGTGAGAAAAAACTTTCTAGCAATTTTGAATATGTTTCACTACTACTGGAACTGTTTATATTTGGGGGATTTCTTGGTAGAAGGAATTTTTCAGTACAGCAGAACTTGGAGTCAGTGTTTCTGAGATCACAGTGAGTTTGGTACAGCAAGGGAGGTGCTAATACATTTGGGCTGCTTGCCCCTTGCTTAAAAACATATTTAGTTTCTGCCTTCAACCAGCTGAGGAAGGAAACAAGTTCAGCAGATGTCTGGCTGCTGCTCCAAAGCAGGAGGCACATGCTGGGTATTTCAGCTACAAGAAGCCCTGCAGCAAAGCAGGTTTGTTCCAGGTGGGGGCTGAGGGTGTCCTCACTGTGCAGGGACAACATCTGGGACAAGGGACAGGGCAGGGTGAAACATGTCCTGTCAGTGCCCTGCCAGTGGAGTCTGGGTGTGCTCCACATCTGTAAGTGCTGTGAACAGCAGCGATGTGGCTACCCTGTGCAGAAGGAGTAGAAGGTTGCCTAATGGCATGTCCTGCTTTTAAGACTGATTTAATGTTTTTGCCATAACAACCAAAAGGCTTAAGGAAACAGCTTTGATGTTTAATTCCTTCTTTGCTTTGAGACAACCTGTTGTTGTTTCTGGGCTTCCAGCACGTTTTACTTTGAAACAAAAGAAATTAAAATCCTAAAGGGACTTAGTCTGGTACACTTTTCTTTCCCATGAAGCATATCCCTTATGTAAACAGCTTAGGTGAGGAGCATGTTATATTGGAGTTGGGACCTCAACAATTACACTGGAGAAGTGGCAAGTCTCAAAAACAATATTATGTACGTGATCAGCCTCGTAAACAGTGAGCTCAGGATTCTGGCTCTGTGTTGCAGTTAAGCATCTCTGACAAATCAGGGCTGCAGAGCCAGTGTTCCACTAGTGGAGAAGAAAAGACATCAGCACGTTGAGGGAATGCTGCAGAGAGCACAAATCTGATGAGTTTGGAAGAAAAGGGAAGGTGGTGAATAAGCTGAAGGGACAGAGTAGCCAGCTGCTTATTTTGCCAGCTAAGAAATGTGCCATTTGCCCACCATGAATATTATCTACAAATCTGGAGAAATATAGACGTTGAAGGATTTTAGCAAGTCACAGAAGTGAGAGGAAAGTGCTGAGGTAATCCCTATTTAAAACTGCATTTTGGTATATATTTTTTGTAAATATTAGTATTGTACAGATTGCTGGAGCATGTGGCATGTTTGTTTACTTGCCACTTGTCTAAAGCAGCATACTCTTCAAAACATTAACAGCATATTTCTCTCGAGTTTTTAACTGTCATAAAATGGTTTTGAGCAGTTTAAAACAGGGAATGAAACAACTGCAAGATGTAATCTTTGTCCTGTTTAGAGGAAGCAGAAAGGAAAATAACTTTAGCCACATTTCCCTGCAGATGTTCCACTTGACTATTGAATGATATGGTGCACAAGAGACGCTTATGCAAGTGATATTTGACAGTGCCACCTATTGCTAGAAAAGCAGAACTCAAATGAGTATTTTTGTTATGAGCTTGCCTAAATTGAGCAGAAAAATGAATTAATTTTTTCATTATTTCAAGGTCATTTAGCTATGTAGATATAAGCTTGCCATTGTCTATGAAATGGACTGCACTTTTCAAAACTGGATTTATCATACAGTTGCATCAGATAGTGAAATAAATTTTCTATTCCAGAAAACTTGCAACTATTGGCACGTGGTTGAATGGCAGTGACTGTATTTTGGTTAAATCTATTAAGGCTGATTGTTCCTCCCCCTTTAATTAATGACAGAAGATTGATCCTAAAAATCCTCAAACTGCTTTAGATTTAGCAAAACACAGGAAGTTAGTTTTTTCCAGTGCTTGGAGCTTATGTTAATGTGAGGAGAATAAAATGTTTCTTAACATGCTTCCAAAATTTCTATGAAAAGTAACTGGCTAATGATGGAAATTCTTTGAAGACAAAGACTTAATGATCTGGATGCATCCTAATATTACGGTTCCTTTATCAGGTCTTTCAGTTAACAAGCATGAAAGCTGATTTCTCTACCTGCCTTTTCAAGGATGGTATTTGTTTTATTATAGAAGTCTAACTAATGCTAATGGTAGGAGTAATGAAAGATTTATAGGGGCAGCCTGAGATCAATTTTAAGTTTTAATTGTGTTTTTTATTACTGTTCCTTCTTACTGCCTCAGTCCTGTTGCTCATCTCTAATAGAGAGACACCCAGTTGTAAACCTCCTCCCCATTTTTGGCTTGTAATCTTTAATGGAAAGGAAAAAAAAAATTCTCTGTGTTGTTTTTTTCTTGATGGATCTAAATGGCAAGGTAAGATCAGGAGAAAAGATGGAGCAGGTTGGGAACAATTTGCTCTTTCTCAGGTCCAGGCAGGTATCTCTGAGGAGTTTGTTACTGCTTCACATAACTAATACTCTTTGGCTGAAGCTGTCCTCCTTCCTCAAAGACAGACCAGTCTTCTGTTACCCCTGCTGAGCTTCTGAAGAACTGGATTCCTGCAAAGCTTAGGGGAAACAAAGGAAGCAGCTCTCGAGTGTATAGGCATCTTGCAGATTCAGAGAAGGTTCAGAAGGAAAAAGAAAAAATATCACCTGCCCATCTCATGACCATAGAAAAACGGTGTGGAGAAATCTGACTTCACCATCCTCATGAAGTTCAGGGGTGAAATCTAATTTAGCCAAAGTGAAAATGGCTTACTTTTTTCATGGGTGAATTTTTGCGTGCTCTCTCTTCTTGAATCTCCTCTGCAGTCTGTTCCTCTACATTTAATCTTCTACTTTATCATTGTAGCTACCTGCTCTCTTGGTGTTCTTTAGCATCACTCCACCTCTTTGGTCAGTCTATTGCTCACTCACCTGCCTCTCTCCCACCCACAGAACTGGAGCATCTGAGCCAAGCCAACAGCCAAGCCTTAATTCTTGCTGCAAACTTTAAACCCCCTTTATAACTTTCCGTTTTGCTGATTCTGTAGATGTTAAAAGGAAAATAACTTTCAGCAATTAAACGAGGTGTCTTTGGAGGGTCTGTGTGGCGCCTGGTGATGGAGTTTCCCGTTTCAGCCGTGACACTGTGCGGGCAGAGGCAAAGGACGCGTGTCCGGGGCCAGCAGAGGGCACTTCAGCCTGGCACTGGGAGTGTGCTCAGGGCTTTGCCTCCAAATCCCGCCCAATTGGCTGCCTTCAATTAGAAACGGGATTTTTTTCTTTTAAATGTTAATGAGAACGTTATTGGTATTTCTGTCGTGATTGGTGCTTTGTTGGCATTGTCTTCTGCAAACTATCTGTGGCCTAATACGGTTGTACAGTGGAAGAATTTGGGAACTAGAGGAGAAAAAAATGTTCCCCGTTTAGTTTAAGGTGCGACTTTACTGAAAGAAATGACACCTTTGTTGTGACCTTGTATCGTCCAAAATTGAACATAATGGTGGATATTAAAACCATCCTTGAAAAAAGTTTTTCCCCAATGTAAAGCTTCTAATTTCTTTTTAGTTGTGATTTGATTTATTCTTTTAATTAAAAAGCAGCTGAAATTGGAGAACATTGCAACCTACTCACTGATTTTTGTGGATAACAATGTAAGTTACTTAACAACAAATCACAATCTATTTCCCCTTCCAATCCGGTGCCAATATTGTTATCTTGTAATACAGTACTAACAGATGATTATAACTGCCATTAATGCATTTAACGGGAGATGACAAATTTTATTATGATAAGAATCCCCTCATGCTCTTTCATTTGTCCCGGTGTAAATCAGAAGTTACTGCCTCGGATTGCAAAGATTTGCTCTTGTGTAAGAGCTTACTGGTGTAAATGAGGATAGTCAAGCCTGACATGTGGTGATGTACCAAATTATATTACAGGATATTTAAATTCTGTCTCCCACTGTGAACAGCAGGATACCGTTTTTATCCTTCCTGTTGAATGCAGAATCACTTTTCCATTTATAAATTGAGCCTGAACAGAGAGCTCTTGGTATTGGCTGTTCCTCTGTTACTCCACATGCAGAGTATATTGAGACACCTGTTCATTCTTGTAAGGCAAACAACAAACAAACCAAAATACTTTCCTAAAAACAAATTGTTCTGTGATTAGTGGAACTAATGAAGCTTCACCGCCTGCAGGTTTCTGTTCTTTATCCCCAATCCCCTCAGCAAGCCTCCCACCAGAAGGCTTTACTAGTTTTATCTTCTATTTCATGGGATCTTCCCTTTGTCCTTTCTGCCCTGCAGTAACGCTGGTTCCTGTGTCCCTCCACCCTGTAAACCTTCCTCAGGTGCTCCTGCCCTGTCACCAGTGCCTGGGGTGCTGGGTGGGAGCTGCTCAGGGAGCCAATTATAGCCTCAGATATGAGAGGAGGATAATTCAAGTCTCTTGTTTTACTGCCTGACAGGTTTTTCCAGCACTCAGGGGAATTTAATATCTTCAAGGTGCTTGCCCTCTGTTAAATTTCATAAAAATGGACCAAAAGATATTAAAAGTGTCTTTATTCCCTACCCTTGTTCTGGTGATTGGTCTTTGTGAGACTAACTTTGTTTTTGTTAAACTGCTGCTCTTTTTCTGTTGTTCTCTCTTGTTTTGCAAATCAAGTGCAGTGGTTACCAGTGATGTTGTTAACTGGATAGAAAGCAAGCACAGATCAGGAAAGGAGAGTTTAGCCCCTTATTTTTAGGGAATGTTTGCAACTTAATATCTTGTAGCTCTTGTACTTGTGGACCTTGTCATATCATTGCCTTTAGGCATCCCAAAAAGAAAAGTGGAAGATGAATGCTGAACATTTTACCTGGAAGGAACTTCTGGAGTCCTACCAGTTCCTTGTACTTCAGATTCCCCTCTGGAGTTGTAGTCCAGCTCCCTGCTGAAGCAGGGCCCAGCAGAGCAGGATGCTCAGGACACATCCAGTTGGGTTTGGAATATCTCCACAGATGGAGACACCACAGCCTCTCTGAGTGCCCAGGTCCAGTGTTGGAACTCCTGTAGCCCTGGTTCTGTGCCTGAGGTGTTTTGGTTTTCTGAAATTCTTTTCTCAGGGAATTTTCTGTAAACAGGAGATGTGTTTTTGTAACTGTACCTATGTTATTCATTCCTTTTCCCAGGAGGGACTTCTTCTTGATGTCCCTCTGGTCTGACCAATGTGATTGAAGAGGTTTGTCTTTGTTTCACCAATCAAATTGGTCTGTATAAAAAGGAGACACATCCCAAAAATATGAGTTATTTTCAGCCTTCTGAATTTCAGAGTCTGTGTTCTTGTGGTGCAAAACAGTGTCAGACACCTGTGCTGGAAATCAGAGCTTGGGTGGTGTCTCTGTGCCCACTGCTCCTTGTCCTGTCAGTGAGCTCTGTGCAGGTGCACCCTCCCTCCAGGTGCTTCTGTTGGCAGATTTTGGTAGCCAGAGCTATGTAAGGCACTATGATGGAATTTTTTTGGTCATATTACAAATGGTAAGCAACTCTGTTTATGAAGTCTTGTATTTTAGCTCTCTTTTTTTTTTTTTAATCAATATTTTTTGGATTTCTTAACACCTAGGTGCAACTCACAGTATTCTTTTCTAAACCAAATATTTTTCAAAAGGCCCTTTGAAATTCTGTATGTTGAAATTTAGGTACTAATTACGTTTTCCAGGGGTTACTACTTAGAAGTTGAGCTGCCCTTGTATGTGTGTGGACATTTAAGATTTTTCATTGTAAAAGGGAAACCGTTCAAACTTCTTCCCTACTATTGTGTTAGCAAAGCCAGGAGCAATCGGTGTCCTTTTAAGCTCTGCTTTATTCAGTGGCTATGTATAGGTTCACTGTCTTAGCTTTTAATACTTGAAAATCCCATCTGAGTGTATTTATGCTCACTTTGGTGCTGTTCAGTATTGAAATACCAACACTCTTAAGTGAGGCCTTTAAGCTCGTTTAGTGCATTGAGTCTTCTCTGTTTTGCAAAAATGAAAACATGCACTGTATTTTTTATCAATATGTGTTTAATGAAAACACCTGCAGGTTTTAAAATTGTCCTGTTTGCTCAGTGCAGAGTGATAGACATGGCTGGTAGCAGAAGACTTACACCAAATCTCTTGGTGGATATCAAATTTTCTTTGTGTTACTTTCCCAAAGGCTTATTAAAAAAACAAACCAAGAAACTTACCAGCCAAAAAAAAAAAACAAAAACAAACCCAAACAAACAAAACAACCAAACAAAATATTTTGAGAATTTTTTTTTTAGATTAAAAAGATTGTAACAGTTACCATATAAACATACTGAAAATAAATGTTTTGCAGACAAACTACAGTCAGTAGTTGGATGCTGGCAAAGAAGGTGCATGTGGCTCTTCAGGGACTAATGAATTAATATAATTATTTCTGTAACTGAGGGACTATTGATAATCCATAAGTATTTACACATGGCACATCTTATTGGTGTGTTGTATCAAGGCCCTAAGCTGAGGAGTTGACAAGTATTGTAAGAGATGAGGACAACAACAAAGAGAACCTACACAAAGTAAATCTATCTTTAAACTACAATTTATAAAAGTATGTTGACTTTAGTCTTATGATAAATAACCCTTATCTGAAAGACAATTGGCAGAGTGCTGCTTAATTCTCTTGAATATTGGGCACTGCTTACTTTGAGATCATTTTGGAAGGGATATCCAATACATAGACCAAATTTTTTTATCATAATTTTGAGGGGTTTTAATTTTTAATTAACTGTGAAGGCTCTTGCCTTTTCTCTTGCATAGCTGAGAGGTGATAGGATTTGAAAAAAACTTAATACTAAAATATTTTATGATTTCAGAAGGCTTTATGTATTTATGTACATCATTCTATAAAAGTAATTGGGTAAAAAGACCCAATATTGGATAAAAAGACCCAATAAAAATAAGAATTTCTCTAAACGGCTTAATGAGGCCTAATAGAAATCTGCATTTCAGATCACATTAGGGTTCTCATATGCTCTGATTTCAGATGACAGCTCTGCCTTGCCATGCAGTGGCCTTTTATTTTGTGTCACGAATTAACCAACCGTGTGTTCTTATGCCACTGTTTTATTAGAGCTACACTTAAAGATGGGAAGATTTCATTACAGTAGTTGTGTTAAAACACAAGTTACGGTAGGGGGAATAAAGGCAGTTTCAGATCATATTCAGATATTTCAAATATGGGTAAATATAGAGGAATGAAAAATTCCTTCTAGTTTTCCACACTTCCTAATAACACGGGGGTGCAAAGTGCAGTTGGTGCTCATTAGCAGGAATGTATCAGCACCAAGAGGCTGTGCTGCTCCTGCAGCTGCTTCTGTTAATGGGTGACCAGTCCTGGGTGAGGCACAGAATGCATTCACAATTCTTGAAAATGTCTTCTGTTTGTGACACTTTTTAAAACAGTGTCTGCAGTTGAAGAAAGGAGATTTACTAAAAACATGAAAGGGCAGAAAGCAACTGTGAACTTTGCAGGGCTTTTTATTGGTGAAGTTTTTGTTTGTGTGTTTGTTTTTCTGGTTTTGTTTCTTTTTTTAATTTGCTGTTTACTGAAGGGGATTAACATCTCATAATGCCTTTTTCTGTGCTGTGGCTTGATTCTGTCTCTGAATCACACTATCTTGTGGGTCTAAATACATGAGGTAATACGTAGTGCTTGGTTGTACTGACAATATTCTGGGGTTGGGTTAATAGCTTGGGGAAAGGTGATAATATTACTTCTTGTCTTCATTTGCCAGTGCAGGAGGCATTATCAAAATGAGGTGTTAGTTATCTGCCAAATCATTCCTGTCTGTCTCTGTCTAGAGTTAGAGAGATGCCAGAAGGGACTGGAAATAGGAGATGGGCTGCATTGATCGATGGCCTAAGTGGATGCCTGGGGACAGGACAAGAGGCAGTGACAATTGAAATGCCACTTAGGCTTTTCCAGGCTCGCAGCCCTTTTGGTCCAGGGACTTTTGGGGCTGGATGTGGCCTTGGCTGCTTGGGAAGCCTCAGTGGGGCTCTCTGAGGAGCTTTCTTGCCATTGCTCAAATCCTTGTAAGCCTGTGGCCTCCCCAGCATTCCCTAACAAATGTGCATTTGCTGTGTAAAGAACTGTCTCTTTTTAAGGAGGGGGGGAAAATGGAAAGAAAAAAAAAAGAACTTTGAACCAGACTGCTGCTAGTTCTGTTTATGTCTCCTGGCTCTTGTGTGAAAGGAGTCAGGAAGGTCAGGATAACATGCCTGGTGGCTTTCTCTGTGGTGTCCTTTCCTCCGAGTGGTGGGATGTGGTCAAAGGGAAGTAAATTGAGTGCATTGTGCAGTTTGCTGTCCTCTCCCAGGTGGGAGGAGGCAGTGCTGCCCTGGGGCAGAATCCTTCCTAGAGCACCCAGGCAGGGGAGGGGAAGGTGCTGGCTGATGTATTGATGTGTGATGCTGCTCCACTTCTGATCTCATCAAAGCACACCGGGACTTGGACCATTGGTGTAAAGGGCTGAACCACAGTGCTGGGGGTGTGGTGCTGGTCTGGACAGTTTGAAGAATACACTCCTGAGCAAGATTGCATAAAGCCACAGGCATCTTACCCATGCTTTCAAATGCACACGTCTGCAGCAACTCAATTTAACTGCCCTTCATATATAGAAAGGAATGTTTTTTTATACACAGTTATGTCTCTGAATGAGAGAGAGACTCTCCTGAAGTAACTTTATTCATCCCTTTTAAAGAGACAATATCCTGCTTATCTGAGTAAGCCTGTAAATAATAATGCTTATCCACAGACAGTGGTTGGAATTGCAATTACTATTGATTTTTTATAAAATACTGTTGGAATAGTTCTTCATTTAGTGGAATGTTAAGCTTTGCTTATATCCAGCCCCAATTACACTTGTACTTCAGTGGTGCCTGGTGATGGTTCTGTGAATGGGTGCAGAGTTTCCTTTATTCCCTCTGAAGAATGCTTCCCAATGCTTGAAGCTGCCCCAGGTGCTTCCACCGTGGGTGTCTGGTGCAGTGTAAGGAAGGGAAGACCAGGACTGGGCTTGCAGGGTGTTTATGATTCAGGGCTGCAGATCCATGCCCAGCTGCTGCTCCCAGCAACACCAAAGAACTGATACAGCTCTTCTCCCTGCCCTGCTGATACTCCCTTCACTTTCTGGTAGTCCCAGTTCCTTTCATCCTCTGTGAGCTGTGTTTGGCCTAATGAGAGCATCCACCTTGTCTCTTCCCTCTCCTCCTCGCCTGATGTTTCAATTTTCACCCTAAGTGACTGTCTCTTGCTGGTTCTGGTTACCATGATGCCCATCTTTGAAGCTTTGCAGTAGTTCTGGAAGTTCATGATACTCTGGCATTTTCACTGGGAGTTTTATTGTTTTCTCTGTTTTATTTTATCCTTCTTAATTGGAAACTCACAGTATAAAGCAATGGTAAATACAGTTATATTTATTTTCACGCTCACAAGTGGAGCTCCTGATTAATTTCTTCTGGTTATTATCTACTTGGCTGTTTTTTTCTCCCATTTCTTAGAAACCCCTGGACTCAGTGGAGGCTCTGTGAGTTGTGATGTTTATGTGTGCATGAATACAAAGACTTTGCACCTTTCAGTAATTGCTGAGGTTTATGCTGTGGTCTCTCCTCTGCTGAGACATTGATTAATGTTTTGGTTAGCTGAGTTATTTAAAAAAGGAAATCTAAACCAAAACTCAGTATCAAGAGAGATTCTCCATGGTTTTTCCCTTAGTTGTAGAGCTTGGGGCCTTACTGGGTCAGCAGCTGTGGTGGGCACAGCCCAGGGTGCTGTGTGCTGCTCTCCTGCCCAGTGCCAGGTGCCTTTCATGCATCTCACTCAGACATTTTCCTTCCTCCTTCCAACACCTTTGTTTTCCTCTTGAGGAATGAATGAATGAATTCTTCATTGTTGGCCTCTTCTTTACACTCCAAATTATTGATGGATGTTTCCTGTTTACACAATGCTTTTCCAGTCCTTTGTTTTGTTAGTAAACAAGAGGTTTTATTTGTAGGTGTTAAATACACACTATACCTGCTCTGAAAAAAAAACCAAAAAAAATTTCCTTTCATGTGTATATATTTTTAAAATGCATAGGAAAATATTTACTTTAGTCATTTCTCCTCTGGAGTTTGTTATGCCTTTTTCTTTCAGGTTCTTCCTCTTGCAGATTCAGGAACTCCTGATACCCTTGAACAGGACAGTCTTTGAAGTTTGTTATCCAGGGATTGTAATCTATCCAAAGCTCTGTTTGTAACTAGATACAGGCCATGGATGAACCCCCCAGCAGTGGTGGTGAATGATGCAGTTTTTCAGTGAGCACAGTTTTGTTTTGTTAGTGTCAGCTGTCCTGATGTGTTGGTGCAAAGGCTTCTTCCCACAGCTGCTACTTGTTCAGCACCAGCTTTCACTGTTATTCCATTGTAGCATCTTTCATTGCTTTGTGAAATCGTGGTCATCTTCATGTTTGGATGGCCATGGTGCTTCCCTTCAGCTTCTGCATGTTTCCTCCTGGTCCTAGGGATAAGTATTTCAGTAGACATGTCAGACTAGGTATATTTTTCATTTCTGCAGTCTTTCTTTTAATTTGGATTAAGTTGCTGTGTCTCTGAAGATGTTACAAAGTTACTCCTGTGGTGTATTGGGGTTTTTATTCTGCTGTGATTCAGCTGTGATTTCTGCTCTCTGCCTCTTAAAGCAGTGCTATTAGATGTTTGCCATGATCTTTTCCTTTTTTGTTGCTATCATTCCCATTCTTGCTGGCTTTATCCAGAATTTCTCTTGAAAATATAAATTGTTGTCTTCAACTATTAGTAATATTTACTAGAAAAAAAATTATGCTTTTTTAAGCTAGACATTTGGAAATATGTCAGTTATGAAGCAAAATCTTACTTACTTGAGAAATCTATAATGTCTTCCTTTTTGTAATTTCATTTTTTTGTTCTACAGCTGTAATATATTGAAAAAACTTATGTTTATAATTTCATGGCTGTTAAAAGCTTTATTATTATTATTTTTCATTACCCAGAGTTCAGTTAATTTCCATTTACTCATCTACCACTTTCTCATATCTTCTGCTGGCTAATAGGAAGAAATATTTTTTTCATGTTTGGCCTATAGCTCATAAACCCAATTTCCATTTTATGTATTGATGCAAGATGAGGAAAAACATATTTTGAAAGTTTTACTCCTATTTGTCAAGGGTGCTGTGTTATGATCAATATCCCTTTAAGTAATTGACATTCATGTCAAATATCAACTGAATAGAAATTTTAGGTATTCCCTGATTTGTTGGAATTTTCAGAAATTTATAAATCATTAGTTTATATAAGTTTCTGGAGGATGATAACTCTATACATAGAATATAAATTATGCACTGTGCATACAAGGTGATTTGACATGAAAGGATTAGATTTGGTTTTTGAATACTGTGTACCAGTTTTTCTTGCAAATCATCTCTCTGCAAGCATCCCTCTGTCTTTATTGAAACACTGGCTACATTGTCAGGTAATTATTCAAGTTACCAAAAAATAGAGGGGTGTGTGGGGGTGGAGCAGTGAGAAAAGTCCAGGACTTAATAGCCAAAACACAGATCTTTAATTTTCATTTGTCCTGGCCTTTGGGTGCAGTTGCATGATGATGTCTTTTCTTCAGAGCCATTGGTGCAGTCTCAGAACAAATGAGTCTTGGGAAGCCACGTGGGGTGGTGGTTGTAAGATCAGTGCTGTGGGTTTGGTTTGGCATCTTTCCCTGCTGAGGTGAGGTCCATGACACAGGTAGTTCAGGAGGGGGATACAATATAAATAGTTTGTGTTGTCTGACACCAGAGCTGTACCATCAGCTGTCAGCTCCTGATCAGGACATCCCTGTGTGTGTCCCCACTCCTGCCCCGTGCACTGGCACTGCCTCCTGACATGGCAGTACACTGAGCCAGAGGGGGGAACTGCTGCAGGCTAAAACTGTGGCAGGAGGAGACCAAAGGAACAGGGATGTTTTGGTGAGGTGCCCAGTGAGGCTCAGTGACCATCAGCTCCTGTGCTGGCTCAGAGGGGCCAGATGTTGCACAGCTGGGTGAGGAGAGAGTTGCTGGTGGGAGCAGTGCTGCCTCCCCAGCCTGAACACAAAGCTGGTGTGTTCCTGTGGCTGAGCCTTGAGGAGAGAGGGGAGCTGGAATTGCTGTGTCCCACAGCTGGTGACAGATTTCTGCATTGGCATGGCCAGTACACCTGCACTTGTCCCTTATTTCCTGCATATGTAAAAACACTTATCACTCTGAGCTCACAGCTGAAGGCATCCAGACCTGTCCTGCAGCATGCAAAGTGCTGTGTAATGCCAAATGCAAGGAAAACTGGGCACGTGGTATTCACAGACACTTCTTCCATCTTCTCATGCCAAGATCTCAGCCAGTTAGAGCAGAGCAGTGTCCTTTGGGGAGTGGTGAGCAGGGAGGGGTTGGTGCTGAGCAGCAGCAGGGAGGCTGCCTGGCCTGGGGCCAGCAGTGTCAAAAAGTAGCAGGAAATTGATTTAGTGCAGCTCTGAATACCTTGTGCTAAATGATCTATTGACTAAAAAAAAAAAAGGAAATTAAAATTAAAAATACTACTAATAAAATACAACGTAGAGTATGTCCCAACCAGTACAAATTGTCTGTGTTATGTAGATTTTGCTGTTCCCTGGCTTTTAGATGCTTGCAGCTGTGATATTTCATTTCTATCATTACTGTGTGTGTAATCTATAACCTTCATCTAAGAAACACGACTCATTAATTAATCATTACCAAGGGCAAGACATGCAGCAGCATCAAGTGTGCCAAATCCTCTCTCAAAGTTTCTAAGTGTCTGACTGCTCGTAGATAGCATCTCAGCAGTGCTGGCAGATTACTCTAAAGGACCAGATCTTGCAGCACGTACTAAATTTATGGGGTTTTATATCAGTTCTTCCAGTGGCACTCCAAGTAATTTTCAACTGTGCCTTGCATTTGTTTAACCCTCTTGATGCTGCTGCTGTGGTTCCCAGCAGTGCTGGGGTGTGGATGTCACCAGGGACCTGAGGGTGGCATTGGTGCAGACAGTGCCCTGGAGTTTTTAATGCTCGTGAGTGCCTCATTGGCATTGGTGTGGAATTATGGAAATGGGCAAACTCTGCTGCAGTGGGGTGGCCACTGTGGCTTCTCTTCTGAGAAACAGTGCACTTTTTGAAGAGTGCAATTTTTATGCTGATTGTTTAATACCTGCCAAAATTATTTTTAAAGAATCTGGTATTATTCTAAGAGATGTGTGAAGGAATTGTAGCCCTGGTTCTATGCCTGAAGTGTTTTGGTTTTCTGAAATTCTTTTCCCAGAGAATTTTTTTGTAAACAAGAGAAATGTTTTTGTAACTGTACCTATGTTATTCATTCCTTTTCCCAGGAGGGACTTCTTCTCGTTGTCCCTCTAGTTTGACCAATATAATTGAAAGAGCTTGCCTTTGTTTCACCAATCAGATTGGTCTGTGTAAAATAGTATGAAAAGGAGACACATCCCAAAAATAAGAGTAATTTTCAACCTTCTGAATCTCAGAGTCTGTGTTGTTGTGGTATAAAACAACATCAAGGAACAACTTCATTCCCTTTGGCTTTCCTTCTTTTCTTGCTTGTTTGTAAATAGTGGTCGATGTTTACAAACACTTCTCCCCTGCTCTCTCACAGAAGGCTACTTCAAAGCAAAAAAGTATTAGAATCTGTCAGACTGTATTTTTAGTCAGTCTTGGTAACAAGTACTTTATTGACAACTCTGTAATGAAACATGAAGCTTGTTTTGATTTTTATTAATTAATTTACTGCATGGATTTGTGATGCCTTTTCTTTGTTTGGCTTGTTTGGGTTTTGTTTGGTGGTGTTTTTTCTTTTGTTTTTTTAATTGTGGCCACGTGTCCTGTCAGCCAACAGCTCCCTGTGATCAGCTTGAAAAGCCTGGGTGAGGTGGGCTCTGCTGAGGTTTAAAGATCTTTCCTGATGAGATAGATTTTAGCTCTCACAAATGACTTATTCTTTTTCTTGGTAGCTTATCAGTGTCTGTATCTCTGTAACCCAACACTGCTCTTAGGGATCTTGCTGTTCCGAATCCAGCAGCTCCTGAAATAGTCATACACAAACAGGGAAGGTATAAAAGAATTAACAATCATAAGCAAATGCTGTAAATGGCACAGAATTACCAAAGCAGGAGGTAGGTATTAGAAGTGTAATTTGCACTTAGGCATAGGTTGATAGGATTGCACAAAAGGAAGTAAGCATAATAGTGAAAATAAGGAGATTATGAAAGTAAAGACTGCATCCCAAACCCTAATTAGCAAGGTTATCTGCATTTCAGCTTTCACATTTGCTTATTAAAAGCACTGGGTTTTTTTTCACCTTGATTAGTTTTCTTAGATAATCTTATGCCAAGATTCTGGCCATAAAGATTTTTACATGATACTAATGTACAATGTCTATCCAATTTTTTGTGTCCCAGGACACTTATTTTAAAATTGATGCTTTATGGAAAGCTGTTGGCCTAAAATACAGTTATGCCTATTCATTTCCAGGGAGCTAAACCTCAGCAGTTAAACAGTGCTAGTACATCAAGCTTCTTTTTTACCCAAAAAATAAGTACCATTAATTTAAATTCAGTGAAAGCCATGGATAAAGCAGTGTTAAATGCTCTCAATGTTAAAAGAAAGTAGCCTAAAAGTTTCATGCATAACAGTAAAAAGCATTAGCTTGCCTTGATAGGTTTTTGTACGTATTTATGATTTAACATTTGGCTCTAATGTTGATGTTCAACATGTCTGTTCCCCCCTCCAGCCTGGGAGGATTTTGTATTTTTTTTTGAGTGGGCTGCCATCAGTTATTTGAATTTCTTTAGCAGAATGAAATCACTTCTTCCATTATTTCTTATTGTTCAGTGTCATAATAAAAGGTGAAACATATGTTTCTTTCAAACCATCTTACATATGGTTTTGGCTCTGCCTGGATCGTTTCATTGACCAGGTGGAAATTGCTGAGGCTGTGGACATGTTAGGCAATAGCTGCTTTTCCAAAAATACTTTTGCGGACAATAGAAATTCTGAAGCAAATGTGGGAATCAACAGGCATTAGAAGGTATTGCATACTGAGAAAGAAAGTAATAAATTGACAGAGAAAGCAACAAATGGTCTGTCAAGTGGTGACATCTAAGACTATTTTAATTTAAACTTTTTTGTAATAAAAATGCCTAGTGGAAAAAGTGTCATAATGCTAAAGTTTTGAGAAATGCTGCTTAAGATCATCTTTTTTTTGTTCTTTTGAACTGAGTAGGGAAGATGTGGTCCCTTCTTATTTACTAGTTTAGCAGTGTGAAAATTAAATTCCTAAGCAATCTCTGTGCTTGAGTGTCTGCATTTGGGACAGGGAGGAGGGAGAACAGGAGGCACATGGGAAGAGGAATCTAGAAGGTTTATGCCTTACATCTGTTGTGGCTGGATTGTGGGGTCCTTTTGGTGGTTAAAAACTGCAAGAGAGAAATACCAAAACACTGTTAAAGCCTTTGCTTACTGTTTGCATTGTACAAGGTGCTTTCTTTTTTTTTTTTTTTCCCTGAAAGTTATGCTTATTTCTTTGTGACAGATCCATCTTGCTTTTCACTGCCCACTGCAGTAAGAATTCCCTCTCCCCTGATGAGCTAAAGACACGAGCCCTGAGGAGTGCGGGACGGAGCTGCCAACCTCCTGGTCAGTGAGTACCCACAACTGGGGGTTGTGTGCTGCTTGCCTCACAGAGGTGTTTGTTTTGTTGGCAAAAGTGGCTCCATCTATCCTTGAAAAGTGCCTGGGAAGATCTCTGCAGGAAAGTGTTTTTGTAGAGGAAGGCAATTTTTTTCTCAGCACTTTCCTTTAAAGAATCTACTTCAGTGTTTTCCAGCCCAACTGAATTACTTCAGAAGGCCCCACTAAAAGAAATATGCCTTTTTCCTGTCTACCTGCACCTTCATTTGTGGGCATTGTTCATCCTGACAAATTCAGGATCAAATGAGGATGTTAGGAATTTATTGCTCCTGGCATCAAAATAATTTTTCCTTCATTCAGATGAGCCTTTTGTTGAGATTCTGAACACAACAAAATTATTTAGTCTGTATGACAGGCTGCATACAGTTCTATATCTGTGTATAGACAATATATGTCATGCAGGGAAAAGGCAGAGAAGAAACCTTCCCTTTATCTGTTCTTTCGTGGTTTCTTTAACTGCTGGTCAGAATGCTCACAAGACACCTTAGAATTTAATTACTGTTGTACACGTGCCCTGGGAATTCAGGTAATTATATAAAGTACCACACTTACCCAGTGTGTCCAGCAGTGGAAATGGGCTGTCCTGCTTAGGAGTAGCAGAAGAGTGAAGGGAACATAGCCTTCAGTTGATAGATTCCCATCAGAAAAAAAAAAAGAAAAGCAAAATCAAAACCAGCTTATGTTCAGAAAAAAGAAAATCTGGTGGGATTGTAGCAGTTTTAATTTTTTTATTATTATTTTACAAGTCTAAGTTTCATGACAGTTTTGTGCCAGTTCTGTATAGTTAAGAATATGAAACAGGGGATTCCTGAAGTCTGTTTTGACTATTATAAATGTATCTATCTAGTCTATGTGCAAATTACTCATATATGCTCTGTGTATATGTTCCTGTATTTAAGGGATCTTCATAGCTCATCTTTAAGTAGTTAAAGAATAGATTGGCAAGTACTTCCCACACCAAATTCCAGGAGAGCAAACATGAAGGGATAAAAGATACTGGTCTAGAAGCTCTCACTTTTGCTCTGTATCACAACAGCAATTTGTCAGGGAAAGGTTGCAGAAGTAGGTCCTTGGTGAAAATTTCAAAACCGCTGATAGCTCAATCTCAAAATCCCCTGCTGTAGTCTTGGTTTGTTTGTTTTTGCTGACTGTTTTTTTTAAATAACACCAAGTGATCCCCCAGGGTTAGACAGCAAGTCAGTAGCAAAGCTGAACATGAAACCAAATTCATAATTCCCTGCAGTAATTGAGGTTGAGAATCTGCCTGCTTACACTTTGATGGTGGTTAGATCCTGTGCATTACTTATTTTCATTGCTCTGGAAAATATTGAGGCCAGGAAGGATTTTCAGGTACTGAAGAAAAACTTTACTTATTGCTCTCTGTCATATGTCTGGGGGAGTTTGCTCTGGGTTTGGTTTGAGTCGAGACACAGGCTGGGACAAGGAGCTCAGTGGTGTTTGTGAGGAGCAGAGCTTTCCCTCCCTGGCAATGAAATATTTGCTTTAGAGGATCTCCAGCAGCTCCTCCAGCTGAGAGAGGGCTCTTCACAGAGCCCCAGGACAGGGGAAGAACACGATCAGCATGGTACATCAGTTGGTTTGGGGTTTCATTTGGGGGTTTTAGGGTTTTGGGAGCTGTTCTGTCTTTACATGCCATGGGAGTTTCCCTTAGCTGCAGGTTTGGGCTTGGGAATTTGCCCTGGGTTCTGTCCCAGGTGCTGGTGACATCACTTGTTTTCAGCCTGCTGTAGGTTCTGTTGTCTACTTTGCAGTTTTGAGCTGGTACTGTCTGTTCTTTATTTCACTCCTGATCTTGTGTTCCTGTGCCTTTCCTGGTGTGGTGAGGAAGTGCTGGTAACTTCCCAGTTAATTCCCTTTTGTATGGTTTGCCCAGCCCTTCAGCACTGCCTGTTTCTGCCTTTTGTTCTTTATGCATCTGTCAAAAACTCAGTTCCCAAACAACTATGGAGACTCATTTCTCTCCACTGTGCTCTTCTCCAGCATTCTCTGTTCTTCAGAGGCTGTGGCATCAATATTTCAGCATATTTGTTAGGTTTGCTTTTTTTAATTTACTTTCTTTTAAACAAAGGCTGCTATCATCCCATCATGGTGGATCAAAGCCTTTGGAAAGTAACTACCTTAGAGGAAAAAGAAGTTTAACTACTTGAATAGAACCCTTCTGGACTTGTCCTCAAGGGAGGACTCAGTTTCTTAGCTTTATGCATCTTGACAGGAAATTTGTGTCTTCTGAGGGAGTTGGAAGAAAACAGCCTCTTCATCACTGCCAACTTCTGTGCTCTTCTGAGTTCCAGGTCTGGAGGATGCAAATTTTTTGGCATTTTTAGTGCTGCCATTCTGAAAAAAAAGAGCATATTCTGTATGGTTTGAAAACCTTCTGTAAACTCCCATTGGTATGAAGTCAAAACTCCTTGAGCTAATTGCTGGAGAAGCCCTGTTTGTACTGTCAGACTTGGATGCCTTTGCCATATTGGGTTTATTAGTTTGCAATGATTTTGAGAGGGAACAAAAGTTAACTAATAACGTGTTCTTAAGTATTTCTAGCTTTTATTTCTTAGGCAGCAAACTCACCATCAGAGCTTGATAAGTTAAATATTAGCACTCAGGAATGGAGCCACAAAGCCAATGCAACTTCTGCTATTGATTTTTCTCCTGAGTAACTCTTTTGGCAGCAAAGGCAGATTTCCATCCTGTGTAAGCATCAAACTTACTTAGACTAAATTACTCTCAACTATAAACTAAGCAATAAATCAGCATTGCTACAGTGTTGTCCTCCCATTCCTCACCCCATACTTGAAGCGTGTATGCCAAATAAGAAACAATGCAATCAGAAAATAGTTTTAATTTTATTTTTAAATAAATACAGAAAAAATGGATGCTCTCCTGGAATTACCAGCAATAAGTAAGCCTGATGAAAGAGCAGGGATATACATGCAATTAAAATAGGTCATTGTGATGTGATAATTACAGAAGTAGAATTAAAGTATTGCCCATGCTTTTGTAAATTATGCCATAGCACCAAGTACCAGTTTTTTTACATTTTTTCTTTGTTTATGAAATTCAGTAAGATATTAATGGGGCTAACCACTTTTAGGAGTGGTTTTAAATTTATCAGGACATATGCCCACACATTGGCCTTAGCACTGCAAGCATATTTGTTGGGAGAGAAATTTATTTGGCAGCATTCTTTAAGACATAAGATTTGATATGAGAAGATGAAGCACTGCCATTTCTCAATGAGCATGAGCAGATGAGAATTTGAATATTATTTTGGATAAATTCAGGCCTCTGTCAGATGTATGGAAGATGGGAATAATTCAAGCAGAACAACAAGTCTAGGATAATTTTAAAAATAAATTACTGTATCTTAAAACATTTTAGTGGACTCTGGATATAAGTATTCAGACTGAGAAGGATGTAGTGAGAAAAACTAACTATATAAAAATACCAAATTATCACTGAAGGTCAAGTAAAAATGTACTGAAAAAGATAACTGGATGTTTGAAGTCCTGTTGCTTGGTTTGGTTTTGATTTTTTTTGACTCACTACTATGTAGCATACAAAGTTGAGAGTTGATAAATAGATGCTGATAATATTTGTTACTTTATGAGAATTCTCTTGGAATCAGGTACAAATTTTATTAACAATAATCTGCATTCTGTGCCATGACATTGTATAATTCGTATATTCTTCAAATACTTCAGTGGGATATGAGATTTTGTGTGAAAAAGGACATTGTATAATTCATATATTTTTCATAAACTTGAGTGGGATATGAACCCCTGTGTGAAAAAGGCTTTGTGGGAAAAAATACTTGAGCTTTGACCTTTGATTTTTTTCTAACTAAATTTTAATATATGTCATAGTTTTAAAGAGAAAACTCATCTTTTGCCTTCTGTGGGAATGTGGGACTGTGGGTGAAAGGGTGGAGGAAAATTCTGTGGATATTTAGGCTGGCCAAGTGTGGCAGCTTGGGGGAAATGTTAGGATAAGTAACATTTATGTTAGTTATTCATATTTGTCTGAATGCCTCTTAAAGGGAGACTGAAGGGGACAAGTTTTGCCTAGAAACTCCAGAAGTGACATTCTGTGCATTCTGGGGCTGTCCTTAGAGAGCCCAAAGAAAACATGCTCATGACAAATTGTTCTTTGTGAAATAGTCTGTGTAACCTGCTCCAAGCACTGCATAGGGGTATCTGACATGAAGGAAAATGTAAAATCCTGTCTGTGCTGCAGTAATCTGCAAAAAACTCCTTTATTTATGGTTTTATCCCTTCCTTCCTGTACTAAAATCTCAGCACTGGCAATTCTAGATTTTTGTGCAACTGATTCTGAAGTCTTCCTGGAAACTTGGTGGGGTTTCAAAAGAAGTTCTGTGTGTTTGAGAATGATGTGGCCCTTCCTGTTTGATGATGAATCCTGGGCTGAATTATTTCAGAGCTACCTTGTGGAAAGGGAAAGGTTCTCAGTCAGCATCTGTCCTGGAAGAAACCCTCTGTCTGTAATTGCTTCGTGACTAAAGCTTGAGGTGGTGTGACTGTGTAGGTGTCTGATAAATGTTTTTGGTGGAATAGAGCACACATATGAAGAATGAGTGGATAAAGCTGCATTTCAGTTCCATTCATTGCAGACCAGGCTGGTGCCTTTGCCTTCATGAACAGCTTATTTTTGTGTATTTAACAAAAAAGAAAAAAGAAGAAATCTTTATGAGAAGGGAATATTGGTAAATAGATGTTTTCTTTCAGGTTTTTCCTTTGCATTTTATTGCACTGTTTGTGTTTCTAGAAGTAGCAGGTACAAATAAGAAATACAGGTACAAAATGCAGTCCGATTGTGAATCACCCTGAAATTAAATCACAGGTTAACTTCTAGTCAGCAATCTGTACTTGCTTTGGTAGGATCTTCAAAAATCAGGTGTGATAGCAAGAAAACAGAAGTAGTAGATAAAAACTAAACTGTCATCACAGTGAGAATCAGAATGTTCAGCATTCCCAGATGTTGTTATATGGGGAAGCACCACACCATCAGTACTGACAGCTGCATGTGCTGGGTGCTGAGGCTGGGACATCCATCAGGGACAGTGGGCCTGAAGAATGGCTCAGGTGCCATCCTGGAGGTGGCTGCTGTGACTGCAGGGAGGGACAGACAGGGTGAGCAGGGCACCTTGCAGGGGTAAATCAGTTCTGCACATTGGGGAGGCCTCCAAGGGTGCTAATGATGCCCCAGAGGAGCAGGGCAGGAGGGCCTGGGGGGGCCACAGGGATGGGCTGAGCTGGGCCATTCCAGGAGATCTGGGAGCCAGGATCATCCACAACACAGGTAGTTTTTGTTCTGCACTCTTATTCTGCCTTTGAACTTGAAGCTGTGTGCAGGGAAGGTTGTGGTTTGTTACAACCTGTTGTTGTCTTCCATAAACTACAACCTGTAGTTGTCTTCAAGCTGTTATTTACTCTTGGTGTCACTGGACCTTCTACAAGTTCGTATTTACATAAATATGTCTCACAATGTTGGCACCTTTACAGTGACCTGAAATGGGAAAACAGCATGATTGCTATTGTCTTATGTGATCTACTATAGAGAACCAAAATATACCTAGGGATGAGTTTCATCAAATTAATTTAGAATTACAAACTCAATATAACTGGATTCTTATTTGAATTTACCTTGCACCTGCCCACCTATTTTACTGGCAGATGGGTCTAATTTTACCTTTTTGAGCATGTACAGCAGAAGCAGCTTTGCTTCATGCAGATCCTTACTGACCCAGCTTTTTATACCCCCTGGCAAGCTGCTCTGTGCTTGTACAACACCAGGTTAATTACAGCCCTGTGAACATGTGCATTAAAACAGTCTGCTTACTGGTAGAGAGATATTTTGTTCTCTTGCTTTACAAGACTGCATCTTCTTATTTTTAATATTAGCTTTGTCATAACTGTCCTGTGGCACATTTCAGACACTTAAAAGGTTCCCTCACTTTAGCAGAAATCCAGTTTATTATGCAGATACCCACTTTTGAGGATGAGCATCTGCAGCTACTCAAGACACAGAGATGCTGGTGAATGTGTCTAGGAATCTTCATTTGTTGTGCTGTGTTGTCCCTGAATAAATATGCAGAATATCTGGCAGTTGAGCAGTCACAATGCAAAAAGAGAAACACATTGGTGTTTTGTTATGTGATAGCTGACTGTGCTGCTGATAATAAAGCATGTAGTTGAACCCAAATGGAAGGAATTTTTCTTTTTAAAAGAATATTCTAAATATTTGTCTTATCTCTTATTTTGTAGATCTCCTTAGCAACAGAAACAGATGTTTCTTTTCTCTTAGTCATTACATTCAAAGAAAGTAGCAGCTTCAAAAATAAGGAAAGCAATTTCTATGAATTGGGTAGCTATTAATTATTGCCAAGATGTTTTAGGATGATAATGAGACATGCAACAATTGGCTTTTTTTCTTTAATTGAAATATAGCTATCTAGTTAACCTGTGCTGGTTAGGTGAGCTATAATCTATCTGCTCTTATAGTGCAATTGTGTGATAAAAACAAGGGTGAGCTCGAATATTTCTGGTTTCTTCGGGAGATACATTGTATCAATGTGCACCTAATGTTTTATTAATTTATTACTTCAAAGCAAGTCGGTGAAGAGTTTGTCTTGAAGACAAAGAACTAAATATGCATGGCCTTACAAATATATATTTTTGTATGTCAACTTACAATATGAAATGGTATTATTAATTTTAAATGTGGACTTTGTTTTACAGTGATGCTCTTTCTCAAATTACTGTCTATTCTTCTCTGGGTTTTGATTATACAGTTTTAAGCTTGGGTTTCAAAAGGGTTTGCTGATCCGTGATCTTCATCTGTATGGGCACAAGTACCTACCTAATTGTCAAGAAATTGGCACATGTAGATGAGGTTTAGAGAGAAATTAGTTAGGACTGCAGGATCAGGATATGGACTGGTCTCTGTAAGACAGAGAAAGAGTTACCTGTGCAATTTGGAGAGAAGGACTTTTGCTGCTTCCCTAGTCCTCAGTGATCGTAATTTAAGATAACTGCATGTGCATGGACCCACATATGTGCTTGAAAACCAGGGCAAAAAAATGAGCCTTCATTGCTGATAGTGTTAATCTACTTCATTCATCACCTGGAGATTTAGTAGCAGTGTAGAGGGGAAAAAACAGTTGTTCACATGGGTGAAATTGGGAAGCCTTAACCTCAACTGGAGCTGAAGTGGCTGTTCTTTTTTTTACAAGCACATTCTCCTGCAGCATGCACATCCACAGCAGGAAAAAGAAAACAAAGCCTTTGACATGAATTTACTCAAAGAACCAGCAAAATTCAGAGAAGGAGAAGCTGAAGCAGATTAGTGTTATTGCCACAACCTTTAATCACATTTGTACTCTTCCCTGATGCTTTCCTTTTTGTTTGTCTCTCTCCAACGCTGAAAATAATAATTCTGATTGGGACTCCTTTTGCCACATGTTGGTGGCAAAAATGGTTTTGAAAAGCTTTACCAAAGAACCATCTGGAGCATGTATGAGGGCCAAGAACACTGAGAAGGATCTTCCTCCATGGCAGAGCTGATGAGCTGGGAGGAGCAGAGAGCAGTGAACCCTGGCTGTAATCCTTTTGCCTGGCCAGCACATCAGACAGGTGGGCAGGCTGCCCAAATGCTGTTTCCTTGGGAGTTCTAGGGGGAAGGCCATACTACCCCTTAGGTTTTGCTAAAGCAGTACTGGAACCATCTGCATTCCAGTTAGATGTGCAGAGTAATCACAAATACAAATATGAAACCATCCCAGATTCCTCAGTAAATGCAGATTTTTTGTGTCTGCTGGAGTGAGGAGGGTGCTGCAGGAAGCAAAGCAGCATGACTTCCTCAAGGTGGAACTTCTGTGTCTGGGTGAGGAGTAAAGGTATCTCGTGGGAGGACCTCAGAAGGGAAGGCTTTCATCAGTCGTGGCCAGGGACACTGTTCCAAAAATGACAGTAATTTTTGTTGCAGGGAAGAGTCTTAGAAAAGAACAAGACCTTAGTGTGTAGGCAGGGAGGCAGCCTGCAATGGGTGTCTGCTTGTCTGTGGGCAGTTCTTGCCTGGTGCTGGCTGCTAAAATGAGTTAGGTGTAAGCTCAGTGTGGAGTTTACTCAGTTTATTGTAGGTGAAACAAATATTGGCGCTATGAAATAAGAGCAGCTAAATGAAATCTTACTGCCAATGTCATCTTCTGAAAGTGAAATTCAGACAGGTATATGTTATAACAGTTATATGTTATATGGTATAACAGTTCATATCAGGTATATGAACTCTTCCAGCCTTTAGTTCATTGGGTTACTGCTGATTCTCTCCTACCTGAATTCTTAGAGTAGGAGGCCTTTTCTGGGGAGCAGGAGATGGTGCAAATTCTTTCATGATAGCTGCAGATAAGGCAGTGAGGAAGCCCTTTACCACTTGGAGAAATAAGTCATCATGCCCTGTTTTTGTAGCAGTGCCTGAAAGCTGGTGACCACAAAGTGGCAAAGGACTAAGTTGGTTTGTGACCAGAGCAGGAATTTCACATCCCTGGTGTCTCCTTAGCTGACCATCCAGCCATTTCAAATATTTCCCTTGGCACCAGTTGTTTTGGCGTTTCCTGGATTTTGGAAAATCATTGCTTACATAATGGTGCTCTTCTTCAATCAATGTGGATCATTCCTACAGGGTGTTTTAGAGGAAATTTCAGATTTTCTTTTGTCCTCTCTGTTTGTTTCATATGTAAGATGTCTGTTACTGTCCCTAGATTTGCTTACTTGCATAAGAGAGAATTTAGAAGAAAATGACTAATTGGACTAGAAAATAACACTAGCTAAAAAAGTGCTCTCAATGTCTGCACAGTTCCATGGACACAGCTCTTCAAATGCTCCTATAGCAAATGGGGCCTTTTAAACCTTCCTGGTAAATCAGTCCTTAAGGTAAAATAGTTGATAATTCTGCAGCTCTTTGTGATGTCTGTCCACAAGTTATTTTTAAAGACAGGCTTGTCTTGAAGAATACTTCTTTGATATAGGAAGAATGAACTCCACTCAGGTTAATGCTAATGAGAATGAGACATGTAAAGTCAGTATTTTGAATTATGTGTGAGAATATAGGGGTTAAATATACATTTTAACTGGGCTGAATAGTCATAATATCTGTTGAGGGTTTTTTTCTGGATGAAAAATATGTGAAGGTAATTTGTTGAATCAATATTCTTGACAGGACTGTTTCATCTGTGGTTTGTGTGTGGTTTGTCAGGGGCTGTGAGAGGATTGTTTTGGTTAGTTTGTTTGTTTTAGTCAGACTTAACAAACAATCTGAATTAATTGCCTTAGCTTGGTTCTGTCACAAAGTTAGAACAGGCTTTGTCTGATGACACTGTGTAGAGTGTGGTAACACTGTACTCCTGGAATAAAAGAAAATATATCAGAAAGGAAGCAATGAAGAGTAATTGTCTTCAAACGTTTGGCAACAAGCATTTTAAGACTTCATAGTTACTCTAAGTTGAGGGTAAATTTTCAGTAAAAATATTGCATACATTGAAGTCACTGAACCCAAAATTAGGTACTGATTTTAATTTTTTAATTTTACTGTCATGATTATTAATTATGGTGACAGACCCTAATCATGCACATGTCAACACTGAAGAACAGTTTTCAATATATATTCCAGGTATACTCCTAAAAATATTACTTTTAAAAATAAACTTGTAATATAAACACCTTCAGAGAACCTACTGTTGTGTGGAATTCATTGTACTCTCTAGAGAATCTGTGGAAAAATGCTTTTCATCCACCAAAGGAAATAGGAAATTTGACAACATGCATTTGTCTACAAAATGCGAAGCAATATCTGATGAAATATGCTTTGTCAATAAAATAAATTGCCAAAAAAAATGTAATCTTTCCTCAAAATACGTTTAGCCTACACAGTGAAATAAGCCACTTCCACAAAGTGCATTTGGTTGCTTGAATTATTTTGATTTGCTGTCTGTCAGAATCTGTAGGTAGTGTCTTGTCTTTTTTTTTTTGTCAGACACTGTATATCAGCCTTTTATAATACATATAGATAAAATGCATTTAATTTGAGGGTAGATATTAGATAGGACAGCTATATATATGTACATATGTGTACGCATACATGCACAGAGTTAGTTATAAATTTAAAGGAAACTTGGGGTCTGTTTAAAAAGAAATGTATTTGGCTAAACAGAAATTTATTGCTAAGCTTTTGCATCTCATGGAAACAAAAATACACAGTACTGCAATTGGAAAAGACATTGCAGGTCTGGCTTGTTCAAATATTTTCCCAGTTGTGTCAGGAAAAAAACATAGAGACGTGTTTATTTTTATCATATGTAACAAAGTAGAAACTACTTTTTAAAATGTTATTTCATGTACAAGGGAATAGCTCTATAACTGTACAATGCATGTTTATATAGGAATGGGTGAAGTGGAGCACTGACATTACCTGGACATTGTGCAGTGTCCCAGGAAGTGTTTGCCTCCTTCCTTTCTCCTTCCAGCCAGGGTGCTTCTCTAGGTGACTTTATCTGAATGGAGTGTGACTGCCTGAATGAAATAATAATGTAATAATTGAGATATTTTTATGCTAATTTGGAGGGTATTATTATTCCTGTCCCTTCAGCTCCGTGTTTCTGAGCTAGCACAATGATAATGCATTGTAAAATCCACGTGAGCACAGGACATCAGGAAGATTTGATAGAAAGCTCACTGGACAAGGAGCAGACTAATCTATAGGACATACAGGAGCTGTTTTTCTCTCAACAGCTTAATCACTGAAATGAGAGACAAGCCCAGGTTCCTGAGGATAACTTGGGTACTTGGGTAAATGTCAGAGCTGTTGCATTTTCCTCTATTTTAGTGTAAATCAAGATTGCTCACTCTTTCCTCATGTGATTTAACACAGTAAATCTTCATGGGAGCTGTCTGAAAATTAATGGCTGTTGTAGAAGAAACTACGTAATAGAGATTTAAATTATGGTTTTGAATTATGTATCATTTAATATTTCATTACATAATTGTATATAGCACAACTAATGAAATACTAATTAAAAAAAGAAGTCGTTATTTTTAAAATGTAGTTATTGAACATCAATCCATTCTTTTTGCTTGTTAGTGCACCAGTGATTAAATTACAATTACTCTTCCCCCTAATATATTTCACAGTTTAAATACCCGGAATAACATTGTTTTATGTGAGTTTGGGAGACAGGGGTACTGGCAGAGATTGGGACTGCACAGTTGGTCTTGAGGCATTTTTAGCTTCTGTGCATGAGACAGCAAGATTTCTGAATTGGTATTTTCTGCATCTCTTCAACCTAGATATTGAACTTTTTCACCATGTCTGCTGACTTTGAAAGGCTAAGAGATCTCAGAGATAACTAATTCCCTGCAAGCTGGCAGAGAATTTTAAATGCTTGTATTATGGGGACCTGTCAGAAGAGAGAACAGATTTCAAAATTTCAGCTCTAGAAAGTGTCCATTGGTGAATGCAGCTGGGAGGGCACCAAAGTCAATCAACCAAACCCAGACAAACACATTATATATCTGATCAGCAACTGAATTTCATCATTTCCACTGCTCACAGAATTAATAGCTTTTGTTGAGAAATTAGCAATGCATGGTTTCATCACAGAGGGTTAAAAAATATATATAGTGTTTGAGTTTTTTGGGGTTTTTTTTTGTAGTTTGCACATCTTGCTTTTTACTAAATTGTCTAGCAATATCTCACTTTAAATGACTAGTTTGAGCCTTCATGAAAAATTAATATGAATAGTGGGGAAAATTAAGTGAAAATGTGTATGGACCTGATAAAATTTGGTGAGGTTGTAGTGTAACTGTAGATAATTCCATATCCAGTCTCTGAGGTAGTCTCTTGCAGACTCTGCTGCATATTTGCCCTTGGATGAAGAAATAAAGTATCATATTCTTTCCCATTATATTGAAATTGATTAGAGATAAACAATATTGAGTTTAATTAGTTTGAAGGAAGCCTAATAATTGGAAGGCAAAAATGACTGCTATTTCAATCCCAGTGTTCAAAGTGTGTAGAAAATGCTGGAATTTTCTCCAGTTTAACATTGTATTTAAACATTCTAGTTGTTTCACAAAGAGAAAGGAAATGTGCCTATTCATTTGGGTTTATTCATAAGGTGGTATTACAGAGAGAAAAATGGATGCACTTCAGGAATAAAATGTCCTGCATAAATTTTTAAAGTACATTTCTAAAATCTTGAAATGACTAATATTAAAGCAGCTTTATACACACTGTGTTAGTGTTTTGTAGCAGCTGGCTAAACTGATAGCAACCAATATTTTTATCCTTAATTCTTCTGATCCTGTGTCATTCTGTGTTGATGTCTGTCCCAAGGCTTTGAGTGTCCCTTGACTCCCTCTTGCAGCAGTTCCTTATGCTTAGGTTATGTTCTTTGAAGGAATGAACCAGCCTATTTCTCAGTGATACCCAGTGATATCATCTGTTGATCAGTGATAACAACTGCATGAAGAGCAGTATTTAGGGCTGCTGGCCCTGAGCATCACTGCTGCAGAGCACAAAAGGCAATGAGGGCAAGGTGGTAGCCATGGGCTACCATTCAGCCTTGGGCTCCTGCATCGTGTCACCTGCTCTCTTCATCCATCATCACCAACACCAAACCTCTTCATGTCACCTCTCACTAACAGGATAACCTGACTTACAAATATTGGTTGCCAAGTGAACCAGGATCTTAGTTGCCATTAAAAATTAGTAAATTAATGAATTTGTTTATATTACTGTAACAATAATAACACTTCTAGATGGGCTTGTATAAAACTCTGCAGGTAGCTTACTGAAGACCTGTTCTTGAAGACTTGTATAGGATCCTGCAGGGATTTTGGCATTCAGAAGTGCTCTGTACTTACTTCTGTTGGGTTTTTACTCCATTTTTTTATTATTTGACATGCCAGAGTGATTTCTGTCAATTTTAGTTTCCAGTGCAGTTTCTGTGTGCTTTATGACACAGCCTCTTCCCTAAAGCTGGTAGCCAGCTCTTTTAATCTGAGCTTTTCACTGTTGGAGGCTTTGCAGCTTCTTGAGCCGTGAACTGTTGACACGGACGAGCTGCTGCTGTGGAACAAGCCTGTGTTTGCTCCTCAGGAGTGAGAAAATTATTGCCTGACATGGAAAGTGCCTTAAACTGTAGGTTGGTGTGTACTTGAAATTTTCTTCTTTCCTTTGACTGTGACATTTTTTGTCCCAGAACTTGTCAGGAACCAGTGGTCCTCGATGTGTGATGAAGCTTAGTGCTTTGTTTTACTCTCTGAATAGGCTTCCAGTATCCATTGTGGCTACAGGAATGTCCCATCAAACTGGCACAGTGATAACACACACCTTTGGAATTTCTGTCTTTCTGTGCCATGCTTCAGTTGCTGCAGGTTTGGGTTTGTTTTTTTTTAAATGCTGGGGTGTACCTTGATGCCTATGATTTCAAAAGGCTGCTTTTTAATTTCCCCTTTCTGTGGCTGTGATTGTGTAGCAAGGAGGTCCAGGGAGCAGTGCCTCATTGCATTATTCCCCTGACTTCTCTTGTTTCTCAGCATTAATTGTCAGCATTGTTTGGAAAGAGTTACCAAAACCAGGAATTACAAACATCACAATCGAGATAGTTCCATTTCCAATCTTTCTCTGCCAGTCATGGGGGCTCTTGCTACATTGGAATAAAATTTTATGATAGTTTTCTTAATATAAACCTTGCATTGAAGACAGAATGTTAGAACTAGAATTTTGAGACAGTTTGGTTTGTTTCTTTTTATATTGATATCCTTTATGAAAAATGTTTGCTTAAAAGTTGAGGATAATGTATAATATTTGTGAAAATCAAATGGTTCTTGATAGCGCAGGGAAGATTCATTTCTTGGGAAGGGTAACTGCAGTCTTAATCCATGACTTAGCAAGATGAATCATTTGGAAAAGAATGTCATAATAAACGTTCATTTAATTAGTTTTGCAGAGGAAAGAAAATATAGCAAGAAACATTGACATTAGAAGAAGTATAATTTTAAATTAAGGTCTAAATGAGAATTGCTGTATTGATAAATTCAACAAAAGCAACTGTCTAAGGAGGCTTCAAAAAGCAATGTGTACAATTTATCAGAATGAAATAGCTTTGTGCAAACATGTATTTTGGCAAATTATTGAAGTGAGCATTATGAATGCTTTTTTGAATGGAGTGGTATGCAAGCCTTCATCTTAGGAGTTAATATATCACCTGGAAAAAGGACCAGTTATCTCCATGCAATTTTCAACAGTATGAGTATAATTGCAGAAAGACCAAAACACAGCCTTCAAATTAAGGCAGGGAGCTTAGAAGAAAAATTAAACAACCAGAATATAAATGGATTAGCAGAAGAGATTAACTTAAATATATAGGAATGAAAATTATCTCACATGAGGTTGCTTACTATGTGAGTTTTATATTAATATGATATTACTATGTACTGACTGGTACATAAACATATTTAATATTTTAAAAATAAATTTGATGTGAAAGAGTTCCATTGACCTTATGCACTGAGATGTTGCATCTTGTATTCTTTTAAATGTGAGATTGTAGAAGCAGTACAATGCAAGCCTACAGTTGAATCCTTGAGAAAGCAATCTGTTAATTGTGTCTTTTAAATGTTTTATTATCAAAACCTACCCAAGAACAGAAATATGTTCCAATGCCTGTTGTTCTGATCCATTTCGTTTGAAAGACTTTGGTGTGGGCCTGATACTTCTGGGTCTGAGAGATTTTAGCCTGCTAGCAGTTGCTAATTTCTTCCCAAGGAAAAATTTCTCAAGAAAGCTTCTTCTCAAAACAATCTTGGCAAACAACTATCCCCTTCTCAAAACAATCTTTTTCCATGTGGTGTTTTGCTGTTTCTCTGGTTTAACCAATGGCATTAGAGAGGTGTCGTTCCTATTCACCAACCATGTTAAGTCTGTATGGGAACACCTTATAGAAGGTAGTAAGAATTAGACAATAAAAGCCTTCTTTTTTTGTGCACTTTGCCTTCTAAAATATTTGGAGCCTTTGTGTCCTACAGAGACAGTTTGGTTTGTGCAGGGAGACTCCAGGTGATGCCACGTTCAGGTGCAACCTCTCAGTTTGCATCCCTTGTTCAAAAAGAAATATTTCCAACTCAAAATTCCTTCTAGTATGGGAAATAAGGCTCATGGCTGCAAATGACAGATGCTCAACCAAACCAACATGTTTCGTGTCTGAATTATTGCCACAGCAAAGGGGAGCAGTGGAATAACACCTGCCCTGTGCAGTGGAAGGGAAGGTAGTGTTTGAAGTCTTGAAAGCAGCAGAGACGTGAAATGGTTATTGACGTGAATGAGTAATTGATTGATCAGGTAATAACTATCCTAATTTAAACCTGACAAGGAAATTGATAGTTGATATTGTTAAATATGCTTTAATGAGGCAGAAAGGAGATGGAAGAAAGGAGAGAGTGCTGTGAGTCTGGTGTGAGAGTGGCTGTGATAAACAAATGCAGTGTGGGATGACTGGGAAACAATGGGACACGATTAAAGGTACAATTTTCTAGTAGTTTTTTAGACTGTAGGCATTCTGTCCAGCATATACAATGGAGGAAAATGAGGGAAATTACTGAAACTAGGAAAACATGGCATTATGTTGTATTTGCAGAGAGTCTGCATGTGCCCTACATTGTTATTACATCCTAATTATTTTAAATGAGCTCTATAAAAGCATTATGTCATTCCTAAATTCTTGGTGAGTTTAAGCATCTGGGTTCTGATTTTCTTTGTTTTGTACATTCTTTGTTTGTTTTTTCTCACATCAGATACATAGGATTTGCAACTAATTAATAGATTTACTGCTTTGAAAATGTTAGTGTGTAATTTCCACTTCTAGGTAAGTTCTTGCTCAGAACTGTATGTGAAAGAGAGCATAAAAACAACAATAACCTGAATTCACGGATTATTTCTTTTTGCTTAAATTGTTGTTGGTGAACTGTCAAAATGCCACAGAAAAGAAGGTAAAAGTTACTGCTTCTTCCTGTTGTCTAATATATGCTTGTAATTTGGTAACGTGCTCTCCAGGGTAATTAAAGATGTAGTTTATTCCCAGAATTCTGAGGGAGAAGATCAGAAACATTTCACTGAAGGACCAGACTATGTGCATTAGCCCCTAAGTATAGAGAAATAAGTTTATGGCTTGTAATAATTGTGATAATCATTGTGCTTGGGGTAAGTAAGAACCATTTATTGATCATGTTAATTATTAACAGCTATCAAAGGTGCATTCTAAAAATATTCACAAAATTAATCTACTATACCAAGTTTTTATTTTCTGGATTTCTTAATGAAAATAATTTTAAACCACTATTTGAGTTCAAATCAAATATAATTTGAATTATTAAAAAAAAAAGTACTCAAGTACATAACTTTAAGACTAAAGAGCCTGTGCTACATCAGAATTTGTGCATAGGTAGCAAAAAGAAAAGGAGCAGCAGTCATAATTAGGATGATCTTGTATCCCATGTGGTTAGAATTTTTTTTGACCCCAATGTAAATTCCAGTTGCTTGAAACTGAAGTTTTGTGTGTTTATAAAATTAACCAGAGCTGAACTGTGTTTTTCTAAGATAGAGTATTTAACATGTTATCACACTACATTTTTGGTAACCATTGCTTTGGAAAAATGAGGATTTTGAGTGTTTTTTATAGGGTGCTCCACTGGGGCTCAGTGCAATTAAGAAACATCACTGTGATACAGATCACACTCGATTATAATAGTGGCCATTATGGAGGCAGAGAATGCTAAAAATAAAGTAGTTAGGCACCAACCTTATGTTCATAGCAGAAAGAACAAATACCATGAAAGTAGTATGTAGCAATAGTATATTGAAAAATTATTTGATAATCGTGAAAATATGCTCTTATGGCAAAGTTACTCAAGATCTTTGTGTGCCACAGAACTTAATAATTTGGACTACAAAAGTCTCACTATTTTGGGGGAGTTTCATATAGAAATTTGTGTGCAAGAGGACTTGGGCTTTCTATTGCTTCTTTAACTGAGCCCAGTGAGTGCAATTGTAGTACAAGGTATCATATGTGAACTTTAATAGAAATCTTCTTGCAAGAGAAAAAGAGGATGTTCTAATGAAAGTGAACCAACTCAAGTGAGGAGGCACGTGCTCAAATATGCCCATTATTGGGAATTACATGAATGAGGAAAAAAATTATGGTGATATATGAGTTGCTTCCGTCATCTCTTGGTCTGAAATGATTTTCTTTTATCAGTGCATTTTTTCAGAGATAATGACATCTCCTGAACCAATCAGTTCTTATTGCCAGTGGCACTTAGCTCCTGTTAGCACCCTGTGGAACCATCAGATCAGATGAAGTGAATTAATCTGTGACCTGCCTGGTAAAGGACAGCAGCATTTATCATCTCTGAGCTCATCCCTCACAGCAGCACTGGCAGGGCTGCAGCCCCTGCTCAGCAAAGCACTTTCCACCCAGTGAGTGATCTTGATGGCCCATGTCTGCATCCCTTGTGTCATGTTTAGCTTTTTAGAGCATGTGATAATGAGGGCTGCACAGAAGTGGCAGAGCAAAACAGACTGGTTTGGTTTTTGCATTTGGAACGTCCTGTTGGAACACAACATTTTAGAACTGGAGGTGAGAAAATTCAGGCTGTAAATAAAAAGACATCTTGCAAGACTGCAAGAGCAGGAAGAAAAGAAAATACAAAACATGTACCCCAACAAACTACAAAATTTTCTGAATATGGTAAAATACACCATAGGCAAGTTTGTTAAGGAGGCAGACTTGACATGGACTTGAAAAGACCATGACTTTTGCAGTTAGGAAAATGTAATATTCATTCTGCTTAACCTTACAGCTGGGGTATTTTAAAGAGCAGAGGATAAGGGATGTTTATTTAAGGATGTTTGTTTGGGTCCAAATGTGTGAAGCTCTTGGTCTATACTGTTTTCCTTGCTTGTGCCTCACCCTCCTTCTCCTAACTTCTAAATTTTAGACTGACTTCCTCTACATGTGATAAAATCGTACAGACGGATGAAATCTGCCAGGCTATAGGACAGAGATGCTATTTCTTTTGAATGATTCCATGGTAGAAAGGCTCTCTCATCCACAGGATCCCTAGAATGAAGCCTGCTTTCCTGAATTACAAGCTCTTACTTTTATTTCATTTTTTTTTCTCCTTTTTCTTGTTTTCCTTGTGGTTGGAGCATTTATTAAATTTCCCTCAAAGAAAATGCCTGACTTTTCATAACTGGAGAAGAAGAATCAAGTCTAATGTGATTATCATCCTAGAAAGGTCTGTGATTGTAAAAATCTTAAGTACCTTTTGTCCTTTAATAGTCTGCTTCTCTTAGGGATTTTCTTTAAAAAAAAGAAAATAAAATATAAAAGTAACAAAAAAATGCCTTCATGAGTGTGCATAAGTGTCAAAGAAATCAAACTATATTGTAATTTGTCTCATATAGCAGAGAATTCAGCTATAATATAACTAGCTTGCTAAAACTACACTATTTGATAGAAATTTTAACATTTGAAATATAATGTCAGAAGATAAAAGATGAGAAAAACCTGAGATAAAGTTACTTGGTTTTGAGTTAGAGTTTTCTGTTTGTTTTGTTGTGGTTATTTTGTTAAGCTTTTGGCTTGTTCCAGCTGGACTGTGGAACAGTGAGAGAGAGGAATGGACTTCTTCAGCATCTGTTATGTTTGTGCTTTCTCCTTTTACAGATCTCATTTAGTGGCAGTATCTGCCTATGATTGTATATATTTCTTAACTCAGATGATTTGTTTCAGTCTGGTGGCTAATTTAGTCTTTGTGTTTTAGTCCTCCTTCCTTCCTCAGGAGCAGTTTGATTGTCTGTGTGGTTGCTCTGTGTGTGTGAAGGATGGGTGCAATCTGCAGCTGTTGCAGGGTGCTCTTGGATCTCATTGATTAATGCCCATCTGTGATACAGGTGACTCAGCACTGACATCTCTCCTGACCACTAATGATATCTCATAAGGTTGTTTTTGCAGCAATACCTATCTATATAATGATTTAATTATGTTTTTTGTCAGGGTCTGTCTGTCAAGTGATTTGCTGCTCTAATATCAATTATTTGAATGCTAGTTCAGTACCTTCTAAGTAGATAATGTCAAAGCATCAGACTTGTAATCAAGCTGAATTGGACAAATTATCAAATTATCAAGTCACTCTATCAAGGGGCACGTGCAGTTCAGTTGAGAAACCCCCTCAATTTTTATGGCATAGCCTTTAAACAATTTTTGTGCTTTCTTGGATTCCTGTGTCTGTGTGTGGTTGTGGGGTTTTTTAAGACAAACAATTTTAAAGCTTTTTTAAGCTTTTTATCAGGGCTCTTAGCAGGTTGATGATCATGTGTCTTGCCATTTCCAGGGGTATGTTTTCACCCTCAGTTGCCTCAGTTGCACAGAGATGAGAAATAAAAGAAATAGTTCTTATTTGCAGTTATCTCTTGCTTTCATATTTCAGTGATCCATGAAACACCATGGTCTTTGGTGTAGCTGTAGCCAGAATTTAACCAAGTATTCAAGAAAGTGCTTCAAACCTGTGTTCTAGGAAACCCTGGCACATGGTCCTGAGTTTGCTTTCTGCAGGACGCTGCTCTGTTCATCAGTTAACTGTTGTTCAGATACTGAATAGAGTTTGATATCAAGACTGGCAGTAATTGTGGTTGTAATGAATGGCTCAATGATTTTCAGTGGGCTGATGCTGTATGGGAAAATAATAATGCAAACAAATTGAGAAAAAATACTGCCTCAACTTCAACGGAGGCAGTTACTGTCATAGTTAAAAGAACCAAATGGAGCTCATTTATTTTGTGGGAGCTTGAGAAAGGACATTCTTGGCAAAGTGTTACCTTTCCCTCTGCTGATAATGGCCATTGAAAAACCTTGCATTGAGACACACATCTGAGTCCTTTATTGGCCAAAATACAAACAGTGCAGGTAATTTAGTGAAACCAAAAATGAACTTTTTCTTTTTGTTCGTGATGTTCTTACACCTCTATTATAAATAATTATTTCTTCAGTAGTATATATAGCAGGAATTAAGCTCCATGCCCGTGGTGTTGAGAGGGATTAATTTTGTGTGTATTGTTTTGCAGTTTGGTAGTAGTTCATTCCTCATGTGCTACAACAAAATAGACAATCTTAAATGGTGTAGATTTGGCTTAAAGTTAAGTATTTTGGAGCTTTGATTCATGACATTAATACTTTCTTAATTTTTCTAAGCCTTCTTGCTGTAGCTAAGCAGGCAGAGAATGAAGGCTGTAAAATATCAATTCTGTATTCACAGCAGGATTTGCTTGTCCCTAGCACAGGGTTTGAAGGAACCTATATACATCAAAGAATTTGCATGTATAAAGGCAACTCCCAACTTTTTTTTAAATGCATTTTGTGCTGTAAATTATATTCCAGTTCTTAGTTTGACATTTCAACCCCATGATCCATATCTTGGGCAATGCCAGAAATCACTCAGTCCAAGCGGAATGGAAGGATGGGATTGTGCCTGGAGATGTCTGTGCTCTTCTGTTCACCAGGCACTTTCTGCTAATGGGTGGCTGCTTCTGTGAGTGCTGTTTTCCTCTCTATACAGTGTAGCATCACTTCTGGGTGTGGATGCAGTGGACTGTGCACAGCCTTTTGCAGTTAGATATTTGTAGTGGTTTTGGTTAAATATTAAATGTCACCAGGTGTGACACGTCCAAGGGACAATGTTCAGAACCTGCTGTCGAATCCAGCCACATAATCAATCCTTACTTTATTAGTACATACTAATAGGAAATAAACTGAATTAATTAATAATAAACTGAATTAATTAATAATAAAGTGAATTAATTGCTGTATTGTCCAATACTGTTGTTTAAATGCCATATTACTGACACACTTAATAAATCTTGTGACTATAATTGTGTATTTGACTTTGCTTTGATATGACTGGGTTCATTTGCAAAGCCATTTCATGACACAAACAATGCATATGTTTGGACACAAGAAGACCTCAGTCTTTTATATGTGTATTCTCAGACGTGGTCTGTTGGCTTTTAAGTAGTCCTTAGGTTGTTTCCTCCCAGTTAAGGAGTAACAATTTCAAGTTTCCTGGCTCTGTGTGTCTTTATAGAAGTAAGATCAGCAAAATGCATTGTTTGGAACACCTCTGCCATTGCTGAGTTGCTGTAGCATGTTCTGACACCATTGATTAATATAGAATTGACTTCTGTCTTTGCTGCTACTTGGTGAGTTTGAATTAGAACATGGTCAAATACCCTCATTACAGATTTCTTATTAATGGAATCTTGCAACAAAGAAAGCACCAATTGCATGGTCAGATGGAAGGAATGATTAAATAAAGAAGGCATCTAGGTAGCAGGCCTGAATGAAGTAGGAGGTGCTGATTTTTGAAAGGTTCTGATCAATGGAGTCTGATTTTTGACCCATCTCTGTAGAGGAAGTCAAACAAATCCTCACGCTGCAAGAATCAAGCAGTGGTAATGTGGAAACTGAAAACTATCTGTAAAACTGACTCTCTTGCTATGACTAGAAACTGGTTTGTGAGTTTAGTGCTCAAAATCTTCATTATTTCTGTTACATTTTATGAACTGACCAATACATGTATCTTGCTAAACTTTAACAACATGTTGAGACAAATGAACTTGCCCAAAAAGGTTCAAGAAGGAAGAAGACTACGTGAAATAAAATGGCTTCTCTATTTGAGCAGCAAATAGAATGAATTCTCCCTCATCTTCTCATCATGTATTTGTGCCATTTACAAATGCAAAATGACTGTGGGAATTGCTAAACAAAATGGCATGAAGTCCTGCATTTGAAAAAATATTTTTTCTTTTTTCTTATGGAAACATTCTTGTACTTTTGAGGAGCATATTAATTTCCCAATTTCCAGTACTGGGTGTACATGGCCGTGGACTCCCAGGAACTCAGATATTCTGCTCTGCTGTTCTTCAGCAGTAGGCACAAAACCCAGACGTTGTATCAAGGCACAAAGCCTTCCCTGAGCATATGGCCCCTCTGGGGACCTGACTGTTTTCCTCTTGAGTCTGTACCCCACTCCAGTGCTTGTCACTCCATGAATTAACCCACCTTTTCTCAAACTCTTCCAACTATGTTTGTTCTGAGATTGGAGAAGAATTCTGATAAGGATGTGTATTTTGTGAGGCCTGCTTCCTTCCATGATTCAGAGCTTGTTGGCACCTCTTTAAAAGAAGGATCAAGTAGAAGCCCTCCGGCACATCCTGCCAAACCTTTGATGCCACTGTCTGTCACAATGCTGGAGCACACTGACATCCCTTTAAAGTGGGCCAGGAACAGAATCCCACACCTGCTCCCTCCCGGTGCTAGTCACTCTCACACAGTGACACGCTCCTTCCCTGGCAGCAGTGGCTCCTGCAGCATTAAAAATTTACCTGGGGCAGTTGCTCTGAGTGTCTCTGGTTGTTTGAACATGACTTTTGAAGCTCCTTTTACCTCATGGCTCAGGAACTGAAGAGCATTTCTGTTATCCTGAGAGAAAGTGAAGGGTGCTTTGCCTGCTGTTTAGCTTGGGTCTGGAGTTAGTGATTGTATAGGTTCTTTTGCTGGATATTTTTATCAATGAAATTTTGTTGCATCTCTTCCAATCTTGAAGACTGACAATTTGCTAGTGTACTTACCAGTAGACAGAATATTGTTGTAATATTGAGTGCCACTCCTGCTGTTTTCTGTAATAAAACAGAGTTTAGTAGTCTGTGACCTGCAGCCTGGGAATGGCTGGATGGCAAGAGGGGCCAAAATCACAGGAGTTTGCTCAATGTGGTGTATTGGTGGCATCCTGTAGTCTGCATTGGGGGATATCTTGTACTTCAGTGTCTGTATTGAGGCAGATCTCTCACTTGGATGAAAAAATAAGTTTTTATGATGTGACTGTAGATTTCAGAGTGGCCTGAACTACTCTGTACTTTTAAAATATGAACCTCTACCAAAGCATCAAAACGTTATTGGAGATTTATTCTCTGAATTGCCAATCCTCCTTTATGACTGTCTTTTTCTTTCCCCCATGCACTCCCTGACCCCAGCTCGGTGTTCTCAGGTCTGTGAGGTGTTGGTGTCCCAGCTCAGGCACTGCCAGGTGAGTGCTGTCCCCTCCAGGAGCTGGCCAGGCTGTGCTGGGGCACAGTGAGGACAGACAGCTCTGCTCAGCCCTGTCCTTGCCCTGCCTGCCTGTCACCAGCACCAAACACTGGACAGCTGTCCTTGGCATCTGCTGGCAAACAGCATTTTTAATAATAATAAAATGAGCACCATTTTTAAAGCACCAATGACTGGGAGCTCTCTAAAACACTGCTCATGCAGTGGCTGTGTTCAAAGCACATTTTCTCTCTTCAACCTTCCCTCCTTTCGTGGGTGAACCCAAAGAGGGTGGAAGTTAAGGCAGTGTTGATTGCTCATGCTCTGGGGAAAAGTTAAATTTTAAAACTGAGGATAGTTCTCTTCCCTAAACTGCCATTTGGATAGACCTATTTACCTTCACCAAGTACTTTAATGAGATATGCATTATATTTTATTTTTTCTTAATGCAAGAAATCTCTATGGCATAATTAGAAACAGAGTTACACTTGCTGCTGTGGCTTTGGAAGAAGTTGTAAGCATTGCTTACCTAATGGAAATTGGCAGCCCTTCTGTTGCTGTATTTTTAGGCTGTTTTACTTTAAATCTAACCAAAAATAAAATTGAGGTATTTTCAGGCTGTTTTACTTTGAGTCAAACTGAAAGTAAAATTGAGGTATTTTCCTAAAAACATTCAAACCTTCTACTAATGAAAAGATGAAACTTCAGCTGAATTTCAATGGCCTTACGTGTATATGAGTAGGTTTTTCTTTGAAAGGGAGGGTTTGATCCATTCTTTCTCATAAAAAATTAGTTAAAAAAGAAAAAAGAAAATAATAAATCTTGCTTTAAAGGATTACGTTTCTGGGAGGAGCATAGGTTAGCAACTTGTATTCAAATACACTGATTTTCCAAGGGTCATGAGTTTTCTCATTAAAAATTAAATAAATTTATTGCCTTTATTTCATAATTCACCACTGTTGTGTTTAAGGCTTTCTCATTTTATTGAAGAAACATCTGCATGTAAGTGAAGGTTTGTATGCAGAGTTTGCACGTGTAGGTACCTCTTTCTGTTAGAAACAACTTTACATGGAAATGATCAAGAACGTTTTTTTTTTGTTCTTTCTGGAATGTTGCAGTCAAATATGCTCAAGTTAGTGTGTGTGTGTCATCCATTCTCTCTTAACTACAAAGGTTATATCTACATTTTTTTTTCTTTTCTCCTAAAACGGATTTTGGGGAGCATAGGTTTTCTTAGTGGACACAATGACCCAATTTGGAGCCATATAAATATATATATAAATAAAATAGTGGGTATCATTGTAGCCACAACATGAGCTCATTTGCAATCCAGGAAAGTTCCTGGGCATGCTGAATGAAGATTGATGAGTGTGCTGGTGTCTCTTTAAGGTGGTTGTGAGGAGTAAGGACATATGAAAATGATTCACCAGGGCTGAGCTTGTCTCCAGGTTCCTGTAACAGGGAGATGATCTCAATCTGCCTTCATGCTGTTAAAATGATTCATAAGCCTCCCAGCAATCTCAAATGATGGAGTATTATTGCACCCTCTTAAAGTTGGGCACTGAGATAATTTGGCTGATGCTGGAGCAGGAATGTACCATCGCCCCTGTGGCTCAACTTTCATTGAATAAATATGGCACACTGCTGCTTCTGTTCTCCTTGTGTGTGGAGGAACAATTAACATGTCAGAAAAGAAGAATCACAGAATGTTCTGGCTCCTTCCTGGAAAAGTGCAATTCCACACTGAGCTGCATTTTTGAAGTTACTGAGCAAGATTCAAGGTTTTATCTCCAGAATATCAGAGGAAGTCAGACTTATGCTTCATATGGAAAGATGTTCATGAAGTTGGAAGAACTTTATCACTGTATTACTTTAGCACTATCATATGTCTTAACAGGACACATTTTTATTGCTAGATGTAAACAGGATCTGCAATATGATTATGGCAGTAGAGTTGTAAAGAAAAAGGGCTTTTGTGTAGACATAGATAGCTATGGTCATGGTTTCTTTTTCTTTTTTAGTTAAACAAAAAAACTTATCAACTCTCCACAGTAACCCAGGGAGAACTGTTTATGAGCTGAAGATTTCCTTTCTGTTTGGTTGTAGGAGTGATATAAGAGATATTGAAAACTTTTTAAAACTTGTTTGCAGATTGGCATACTTTTGGTCTTCTTACATTTATGACCTTAATTGAAATGATACTTTCTTTCTGTGTTTTCTCCTTTGTTTGTTTTGTTAATCCCTCTACTCTCACTTGTTGAGGGGACTTTGCTGGTGTGTCCTGCAGTATGAAAAGGTTATGGTGAAACACAACTATTTCAAGTTTCTAGTCCATAGTCTGAAATTTGCACAAGAGAAGCTGTGAATGCACTCATTAGGTGTTTCTGTTGAAAAACTGTTGCTAATTTTTGAGCAGATGTTTCTGACTGGTAAATACATTTCTAACAACAATGTGGAAATTTAGATTTGGTGTAACATGAAATCAATAGAAAGCAACTGTTACAATTTCTTATGCTCCAAGGGAGAACGAACAGTGAGTGATTGGGGTTTTTTAGGGTTGTTTGGATTCATTCTAATGAAGACACAGTTTGCCAAAGTCAAAATAGTGATTGGAAGTTAAGCAGTAGTGGATGAGAAGCAAGTGTAGGTTCATGTTAGTGGCTGTTTTGCAAAAGGCAAGTGGATTAGCCTAGTTTTTGTAAATGAAATCTATATGCAAATAAAATAAAATGTAAAAAAGATCAGAAGTTAAAAATCATAGAATTTGAAAAAAGGCAATAGTAGGCCACAGGCTGCAGCTAATAACTCTGCCACATATTGAAATAATTGTGCAAAATGCTAACAATATTATATTTAGCAGAGCAGCAGTCTCGTCAGACAGCATTTCCAGTGGAGTTTGTGGAACTGTAGCACATTCTCATCTTTGATAACACCTCTCTGTCTTGAAGCATACTTTCTAAGCCTCTAGTTCAAAGGCAGTTCTCTTCTGAAATACATGACAGGATGTCTTTTGCCTTCACTTCTGCTTGTGTTTAACCCAGAGGACCCTGAGAATCATAATTTCTATAAATCAGAGCATACATTTTAACAGTAAGATAATTGCATCTATCTTGAGAAAGATTTGTTACTTTTTTAGGGCTTCCTTAGTGCAAGTGCAGCTGTAAGTTGCCCTTTTTTGGGGCTGTATGTTGTTCCCTGCTCCTGATGTAGCTGAAGTGCTCAGTGCCACGGAGAGAGGAGAGATAGACATGCCCTTAGTTTATATTGTGCTGTCACTGAAAAAAACAAGATAAATATGTGCCTTTGTACTGATAAGGAAGTGTCCATAGCTTGTACTCAATCTTTTAACTTGACTGCTGTGATGTACCCAGCTTATTAGGTCTCACCCTTCCTCTGTCCTGAGTGCAGTTCTGAAATCCAGTAGTTTTGCCTAAGACAAATCAGGTAATTCTGAACTCCTGCAGCAATTCCATACCTTCTGTTTTGTGAGAAATATTTCCTCTAGTACCCTGTTTCAGTCCCAGGAAGAACATGAGATTATATAACCTCGGTGGATAAAAAATTGCTTCATCTCCTTTCAGTAGCATCCCTTTCTGCATCATGTGCATGGTAAAATTTGTGTTCTGGAGCCTTCAAAATACAAAGTGTCTGGAGTTTCTTCACTTTAATCATAGTGACCATGTACTTCTTTTTATCTGATTAGCAGTTTCTGACAGTCCTGTCTTTCTGAAATTTAGCCTGAAAACTCCCAACCTCAGAACTGTGCCTGAAAATGCCTTGCTTTGAAGGAGCCAAGGTTTTGCCTCTCAATTTCTAGATGAATGTAGTTTCCTGAGAGCTTCCTTTCGAGTCTCATCAGAAATTTCTGCATCACTGGATTTTTGACTTACGTATTTCCCACCCTTGATTGCTTGGAGGGCAATTCTTGCAGCTGCTGGCACTGATTGGTTTCTAAATATAGGGAAATCTTGCTGCAGGAAATTTTGAGACAGATCTGATAAAAGAAAAGGTGAGAAACTGTGTTATCAGAAAGTGGTGGTTGAAGGTCAATTTTATGCGGGCTTCTGTAATTTATCTAGCTGCTACAACTTGAATGAGAGATTAAATTTACCCTTTTCTGGGCAGATCTCGAGTAATCAGTCTTTGGGTGAGGAATTAGACCAGATTTGTAGAATTAGTATTTATCTTTCCACTCTTGATTAAGGTGGTCTGCTAAGTAGCACTGGAATTCCTCTGGGATTCACGTGGTGAGTAAAAGCAGGGATGTGGCTTTTCCCCACAGGACCTTGCAGGGTTGTTTGTCACCTCACACTGGCTTTCAGGGTAGACTCTGTGTCACCTGTTCTCATTCTCCACAGAAATTTAGCTCTGCATTAGTCAATAATTCACAACTTTTTCCTCAGAGTTCTCTGCCAGTCAAAGGCACTGCCCTTGCAGCAAATGTCTGTGGGGCTCCATTGCAGACATGTTTAGTCAAATGAAAAATCATTACTTCAAAGTGATAATTTTACAAACTTTAGTGCAGGAGAAAATCTTATGCACTAGCCCCAGTGGCTGTGGCACCTCATGTGAAACAGTGGCTGCTTCTCACTCTTCCAGAGGTCTTGTTTTGCAAAGGAGGCAGACATCATTTATTATCAAAGAATAGATAGATCACAATTAAATTCAGATAGTTTATATATAGAAAACCACAACAGTCAGGAGTTATTTTATCCATGTCGCAGCTTGGGAGCTTGATTACAATTACTCTGTACTTAACCATGAAGCATCATCACATTATTTGTCTGGTACCAAAGAAAAAAATAAATATATGATTATCTAAACATAGGAGGACAAAAAAATTTTCAAGAGTAAGCCTATTGCATGAGGACTAGAACCTTCTCACTCCTGGGCACAGGAACTGTGAAAGCAGCATTTTCTTTTGTTCCCTGCTCTAAGGGACACTTGGAAGAGTTCACATCTGGATTTTCAAACACACAGACTTGGGATGAGGAGCCTTGAAGCAGCTTCCTGTGTAATTAACCACTTCTGGGAGGCATTACATAAGATCATTTTAAGGGCTTAGAATGTAGTGCAGTGTGAATTGGTGCTCAGGACAGTTGTGATGGAAGGCTGCCTTAATCAGAAAGAGGTGTCCACTCTCTGGAAGATGACCTCAAAGAAAACTGGAAGATGAGTATTATCCTAAGCATTGAGTAGCTGCTACTGCTATGACAGTAAAAAACCCAGGCACAGGGTTGGGTTTGGGTTTGGGTTTGAATGGTAAAGCTTGAAGTTTGCTATCATTTGATTAGAAATGAACTTTAAGAATTTTGATACCTGTTACCTGTTAGTTGGTACTAAGGAAGAGTAAAGCCAGGTTTTATGAAATTATTGCAATGTTTTATGACGCTGTTGGAGAATATTCAAATGTCATCCTTCACTAACTTGTTTGTTTCCTGGCTTTAAATATAATTTTCTCTTTGAAGGATATTGCAGTCTATTTTGCACTGTAACTTAAATGTTAATTCTTTATTTTATAGTTTCCTTTATTGTCAGTTATATGCTTTCTTTTAAAAGTCTATTTCAGTCCTTAATGCAGTTTCATTTGTTGGACAGTAAGGTACATTCTGTCTTAAAAATACAATATCCTCATAATTAAAGTAATTATACCAACTAGAGAAGCATGATTCATTGAAATGGTGTTATCTAGGCTGTTTTCCTGCCCCAAATTTCTGTCTTTGTCCATTCATACTGTTATCAGAGTAATAAAAGAGTCCTCACCTTTGCAGGGAAAAGGATGAAAAAGGTGTGCCAATGTGTCCATAAATACACACGTGTGTATCAGATAAACTAGTGACAAGCCTCGTGAATAAACTTCTGAGTAAAACCTAAAATCAAACAGTCATAAGTACCACCATTATTTCCTTTACTTTGCCTTTTATCTTCCTTTTCTCATCATGTGCTAGAAATGTTTCCTGTCCAATACCAGATCTTGATCATTTATTATTAGATAAAACTCTTTAATGTTCTCAGTGTTTCTCAGGACTGCGAAAGGAATGCAACCGTCTCTGATTAGTCACAATTTTGGTCAGCTTCCCTTTTTGTAGATTTTTCCTAAAGCACCACGCAGTCTTTTCTGTGTCTTTTTCCACCCCCAGGGCGGTGTTCCCTTTTCTGCTACAAAGATCAATGCCAGAAGCCTGATGCTCACAAGCAATCCTATTACAGCAAACCAGTATTCACACACACTGCGAGGAAACACTTCAGTAAAGAAACAGATTTAAGTTTAAAGCTTGCAAAGGATTACTACGTACAGCATAGAAAAATCTTTTTTTTTTTGAAAATAATTACAAGTATCATAAAATTATCCCTTTAATGTGATTTAAGCACGTCTTTGTGTCTGTAATAAGTATACATTTAATTTTGATGAGCTACTTGCAAATGAATTTACGACTGCTAGAAATGAGGATGCTTTTTTCAGTCACTTGTGTCAATTGCAGGGTAATTGGCTGGTTCTTCAGAGGACTTGTGGGAAAAGCATTGGAGTACTGTCAGCATTTGACTATGCTGTTTTATTTCCTTGCTGTAAAGTATCCATAATTCAGCATAACTTGCAGGCTCTAACCACAAAGATTATTTTATGCTAAAGAGCCTCTAAAAGCAAGGTCAAAATGCTGCCATGTGGACTGGGTGGAAATGTCAGCTACAACCTGTGTAAAAGCTGGAGAAGAGAGTGAAATGAAATGCATGCTAAATAGAACCTCTTAGTGCATGTTGTGTGCTCATGTTGATAGAATGAATGCATTAATCAATGAGAATGTACATATGAACTAAAATGGAGCTCTATTTTTACTGGCTCTTGTGCTGCTCTGTGAAAGTGATGGTTGATGCAGCTGAAAAGGCAAAGTTGTGCATCTCATCTTTAAACCCAGATGAGCTGCTTCAAGACAGGCAGCTCTCAAAAATCTCGAGGTGGTGGCTGTTTGTGTACAGGCACTGCAGCAGGAGCATTTTGGGGAAAGCTGGACTGATATTCCTATTTTCTTCTAAGTTGTTGTCTCTGGTGGAGGCAGGGGATGTGGATGTTGCAGAGAAGTAGAAGACTGTAACAATGAATGTAACATGAATTTTTGTCCCTACTTTTGTCTGTTTAGGACAGACCATTGATGTTATTTTAATAAAGCGTTCTGTGTTCTGTTACAAATGCTGTAATACAATGTAATACAATATTCCAGAAGAGTATGAAATGGTTGGATAAACTTGGGTACTGGAAAATAATCTTTCCTCCATTCTGATTTTGAGATAAATACTGTTAAATAAGGCTTTCATTAGCTGTGAGTTAATTTGGGGCAAACTACTGCACTTAATATTTAGTAAATGGAAATGGAGGTGTCTCATGCTGATTGATTTTTATTTTGCTCATATATTTTGGCCAAAGCTGTGGCATTTTTGATACCAGCTAATTAGGTTCATTCTGAGTAGATGGACAGCCCAAGTGACTCAGCAGGGCAGAGTTAAATTACTTCTGTCCATCCTGCTAGGCTTGTTAGCAAGTCATGAATATCTTGATTATTTTCCCCCTTTTATTATTTGCTATATTTCAGTGTTTTCTTCTTGTGAGTCATGGGCTAAAAATTAGCCTACAAGAAGGTTTTTAGATATATTGAGGGTGATTATCTTTCTCCTTTGAAATATCCCACAAACTAGCCCTGAAGGTTAGTGGAAAGGTGGGTTAGTGAGCTGAAGTGTGGCAGCTCTGTGCTAAAAACTCTTTGCAAAACTTTCCCATGTGAAGACCAGTGATATAATTAATTTGCCTCAGAATAAATTCCGTATTTCATAACTGGTTTAAAAAATGAAATGTTAGAGAGTTGTTAACCTTGTGAGATCTTTGAGAATTAGAATCCTTTGGAACCAGGAAAAGATGCAAAAGGCAGAGGATTTCACAGGATGACACGATTTTGTCTGTTAGTTATTGCAGGAGCAGAGCTGGTATTACCAGGAACACAGGGAAATAGATGCATCTCAGGGACAAAATGTTTTTCTATTAAACACAACCATAGTTTACATAGACAAACTGGTCTCACAAAGCAAACAGTAAAAGCCATGCTCCTAATTTCTTTCTCAGGAGAGGCTTTTATGATTTTGCATTGTATTTTTCTTTTGCATTCATCTAAGGTACTTCCAACACCTAGGCCACTAATTGTTCAGTAAGCAGCACCTGTTCCAAATGAACACCACTCTGAGAATATTTGCTTTTTATTTACCATTTCTTCCTGGATCTTGATAACTAGCTAGTCAGGCTGTTTGCTAAGCAATCTCTCTGATTCTCCCATGTATTACATTAAATATCAGTTGGGTAAGAAAAGCTGCAGTGGTGCCCCAGGGGTTTGCTGAGGGATCTGAGATCTCAGCTTGTTGGTGGGCCATGGTAACAGTGGCAGAGGCTTCTGACTCTGAATTTCCTGCTCACATTAATTAGGCAGAGATGTGAGTTTAGCTGGAGCAAAAATGAGTCAGTGCTGGTCCTCAGCACACAGCTCCCTGTGAAAAATCTCATTCTGCTGCTGGGCTCTTAGCATACCAAAGAATTTTTTTCTTTTGAGTTGAAATTGTTCTGGTTTTTCAAGTATGACTCAGTAAATTTCCAAAGCAGATGTGCCTGGTACTCACCCATACAGGCCTATCTGTAACCAGCATTTGCATAACGTCTGCACGTTCAAGGCCTGCTTGATGATCTTTTAAGATGATGAGGGGTTTTATTTTAAACTAAATATAAAGCCACTTTGAACTATGAGCATAAAATATTTAATCAAACTGAAATGCCTGGTGTGATAGATTCTGCAGGCATAAGACACATTTGCATGGAGGCTGGTTTATGTTCACAGGTGGAAATTTATTTAAACTTAATGTTGTTTGCTTGAAAAGACGGCTGGGTTTTTATTTTTTTCCAGGGAAGGTTTTTTAAAAATGTATTTTTTTGACAATTTCTCTCTGTGAATGTTAACTGTTTCCAGAATCCTAACTTAAAGAAATCCTAACTCAAAGAATCTTCAGTGAAAGTACTTTTTAAACACTCCTAGCACACAGGTAGGTGCTGTGGGTGCACATCTGCTTTGGACTGCCCTGGTTATATGGAACAGATAGTTTCCTACAAACTACCCAACTAATGCATTTAATGTTATTAATCCTCCAATACTACACTTCTTGCTTGCTCAGGGGTAGATCTTTCTCCTGTTTTTAAGAGGAGATTGTGAAGAGGGGAAGATGTGCAGACCGAATTGCAATGCAAATGGAGATTTGGACAGCATAAATAACAAAACTGTGAATACAGAAATCAAAATGGCCACTCTGCTACCCACATTGCTGAGTGGAAATATTGTCTTTATTATATATGGAGCAATGTGTTTAGGAAACAATAACAGATAACTGCAATCATGGCTTTATTTTTCTTCAGTTTATTTATCTCCACTAACGCTGAATGGGTTGTTATCCCCCACAATTTTCTTTGTTCTAGCAGGATTGATTAATTCTGATGAAATATTACTCAGCCTAATTTCAGTAGTCAGCTTCTGGTAATTGCTTTGGTTACTAAATACCTGACATGAACTTTTTGTTTCCCAAATGGATTAGATTATCTAAGCACTGGGTTCCCTGTGGGCATTGAATTTTTCAGCTCATTTCCATCTGGGTTTTAATGCTTTTGAAACAATGAAAAAAGTTGGTTGAACTGAAAATGATTGATATGACTAAAAAGATGTCTGAACCTTGGAGGGTTTTTTATTGTTATTTTTTTAATTTTTTTTCCTAACTTCTTACATGGCTGTATGAGAAATGCCTTCTAGACTTAATGAAGGAAAAGTGAAGCTCTACTTCTTATCATATTAATACAGTTTGGGGTTTCCCAAGAGAGAATTTCTCATTTGTCTCAAGGTGATTTTTTGTGTTGTACTTAAGTTGTCTGAATGATAAATAGTGCCCTACGTAAGTTGCTGGCTGTGTATGTAACAACGAGTAATACTGCATTTGAAAGTTTTCTGATAAAGTGCAATCCAATTTTGCATGGAAAAGCTAAGATGAATTTTAACCACTTCTTGCTGAAATTTCATCAGTCAATCTGGACTTATTAGGAAAGGAAAAATTATTCATTCAAACCTTCAGCGATTAGAGACTGACAAGATTATTTTATCAGAATCACTATTTTCAAGCAAAGGTATAAATGATCTAATTTATTTAACTTATTTTAAAAAAATCTCAATAAATATCTGTTACATACAGATATATTTGCATGCATATAGGTACATACACAGCAATATATGTATGGTTTTATACAAAATTCTGCATTGTTTAGCATTGTAAGGAGATCTTGAGATTAGTTCTGAATTGCTTGCTAACATTAGTATGCAGTTATTTCTGTCAAAATGTTTTTTGATAATTTTGTTATTTTAATTGGTTCCACTTGAGATGGTGGATAGAATTTTACTGGCTTAGCTTTACCTGCAGCACAGTTCATCCTCAGCAAGACCATGGCACCCAATCCCACATGTAAGCTGTATATGACATGTATAAGCATGTATATGACACACGTGGGTTTGCAGTAACTCAAAGAAAGCTGCTCGTGCCACCTGCACTGACTTGGATGGACAATTTAATAATTTGCTCATAAACTAAGAGTTCTGCATATGAGTAAGTGATAAAATATTCTCCAAAGCTCTGACAGAATGCATAAGAGACATAGGGCAGGAACCAGTTTCATGTGTGCAATATCAAAAAACATTTCCCAGAGCTAAATCCAGAAAGAGAATGGAGTTTTTAAAAACAGTGGCTGTTTTATACAACACTTAGCCAAAGAACTGGTGTGAAAAATAACTTCCACTTTTTTCCCCATCGTGTTGTGAGGGGGTCTGTGTCCTGAAAGTGAGTAAATGTGATGTCTGTATTAAAAATACTGGCTATGAGCATGAAAAAAATCATCTGAGCCTATTCTTTATTACCCCCATGCAATAACTATATCATCCCTACTTTGCAATTTTTTTACATGTAGCTGCACTTGGTTTTCCAGATTACTTCACTCACCAATTGCCCTCAGTAACTAGAAAAGAAATTGTATTAATGAGTGTTGGTGTGCGTGTCTCTTTGGTCAGCCCGCTGCTCGGCTGGACCACCCGGTGGCTCTGACACGCCACAACAGATCTGATTTGTGAGTTCCTGGCTCAGCAGCACCCCGACTCTCGCTGTCACGGCCGTGGTATAAATGAAAGAGGGACTCTCGGAGGTTCAGGGAACAGAGGTTTATTTGGGGTCACAGGGGAACACCTCACCTCAGGCCTGGTGCCTCAGGAGAGACCCCGGACCTGGGCTGCAGGGGGGTTTTGTCCAGGACAGGCTCAAGGGGTGGGTACAAACTATGAACCAATGAAACAAAGCAAAGCAACAAATGCCAATTGGATTACCTAACTACTAACAAATCAAAGGTAATTTGGGGAGGGGTCTCGGGGGAGTCTGTCAACTGCAGGCCAAATCTCCTCGAAGGTTCTGGACCTTGGAGATAAGGACTCAGTGATGGACAGAGGGAAGAAGGATACATTGGAGAGGATGGGCAGGGATCATCATGGGGAAAGGACCAATAGAAAACAGACCCTGGGCAAAGACCAGAGAGGCACAGAAACCCTTATCCACTTATGATAAGAGAAAACTCCAAGACAAGGGGCCCATATGGGGTAACTAGAACTATACTAACTTATGATAAAACTTTTAAAACCAAAATCCTGCAACCCCACAAATGAGAGTAAATGTTGAGGGTAGAAACACCTGATAATGAAGATGTCTTACAGGATTGTTGAGTGTCAAGCAAGGTGTTTGTTTCTTTATCTTACAGAAAGCTTTGTTTATGGCCTGACAGGGGTTGGCAGGAGCTCTGGTGCTGTGGGGAGAGCTGAGCTTGGGAAAGCCTTCGGTGGGAAACCATTCAGCTCTGTACCCTGGCTGCTACACCTGGGACTTGGAGCAGCTCCTGCTCCTCCAGCCAAGCCCTGCAGGCTGATTCCCAGCCTGGCCTGTGTCAAGGGCAGACTTCTGCAGGGTTTGGATCAGGCAGGGGGACAGGGATGTGCTCAGACATCACCCATGCTCAGGAGCAGCGGGGCCCCTTGGCCTTTGGAGAGCTCACCATCTGTTGTGCTGTCTGCAGATAAGAGCGTGTCTGCTCCTTGGCCTGGACAGGAGAAGTGGTTGTAGGTGAAAAGCCTGAAACCCACTGCATCCCCAGAGGCAGCTTCAAGGGTAACCTCATGGGATTTAGGTGTGGTTGCAGGCAAAGTTGGAAAAGGGAAGGGTGACAAGATGTAGATTAGGGATTTGGTGATGTGGGAGGAAAAAAGAAGATTCAAAGGGGAAATGACACCTCTTGTAAGTGGTGAGGGCAGAGATGCAAATTTACATGGTAACTTTCCAACCAAATTGGGTAGTTTCAGGCCCTCTGGAGTTATTGGTGTTATTTCCATGCCTCCTTTTATGTAAACTGCTTTGGCATTTGCCTGCCTCAGTCTCCAAATGAATCATTTACTTTTTCCACCTGCTGCTATCACCTGTTTAACTCTTCTGCTTCCAATTTCATGCTTACATCACTTCCATTTTTAATTCTTTATTAGCTTGCACCATTTTAGGGAAACTCAAAAGAAGTTTCTGATTTTAAGCTCCAAATAGTCTGTGAGAATATAAAACACACATTATGTGTCACTTTTCAAGGACACACTGTACAAGTGGCTTGCTGTAATCTGTTCTAGGATGCTTAAATTTTAAAAGGCACAAGATTTTGATAGCTGATTTTGTTTCTGTGTGTGACTATTTATATTTTTAGCACATTTGATAAAGTACCATTACACAACCGCCTCTTGGCTCTGGTGTAAGGCTTTGTACCAATGTTTTTTAATGCTTTGCAATGTGATTATGTAGCAATCTCTAGGTGTATTGAAAAGCAGGTTCCCTTTCTACTGTGATAGCTAAGTCATCTCCACCTTTGTATCCTCTACCTGACAGAAGGATACCTTTGTATCCTCTACCCTGACTCAAGTTTAAAACACTTGTCCTAATTTCTGAAACTTTTCTTCTAAACTGTATTTAAAACTTTCTGTTTTTAACATCCTCCTCTTTTCTTCTTTGCTGACTTTGTTCCAGTCTTATGTCTGACCCACTTAAGTGCCTGTGACTTTCCTATTCTACTGCCTATAATTGAAGCTGTTTACTTTGCTTTGTGCCCAAAATACCCCTGTCTCTTCAGATCTGTTTTCAGACAGCAAGAACCCTCTTTACTTGTAAGTCAGATTCTCCCACAGAGAACTTGTCACTGCCACAGCCCAGTGGCCGTGCTGAAATCACCTGTGCGTGATTTCCAACAGTCCAGGTTGTGCTGAAACAGAAATCCTTTCATCTTTCCTGCCTCAAATCACCAAATCTGTCACTGGGTGACAATTTTTTTTTTTTTTTGTCTTAATAAACAAACCCTGTAATTTAACACATTGATTTGTTTTATGACATTTGCAGCAAGGTAACAACTGTGGGGCAGGAATAGGAGGGGGATTTTTACACAACTCTCCTCACCTTCTGAGTCCATCACTGTGTTTTAGCTTATTCTCCCAGTGGGAAAGTGTGAAGTGTAAGTGCAGGCAGCAGAGCTAAGCTGGAATGTCCTGCAGAGATTCACTATCACAAAGGGTAATGCTGCTTTATCGATCCTTTCCATGCCAGCTCCCACAGCTGTGTTAAGCCTGTAGCAAGTGCAACCTTTACAAAACAAGATCAAGAGATATGCCTTACCATTTAAGTTGAATACTGGCTTTAAAATAGGATAAAAGGATGTTTCTTAGGTGTGACATATTGTTGGCATTTTAGTGTATACATGATAAAAAATCCACAGAGTGGAAATTTGCATTTATTGGAATAATTCTTTTTTTTTTGGAGCCCTACATCTGTGAATGCAAGTGATAGGGCTGATGTAACTTTATATAAAGTATAACTTAGAAAAGGAAAACTGTTTTTAACTTTGACCAGACAGCTTTCCTAGAGAATTTAAATTCCCATTCTTCCTCATATTCTGCAATATATTACATAGTCATAATTTTGTTACTTATACTCTAGGAATGAAAAAATACTGTCTAAAATTTAACAAAGACCATCATACACTTTTTTGTAAATTTTTTTGTGTTATTGCCACTTCTCTGCTGTACTCAAGTCCATTGCTGCAGCAGTTGCAAAAGATGTTGATAAAATTCTTCACTAGAGCTTGGTTAGAGCATTAGCTCTAACCCCAGGCTTTCAAAGGAGTGCTGGAGGGCTTTCAGTTTTGCAGTGCAGATTCTTGCTTCCAGTGTTGGCCTGTACTTATAAAAAATATATATTCATGTGACAGACCTTAATTTTTATTTTGAAATTCAGCAGTAAAACATCCAGTGCTGCAGATCTGCCTGTACTCTGTGTCTTACTGGACTGCATTTTATCTTCAGGTGACTGAGGCAGAGCTGGGGCCATTAAAAAAGCAAATGAAATAGTGAGATTGTTCTGTTCAAGTTCTAGCAGTGGAGTTTGGTTGTCTCCAGCCCAGCCTTGGTGGCTGTCCCTGGAACCAAAGTCCCTTTGTCTTTGAGTGGAGTGCCCAGGCTCTGCCTTGCAGACCTTTACAGCTGTGGCAGGAGCTCTTCTGCAGCTTGGCCTTGAGGGGAACCTAAGCACCTTCTGCTAAAAGTTTTCATCTTCAATTTATTGTAGTGACTGACTTAAAGAGAATGCTCTCATCCATCAAAACAGCAATGTTAAAAAAGAAAGAAGGAAAAAAAATTCTAAAAAATCCCAAACAAAAACAAACCAAAAAACCAAACACCACCAAAAAAACCCCACAAAAAACCCCAAAAACAACCCAAAAACAACCCAAAAAAACCCCAAACACCAAACCAAAATCACTCAAACAAACAAAACTCAACCAAAAAAAACCTCACCAAACCTAGATACTAATGCATCTTTCTTTATTTCTTCATTATTTCTTCTTTATTTCTTTTCTTACTACAGTTAGGTCAGCACTTGTGCTCTCTAGCAAGGTGCAAACAAGTAATATGTGACCTGTATTATAAGAAAGTTGTGGATTTTCTGTATTCATGGTATGGAAGCAAAATTACAAAAGCTGCTGGAAAATTCAAAGGTTGGAATAAAACTCTGGTGACCTCAGTCAGTTCTGTCTGTTGTGATTAACCCTGCTTGTCACGTAGAGGATTTATCCAGATGAGGAACTCAGCAATGAATTCGGAAGAATTTGGAAGCAAACTTAAGTCAGGAGTAAGAGCAAACACCTGTCAGGAAACCCTGTCTCACCCCCTCAGCATGGTTCCATCTTAGAACCTTCTGCCTGAAAGTGTTACAATGAATAACATGAATAAACATTTAAATTTCTCATATTCAATTCTAGATATAATGAAAAGAGTGAGGTGCATTTATGGCAGTGCCGTGATCCTCTGAGCACGTGGTCTGCATAGGTCACTATTTGTGAAATGAAGCAATAAAATGCAAACAGGTGATTGACTGTCACTGAAGTCAGGCTTAGCACTGCACTGTTCTTGTTGTTTCATGTGATACAGATATGTTTTTAGAAAAAAAAACTCTAGAGTTAATGAGTTGTTTAAAAAATCCATTTTGAGGGCAACACCCACAGGTAATAGTATTTGATTCTATTGTTTTGACTGTGAATAGATTAAAAAAAAAATCTCTGGTATGTACATGCCACAGGAATGGACTGCACAGAGCTTAGAAAATACAATGCTGTGAAGTAACTGATAAATAAGAGGAGAATTCCCTATTTTCTTAAATACTATTAACACAATCCTGAAGCAAGTGAGAGAAGTGTTTCATTGTTTTAAAACTTTTGATCCTCCAATGCTAATGACACATTAAATCAGTACTGTAGTATCTAATTATTATTATATTGTTGTATAGCATGAGCATAATAACAATAAAATATTTTATTGCTATATTTAAGTGAAGGGAAAAGCACACCTTAATAAATCTCTCCCTTTTGTTTATGATCCAGATTGCATGTCTGATAAGTTCTAGCAGAATTAATTAAAGTCTGAGGATGAACTCAGACCTGGAAGGGTGGACTGGAGAGATACTGTCTTAAAATGCAACATGTAGCTGACAGATAAGTTCCTTGTTAATTTAATTAGTTGGAACTTTTTAAAGGGTGGTTGATAGCAAACATCAAAACCTGCCTTCAAACAGGCAGCTGTCAAATATGGGTACTTAGGTGAAAAATGTTCCTGAGAATGTTCTCATTTTTACCAGTGTTTATAAACCATGCATGGCTGTTGTCTCTTTTCAGGTTTGTTTATTTTACTCTCCAGTGTAATCAAGAATATTTCCAGAGGGAGGGGAAAAAGGGGGATAAGATGTTTGGATTGGCAAATTGCAACCAGGACAGTTGTTGTTGCTACTGTTTCATCAAAAAGTTGTGGGTAAGGCAGTTAAAAGGACTGTGCTGGAGAAGTAAAACTAAATAAATGAAAACCCCCAGTGCTTTTCAAAGTTACTAAGCTGTATTGAAACTTTGGATAAAAGACATTATATGGTAGTTTTAACAAAAATCATTAAATTGATGCCACCACATTAAAACCAGTCATTCAGTACCACATAGTCAAAATATGGTACAGTTTCTAAAATACAGGAATTCAAGCTTTAGGAAAAAAAAAAGTACTGTGTTATTATGCCTGCATTTGGTAATGCACAGTAATGTGCAGTACTTTCCTGATCCCCCAGAACCTTTCACCAAGCCATTAGTTTTTTGTGTTGTTAGAGGAAAGCCGCACACGAGTAGTTTTGATAATCCAGGGTTGGAAATTATTCCCCCTTCCAGTACTTGGTATGTTGTACATGTGCTGCAGAGTCACATCCTGTTCCCTTGGGCTGCCCTGTGAGAGGCAGTAGCTGGGAGTAAGGAGATGACACCAGCAATTCCATCCATCCTATTCCCAGGCATGTTGTTTCCCACCCTGTCCCCTCCCAGGTTTGCAAAGGAGGTGCTGCAGTGACCAATGTCACTTGTGAATGGGCAGGTACTGGTGCCAGCCCAGTACTCTGTGCTTCTGACCTTCTTTATCCTGGAAGAAGGCTTCCCAAGTGAAGAGTATGGGCTGAGATGAGTAATTCCAGCAGACTGTAGGCAACACGTGTCCTACAGGTTAACACTTCTGTAGAACAGTTGCTCCAAAGCCACTGACAATGCTTCAGCTATGTATTTAAGAAAGGGTGCACTTCCCATGGAACTGTTTAGGGTTTGGTGCTTGATTTTTTTAATATTATTTAATATAATAGTAATTAATACTCATTGCATGTAAAAGTATTAATGATTTTCTAATAAATGGAGAGGTGGTAATCACTGGATCAATGGCATGCTTGTGTTTCAGGGAAGCATTCTGAATAATTATTCCATTCTGATATTCTGGTTAATTCAAGTTGGGCTTTTTCCATCTGGATTATTTATAGGTAGCACAAGGCACATCCTTTTGGGACATTCCAGTCTATTGTGTATGTATTATGCTTTTATGTAGGAGTATAGTAATAATCCTTTAATTTTGGGTAATAATATTCTATACTCATGATATATTGAGAGTATTCTTTGGCTTTTCTGGTGTGGTGGCTTTGAGAAAGGTGCCTGTATGTGTTTGCATGTCAAGGGTTGCAAAATATAGATAAAGTAAAAGAACTGATTTATGTGTAGACTTAAGATCACCCTGACCCTGAGTCAAATCGCTTTTGAGATTTGGAAGGGTGGAAAAAGTTCTGTATTATCATTTTTGCACAGCTTTGCTATTTGGTTCCATTAGGGATTGGAAATGTGGAAATATTATGGAGTAGTTGCTGTCAATCTGAGCAAAATTGAAATCTCATTAGCCTCTCTATCAGGTGAGATCTAAAACCAAGGTCTTGACCACTTGTGGTCATTAAAGAACTTGCTCACTGCTCACAGGAGTAAGGGTGTTAAATACAGTGTCTTGGACAAATTCCAGCTTGTGAAATTAGGTTTGGCCTAAATTCCCTGCCTGTTTGGTACTTTCTTTCTTGTTCTTAACTAAAGTGTAATAATGTTTTGAGTTATTAAATGGTTCCTCACGTGTGTCCTAAGCATGTCTGCTTTTCAGTGACAGGAAAACTTTGATGATAGTGTATGTTAGACCTTAATGGAGTAACAGAAACTAAAAAGTTAGAGCAATCTTAAGTGGAAACCACAGTGTCAAAGCTTCACTATGCACCAGTTTGGTCATATATTGCCAAAAATGTATATGCTGTGTTAGGGGAATCAAAGTACCTTGATTTCAGCTTCCTTTTTTCTGCAGCTCAGTGGGATCTATAGGAAAAAGCAGCAGAAACATGTAATGATGAAACAGAGGTCTAAAAGTGGAAGAGCAGAATCTCTGCAGTCAGGACCACGACAGTGGTGTAACTGTGCTCCTGATGAGCACAAGGGAAGAGCTGTCTCATTTCAGGAATTTAGAAATGTATCAAACCTGTGTGCTCCAGCATCCCCTTGCACTTCAGCCATGGGCACTGTACCAGGTTATCGCGGAGTAAGTCGGGCTGTTTGCACAAGTCACCTGCTCTGCCGTGACTGACTGATCATGTTCTTATCTTAGGTCTTATTTTTTTGTCATTTATGGACAAACTGCTGTATATCTTCGTGGAATACAAGTAATCACAGAGTAATATCAGAGTTTTGATGCAGCATATTTACACCATTCAAACTTTCCTTAGTTTGAATGTCCCTTTCAATTAGTTATATGGGATGTTTTTCTATTTTTCACCTTCTTCTTTTTTTTAAGTAATATCCTATTTTTTCATATGTTGCCTGTTTTCTACATCCATCCAAGTACTTTTTAGTTCAGGCTATTTTAGCCTTTGAATTATGTATACTCAGCTTGTCAGTCAGGGCAGCTCTTGCAACATTTCTGTAGAAATTACTTCTCTAAGTCTTTCCCTCAAAGACATATTTCTGCTACATTAGAATCTGCTTTGAAATCCTGTGAGAATACAGACAGCAAACACATAGATGAGTAAAAAATTGTATATGAGCATCTGTTGTTAATAGTAGTCATTTTGTAATACTCCTAGGAATCCAAACAGTTGTTCTCACATGTTTACAAAATTTCATGCATTTCCTTCTCAATCTTTCTTTAATTTTGAAATATTTGTTTCCAAACATACCTTATAGAGGACATACATTTTCTTCAATGTGTTACTGTTCTCCCCTTCTCTTTTTACATTATAACTTGGTAAAGCAAATGAAAAGTAAGCCAATATTATTATGAGAGATGTAAAGATACGGGGTGGAGTATTTTATGATGTTTCAGTTGATTTGAAAGTATTCAAATATACAATTATAATTGTTTAATTTCATGCTAAATTTAATGTTTGAGAAAGCAGGGGAGACTGAATTGGTTGGGGGTCTGAAGCATGGGAAGGAAAGAAGTCAATATCTGGTTTTTTGCTTGGCACGGGTGAACACTGTGTGTCATGACAGGTCCTGAGCTGGTTCTCCAGCAAAAAGTGAGAAGTAATTGCTGCACTTTTATTGTACGACCACTCGGGTACTTGGCATGCCTCCCAAAGAGACATAACTAGGGAAAGCAGCAGTCAGCTCTCCCGAAATACAGTGAGAATTTCACTTTTTTAAGGGGTGACAGATAAACCCCTGAACCTCTGCCTCATTAGGAGTTCATTGTGATGGATCTCAAGGAGAATTGCCTTCCCCTCTCATAGGATAAGTTGGACATCATGCTGGTATCTTGGTAGATACAAAGCTGCTCTTGTTCTAACTGGTTTTAGAGAAAAATATTTTCTTAGTCATTCCCTTTCCTATTTGATAAGAAAAATAGCAAATATACTGTAAGATTTAGGAAGTTGTGTGATGTTTAAAGCAGCCAGAATTTTTCTTGCTCAGCTCTCTGTTCATTCACGACAGCCACGACAGACTGTGCTGGGCTTCAGCCTGCAACTCAAAAAGCTTAAAATTTACCAGAGGAGGTTTGGCTCTGTGCCTTCAGGAACTGTTGTGCTACCATTGATCTAAATCATGGTGCCTAAGCCAGGCAAATGAAAATACTCACAGGTATTTTTTCAGGTACTCCATCAGAAACTGGACCTTTTACACACACACACACACGCACACACACACACGTGTATGTGTGTGTATATATATATTAGTGATTAATTGATCTATTTTTAATAACTGCATTCTGATACATTTTTGTCCAGTTCTCTGCTGCAAGAAGAAATCTATTTTTTCATTTAAAATTCAAAGCTATAGCCAGCAATTTCTTTGTTGAGCAAAACAATATTATTTATGCTGCAATCCAGCTAATCTAGCTCCAAGTTGAAATCATATTGCCTTTCCTCATTTTCTACCTTAAATCCTGCTTTAGACAGATTTTCACATAGGAATGTCCAGCACCTCTCAAAGCAGGGACACACGTTGGATGTTTAAAGTAAGGTGGGTATAAAGTGAAAATACCCTCCCAATATGTTAAATATTTACTCTTTTGTCATCATGTAAACACATGCAGATAATAAATGGTAGTGTTACAATGTAACAATAATATTTGCTGTGCGTATAGATGTAAATGCATTTGTATTAATTAAATTTTAATAAATGTAATGTCCCGTGTTCAGTAAATAATTTGCCACATTCTTGAGAGTAGTAAATAGCCCTGCTAGCTAAATGAGAACTATTAACTGATTTAAATTTCAAGAAATAGTTAAATGTGTACATGATGGCATCACTGGTAAAATAATTTGGCAATAAGTTGTACATATTGAAGCATACATTCAATACCTGGTGTAGCTATTGGATAACTAAGCAAATTTGTGAAAATCTAGGACTAAGTCACGAGGAGAAGTGAGAGCAGAGGCCAGCCTTCCTGGGGATATTCCTGGGGGGCAAAGCCAGCAAAAGTGGTGGACTAGAAAGCAAAATAGAAGAGAAATTTTGTAGGCACGGGGAAAAGTGAGTGCTGTGAAAATATTCTGCCTTCAATCCTGGTTTGAGTGGCCAGATACAAGGGGTAGGATCTGTGTAGGTGGTTGTGCTGAATCTGCTGCTCAGGCTTGGTGGTTGAAGATTTGTATTGGCTGTATGATTGTGCAGCCTCAAATCTACTGAAATGAAGGCAGCTCTTAGCTGTTCTGTGCGGAAAAATTCTCCTTGAGGCAGAGATCCCAAAGTTCAAATAACTAAAGTTAACTAGAAAATTCCTCTAGACACAAACACCCACACTCCACCCTACCCTCAATTTTCTACGTTTGCGTAGTGATTGACAAAGGTGTTACTTTATTTCACTTTTAAAAATAGTGGAAGCTGAAGAATAAAGGTTATGTCTTGATTCTGTTGCAACATCTGCTGACTAGGATGCCTCTTTTCCATGGTTAGTCATTGAGATGCTTTGAGTGATTTGGGAAATATGGCTCAAAAATTGTGTGAAATAGCTTGTCAGCATCAGAGTAGTGGGTCCCAAGTCTTCATTTCTTGATTGCACATATTAGACATGGGTACAGCAGGCTGACAATTATTTTACTGCAGAAGTGGCAATAATGATGGGTTAATTCTAAACACATTTAAATCATCATTAAAAACTGGAATTTTCATCATCCTCACAATCAATGTTTTCTTATCAAAATCAGAAAATGGAAATTACACAGGGTAGAGTGGTGTTGTTCTTGATAGCCAGTCTGTAGGAGAGTGGAGGTTTGTGGACTGTGAATGGATGGACCAAGAAGGGCTTGAACGTGGCTGAGTTGCAAAACCCCACAGTCAAAGGTGGTAAAGCCAACTGACATAAAATTTCTAGGAAGTCTCAAATGCTAAGTGTGTGTGTTAATATGAGATCTTCACGATATGTATATGGTCTCTTACAAGGTTTCACAGCACAGAACTTGCTTTCACTACTGTGGCAATTCAGAAGGAAACAGAGTAAGGATCCAAAGTTCTTGAAAATTTTGCAGGAGGTCCTGGAGTGTCATGATTTCCATCAGATGCAGCATTTATCTTCATCTTGTTTTCATGAGGGGTTTGGTTGGTTTGTCCTTCCAGTGTGAATTTGGTTGGTTTTTTTTTTTTTTTTTTTTTAATGTGTAGAGCTGCTGGTGCATCATTTATATACCTGTAATACCTGAGTGGTCCATGTTGTTCTATCTTCCTTTTCTGCTAATTTCTACTGACTTATATTTAAATATTGACAAAATTTCAAGTATTGTTGGATCAGAATTTTTGAGATATATCAGTTATTTTGGGATTAGACAGTCAGTTATAGCTGGTGCTTTGCTGGCAGGCCTGTGGGGCTTTGCGTCTTTTCATTAACATGCTTATGAAATAGAATCAAATGTATGGAAACTTGTAATTAGTCTTTCTCCTCTATGTTAAGCAAGTGTTGCTGTTGCCTTGTAAGGGAGTGCAGTTTCTTGCTGCCTTGGGGGGCACAGGGGGAAGGATGGAAGGAGTCAGTGGTCAGGTAAAGGCTGGTGGTCAGTTGATATCAGATGTCACAGATATCACCTTTGGAAGACTGAGACTGGTGAACTACTCCATAAAGGCCTGAAAGTGGCAGACACTGGGAACTGAAAGCTTTGTGCTTACAATGAGGTGCATAAAACATAAAGCAATATTAGTTTGTATTGTCACTGCTTTACAAACTACTTTGTCATAGCCACCCTGAGCTCCAGGAGAGAGCCCATGGTCCCAGCTGTCTCATTGATCATATGCCACTAGTTGTTGCAGCACACACAATTGAATTGCTTTTCCCTCAGGGAAGCAGTGTCTCCAGGTGTGCTAATAATAAAATTAATAGCTTAGAGAAACTGCTTGCCACAGCAGCTGTGGCTTTACAATGAGAGGATCGATTCCAGTGTTTAACTGTCCTAATTCCACAGTGGATACCCGACTCAGCCACCACTGAGATACGCTCGGCCTCACAGTTAATCAATACATCCCTGATTTAAAACAAAGAGCCACGATTCAGGATTAGAAGTCTTTCTGAATAAAAAGATGTAGGTTAAAACTGTCAACACCCTTCAACTATTATCTTAACATAAAAGTTGGGAGTGCTTCAGCTAGTGCCTCCACAGGAAGTGGATGTGATTCTACTGACTGTATCCCACTCATTTTGTGAAGCATTAGCTTGTAAATATTAGGATGTAAAATGGCACTTAAATCGTCTTGACCTGCCATTTTGTAGAGCTTCATGAATTCTGATTGTAATTGATAATATTACTTTAGTGTGAATAATGTATGTAGTCATACACTGTAGTTATTACTGTCATGGAGCGCTGCTGTCAGTAGCCACAGATTTGACTGCCAGCAATGTGTCTTGAGGGGCACAAATGCTTTTCATATTGGATTTTGAGAAGATCCTGATTCTGAGTGCTTATAAATGTCAAGGTTTAGCCTGTGTATGAAAGAAAATATGCATTTTTATAAGTTGATAGTGGAAAGTGAAAGAGCATTAAACGTTATTGGAGATGGGGCTGAAATTTCAGTGACAGCTTCTTAGTTGCAAGAGAAATGAGAAAGACATTGAAAATCACAGCTTGTTTGCCAAAGTTGGGTAGGATCTGTTTGTTTGTTTTATTAAACTTGCAATTTGGGCTGATCATAGCCTTTATTGTTCCTTGTCTTGCTTATGTCCTTAGATGACAACAGTTCCACCACAATTTAGCACAGCGAGGAAGGGAGCTCTGAGACATTTCTGTCAGCCATTAAATACTGCAGTTCCCCGCAGAGGGAAAGTAAATTCTCTTTTCCTCTCCCTTGGAGTTCAGTGAAAGGAATCAAAATCACCCCTCCCTATTGCCTTCAATACCACCAGAAGAGTGTGGCTTCAGTTGATTCTTGCAAATTTAGGAAATCTAAAGCTAACCATAAGAAGAAGTTTGAGAGTGCTGCCCTAATCTAGGGGAGACTTTGTAGGCAATTGGAGGTGGTACCAGACCTGAAAAAAAATAAAGTAGTTAGGGAAGGAAAGACTTCTAAACAAAATCAAGTGTTAAAATGCTGTTCATACCCTAGCATAACCAGACCAAAACCAAGCCTCTGTGATGTGTTTCTGAGGCAGATAACTTTAGATTCTTGCTGAGAGATACTGGTAGGAATGAAGGCAGACCTTTGTGGTTTTGATTGTTTGAATAAATAAATTTGTTAGGAAAAGTGTTCTATGAGTTACTTAAATACACTGCTGGCCACAGGCTTGCAGTGGGGAAGCTCTTAAAGGTGCAAAAATTTGTTAAAGCAGCAACCAAGTTTTCCTTAAATGGGGGGCATGACCTGCTTAGGAGGGCAGGCAGGCTAAGAACAAGCCTGTGTGGTGTTTTTCTGTGGCAGCAACTTTGGATGGTTGCTGACACATCCCAAAAGATCTCACCAGCACTCTCAAAGGTCAGCCACTGTCCTTGGCAATAAGGAGACTGGGTGTGGAAAGGTGACAGGGATGAGAAGACCCAATAAAAAAAGCACATTTAAAAGGGCCTTCAGCCACCTCCAGTTTACACCAGTGGGTAAAGCATTGCTTGTATGGATATGGGGAGCATCAACACTGAAGAGGTGCTGGTGGTTTTTGCAGGCCTGAGGTGTGCACAGTGCTCTTTGTGTCAGACATGTTGCCTTTTGTCTTGTGACTCTGGCCTTTATTTGCATTGCTTGTTCTGACAGGTGTGGGAGAGGTCTGCACTTCTATTTTTATCAAGTGTGTTTTGGTAACTTTGCTTTATACTAAATTGCTTTAATTTCTTCAGCCTCTTAATGAATTAAACAATGTCCAGAAGTTAAATGTCTCAGGATAAATAGTTTCAAGAGACTATCCAGGGCCATGTCTAGATCACTAATTAGCTGCTTTTTCTTTTCTTCTCTGTGTCCCAGTGCCACACACACTCTGTACACAAAGGTTGAGGGCAAGAAATAAAGATAAATGTCAAGCAACAACCAACTTTTCCCTAAATAGGGAGCGTGGCCTAACTGGGAGGGTGGGCAGGCGAGAACAAGACTGTGGGGCTGTTTCTGAGGCAGGAACTTTAGAAGATTTCTGGGATATATTGGTGGGAATGAAGGCAGACCCTTGTGGTTTTTTGTTTGAATAAATAAATTTGTGAGGAAAAATGTGCTTTGAGTTCCTTGGATACGCTGCTGGACACAGGCTTCCAATGGGGAAGCTCTTAAAGGTGCAAATTAGAGTTTGGTCTGTTGCTTCAATGCATTTGCAAGTAGTGGGGCTGAGAGTCTGGGAAGCGTTAGGAGATCTGTAGGATTGTGTTCTGGAAGAAATCCAAGAAATTGGTTTCATCTGAAGAACAGAGTTCAGATGGGAGATTAAAGAAATCGTGTCTCTGCTGCATGAGGCTGTCCATATGAACGAGAAGTCTGCATGAGGGGAGAAGCTTAGAGGTCTCACAGAGATTTTTTAATTTTTTTTCCAGTTGGTGTCATTGCAGGTGAAGTATTCCACTGATCTGTGGGAAATTTGGACTGCATTTCCAGTCTTTTCTTAACAGCTGTGAGCATTCAGCCCTTTATGTACTAAAACCTTTAATTTTCAGGAGACGAGTGTATGCTGCAGAGAATTTTTTTCTAAAGCTGGTTCAGGTAAAGCATATCCTTCCAACATACAAGTTGTTTTCTCACTCTGAGTTATATGGATTTTTATTAAACAGTAATATTATTGTTAAACCTCTTAAGCTGTTATTAAATCTGTTAAACCTCCTAGTTGTGTGAGAGTCAGTTTTGCATAAGAAACGGGGTGGTGGCATGTTGGTCACATTGCAGTAGTGCCAATCCATGGCATTGGCTTAACTGGTTTTTGTTCCATTAGCAAATGTCATGGAGTTTTTTATGGTGCTTTAAAATATACTCAGCTTTAAGACAACTAGTTTTATAAGCTGCAGAGAAGCATCAGTAACTGACTAATAAAGAGACATAATTTAGTTTTCATTAATATTACACTTACTAGATTAAAACAATGAATTTTGATTAAATAGACTTGTATAAAAAGTCATTTTGATTAAGACACTCTTCATATAATGGATGTTGGTTCCATGCAGAGTAATGGATGAAAATTGCCTCTAGGAAAAAAAGAAAAGAAAAAAATGTATAGAAAGAGATGAAGGCAAAGGTTTTCCTCCATGGCTTGCCAATACTCACAACTTGATTTAACAATTCTTTTGTCTGCTTTTAATTTTATGGAATTAATAGTTGGCTTGGAGTAATGAAGTATATTTAATTTTTGAAGGAATATCTTTAGATGTTTTACTTTAGACCTAGTAATATTTCTTATTTTTTTGAAAATAATTTCAGCTAATCTGGAGGGGTTTAATGTTATGGTGTAGTCTTGAAAGATGCTAACAGTTGATTTAAAACCCCCCCAAAAAAAATCCTGAGGAAAGTTTTGGTTTGTAATGGCATTAAGGAGATAGTGCCACACAAGTGCAAATCCCTGTCTTTGATTTTTATTTTGATAATTTATTTAGCAATAACCGAAGTGCTATTTTGGTATGGAAGAACAGCTGTGTTTTATAAAAGCAGAGTATTTTCTTTCATTTATAGGTTTGGGTTCTAGGAAGAAGGTGTTGCCAGGGATTAAGTGTAATCAAATTCCAACTCTCATCTCTTAAAAAGTAATTCAACAAATGAATGAAGGACAGAAAATATTTTCAGTCATTTCTATAATATGTGGCTTTGTGTTGCATTGAAAATGCCAATAAGCTACAGTTCCAGAACAAAAGCATGGAAAAGAAATGTAAGTTCACAATAATTCAAAGGCCATGGTCTTTATTATCCTTTTAATGAATAGATGAATTACACTGCAATTTTATAAGCCTTCTGTGAATCTTTTCTTTTCTTACACAATGACTGTTTATTCTCACTTGACTTCAATGAAATTATATGAGAGGTAAATATAATTGTTAGTTACAATCTGAAATACTTTTTGATCAGTGTTGTCACTACTTTTCCTGTTGTTCAAACCCATCTTGCTGGAGAATATAAGGCTATAATACTTTTGTAGGTTTTTTTTACTTTATATTTTATTTTATCCCTGCTACATTTTTCATCTTCCACAGGAGAGCCAGAACTTAGAGAAAGAGGATCTTCTCAGATCTTCTCTCCATCCCTGATTTCTTTGCCAATTGTTATTTTGTTGGTTTGTCTTACTTATTTTCTGGCATTTACAAATCCTATTGCTTGATTGCACATCGGAGCTTTTGGCCATCAGAATTGAAGGATGTGCAATCCATACTGGAATATGCACTGGATACTTACAGGAGAATCAGCACTGCCAGCATGGATGCTCAAAAGGCAGAGATCAAAACTAGTAAGTGTTGCTGTACTGTCACTAGGAAGAGTCTTTTTAGGCAGTTATAGAAAATCTGTAAAAATAATTTTGAAAGAATAGTGTTATTTGTTAGATAATGTACAAAAGATAAGGCTGGTGCGTGATTTCATACATATATTCCCTAGACTCATGTGGGACATGAGCATCTTAGGAAGGGAAAACGATTAATGTAGAAGCTTTAGGTCATAAATGTGAAATAAACCCTCTATCATTAATACCAGGTGATGTCCATCACTTTTCACTTGCAAATAATCTCTATAAATAGAGCAATTACTACATAAGCAGTCAATTATAAACTATTGCATTGTGAAAAGAAACCACAGTACATTGGCTTGCTGTCATTTCCAGTAAGGCTTTAACCTTTTACTAAAAACTAAATAAGTGATTATGATTCAGTGGGAAGGACCTAGAAGAGCTGTTAAAAGAGAAGAAAGTGGTGTTGCACAGAATCCCTTGCACAGGATGTAGGAACTCCAGTGTTCCTTAGCTGAGTTCTGTTTCTGATGATCTGGATTGAGATGCTGGATTGAAATGCAGGGCCTGGGTCTTTGCAGGGCCATGGGGGCCACAATTACCATTTGAGCAGGGAGAGGTAATTATTTTTTTGGGAAAAATGTTCATCTGCAGCTGAGTTCCTCAAGCCTTTGTTCAGCAGGGTGGCACAACACCGGGCGTTACAGGACTGACACAGCTCTACAGCAGTTGTGGATTGTTTACAAACCTCTCTTTGTTGTTCCTGAGTAACTTTCCTCATGTGCCTTAGAAGAATTCAGGCAGTCACTGAGTTACTGAGTGATGGACCACAGTTTCAGAAATTTGCACTCTTGTGTGCAAATGTTCATATGATACACTAAAATAGAACCACCCTATTATTTAACATTTCTGTCGATGGAATTGTTATTTTGGGTAAGTAGTGTCAGGGTAAGTAGTTCTTCCTGTGTTCCAGTGGCACAATTGTTTTCTTCCCACTGTGTTGTAGAATTAGGTGCAACCAATGTGTGGATTGGAAACACTCAGACTCTGGGATTGTTGAGAATTTTGGACACCACAGTGTCCCTGTTCTGAACTATAATTGGCCAGAATAAATAGAATGTTTAATTATTAAAATGTGATATCTCTACTACCTGGAAAGAAGGAGCATGTGATACACATCCTAGAACATCAAATCACCCTCCTAGAAAGGAAGGGTAAGGTCAGTTAGAAACAAAAGCTGGTTTTGAGGACCCCCACTGACGTCAGATGTGTTTGCAACCAGACTGGAGAAGTTTTGGACAAATTTATTCATTATAGTGAGGGAGCAGCCACATGTTCCTGCCTTCATGTACAAGTCTCTTTGCTGTGATTTTGTGGCCTCCTAATTGACTGCTCTGCTTTTTTATTGAGTTGGGACTCTGTCCATCTCAGCCAGCACTCTGTAATGAATACAGTAAATGTGTGTGCATCATTAGTAAACCTGGGAAGAGAGATCTGGTACCTCTTCATACATAATCAGTGATTCTTGGGTCCTTAAATGTCTCTTTCACAGTAAAAAAAACAGATATGTTGTTCTTGTATTAATATTACAGGAAGATCTCTTCTTCCTCCCTGTTTGGGGGTGTGTTTAAATATGAAAGAAACCTCACTGTAGTGTGTACATACACCGTGTAATATATAAATAGTGCTCCCTGTGGAATAAGTTGTCTATAACTGACATGGCTCTTCTATTTATTTAGTGAACACTGTGCTCAAACTTTCCCTGCCAGCTCTGTGTCGTTGGTGCTTTTGCAGGAGGCTGAGTTGCCTCACTCCCAAAATGGAAAGCTTTTGGAATTATAGTTCCAGTAACTGTGGGAATCAAACAATTTTTCCTTCTAGAAATCAACATTGTACAAATTGAGACACATTCCCAAAATTCTGTCTAGGAAAACAGCTGTAACCTTTGTTTATACATGGTAGCTGCAAATAATTGTAACTACTCCATGGTGAACTGGAAGCGCTAGCATTTAAAGGGATCAAATGATTAAAGTGAGCTCTTCAATCAAATACATCTGGAGACTAAAACAGGCTTTGGAAGTACATACCTCAAACAGGAGGTAATTCTGTTTCTGAAATGCAGAGAAAAGCGGGGTCAGAACCTACAGAGAAGTTAGAAATTGTGCGATCCTGGAGCATGGGGTGTAGTACTGCAGTCTGCCTCCTGTTTTGTGAGCTGTTTCACATAACACTGCTCTGCTAGAGCACGGGTTTATGAATAGGAAATTTAATTTTGAGACCTTTCGTGTATAAGGAATGAAGTTCTGAAGAGGTGAAAGTAAAGGAGAAAAGAGATGTGTTTGTTGTTTAAATTATTATTCAAAATGTTTGGAGTCGGTTGTTTTGAAAAATGCCTGGAGTGGATGAGATGCAGAGAAGTGGTTGGTGTTTAATTACACAGGACTGCCACCTAGCATCAGCTCACAGCTCTGAGCAGCATCAGCCTTACAGCAGCAGCACTCCCAGCTTTGCACTGAAATTCATTTTTTCTTTCCAACCTTGTTATTGGAGTATAAATGTCTGTGCTAAAAAAAGACAGCTCTTACACGGTAAACCTCTGATATTAACATTGAAAGCTTTTTAATTCAGACAAATGGAAACAGGGCTAGTAAAAGCTTTTTTGTTAAANGAAAGCTTTTTAATTCAGACAAATGGAAACAGGGCTAGTAAAAGCTTTTTTGTTAAATAGATATAATTATATTATAGTTAATTATGGTTTCCAAGTTTGTCTAGGTAGATGCCATGTTAATAAATGTTACTATTTCAGCAGCTCTTAAAAAATCAAATTTTGCGTTTAGTAGTGTTACTAAACTACTACTGCTACTACTATTGGTAGTGTTCTTTCAAATTCAAGCATTAACTGGAAAATGAAGAAATCTCTTCATGGCATTAGTGTACACACCCCAGATTTACATATTCCTAAAAGGAACAATATGCGTGGGTTTATGATAAAGAGGGCCACAGTAATCAAGTAATCAATTCTGTATGTGGCAGCAACTAGATATTTTATGTTTGGAAATTTGTGAGGACATTTGATGCTGACAAATAAGCTCTCAGTCATATATCCTTTTAGTCTGAGTATAGCACAGAGTGAATTAATCCTTCATATTTCTCTGAAGTGCAGTGTGAAGCCAGGACCTCAACCAAAAATCTGCTTTACCTGAATGATCTGTTAGTGCTTTGTTCTATTTTTTTACACTTTATAGTAAGTAAAATATTAAAAAAAATCTATGAAATACCAAAATATTGCATTTAGATTGATTTTGTATTTAATGAGTCCTTTATAGGATGTAATACCAAGTGTTAATCAATAGACATGCCAGAATAACTTCCAATACAACCTTGTAGAGTTTTTAAAATTAATTCTTATTAAAATTATTGACTTGTTGTGACTTACTGGGGTTGCAACTGGAGCAGTTTTTCATCCTAATTAGGAGGTTAGGTTCCACTACTCAAACTGCAGATAATAGTGTAATGATTGTCATCTGGAAACATAAAAATCAATGTGAGATACTATCAAAATCTGCCAACTGTCACAAATTATGGAAATTGCTCACGGTTTTAAAAACACTGCTAAACGGTGTTTCCTTTTATTCTTTATAACATATTCAAGCACAGCTACTCAAGAGAGTGTCTATTAACATAAAGCAAGTATCAAGTGGTGCTCAGATAGTTATGGCCACCTCTTCATCTGTGATGTAATATACAAATATTTCAGGAGAGATATGGAATAATCTTCATTTTATTGTATTAAAAATCAAATATCTTATTACAAATTACATAGCAGGATTGTATTGCAGTTAACACTGCTCTGTTTTCTGGTCAGTTATATCTGTTGATGCAGTAAAGAAAGTAGAATGTGAAGATAATGGCCACACACATGGCTGTACAGTTCCCTCACTGGTAACATCAGGAGAATTGGAAAATTTTAGGTCATTCTATAGATATATATTCCATCTTTTCTTTTACAGTCTTCACACTGCAATGTCAAGGGGCAGAAATGAGAGAAAGAGAAAAAAAGGATGTTAGTTGTCACTGAGGCTGTGCTTCAGTTCGAGGTTATTTATAGTGATTTTGTTTTTAATATTTGATGTACACAGATCTTTCCTTCTCAGTCAGGTGTAACTCTGAAAACTCCTCTGCTGTAATTGCCTTTGGAGGTCTATGGGAGGTTATAAAAACATGATACATGCTGTTTGATTAGTCCTTTATAAATCACTATATGTTTTCTCATTCTACCTGCCCTCTCTGCAGAATTTATTCTCCCATTTTCTTATGTTCATAATGGAAAAAAATAGTGTTCTTCATTTGAGTGTTAGTATATGTCATGTGTTAATGGAAATGAGGAGCAAAACCTTTGGATTCAAATGGAAACCAAGCTGATGCAAATATTCACCAGCTTGCCAGGGTGTTGGTCCTTGTCTCTTTGGAATTACCTTAAAGCAACTCATTTCAGGTTTTGTGATGAAGCACTACAAGTTCTGTGTCCATATCTTATATATTATTTTTCCTTTCTGCTTCGTCATCTGTGTGCAGGTTGAATTGCTGACAATCCTTCATAAAAGTATTTTAAAAGGATGTAGAGCTTTAGAGATAAAAAAGCACAAAATCACAGGTACTGAGGGATGGTGGCATTCCTGTTCAGGGACATGGAGATTTTATTATTCACCATGGCTCAGAAATTTAGAATCAACTGACTTGTAATGTGTACTCTGATGAGTTGACTGAAATTTTAAGTGGTGTATTTAAATTTTAATGCAAACAAATTTTTGACAAAACCAAGACTTTTACTGGTGTGCAGCTTTGTGTTTTCACTGAAAAAGAGCTTTGAAAATCATGATTCTGCCCCTGCTTGGGCCAGAAACTGGAAGAATCCCCGGCTCATGGAAATCAACATATCTCCATCAACTCACTGGAAGTGAAGAGTTTTATGGGAGCTGCAGAGATAATCATCATTATCTTTCTGTGAAGAAGATAAAACTGGTTCTAAAGACCTACACAGCAGATTATGACATTATTTGAAAAGTGTTTATTAACCTTGCACTGTTAAACAGAAAATAGCTTCTGGTATCTGATAAAAGAGGAGGTAAGATTTAAAACACTTGAGAGGGAAACAATAGACACCTGTGCCCATGGTAGGCTTTGGATAAGACACAGTTTTGTCCACATCTGGATTCAAACCTGCCTGCTGCTTGGGTGAACTCACTGGTCAGAAATTCTTTTGAGCTGCTCAGATGGTGAACCAGAGTTTGTTGGAAGAAAGCCTCTTCTACAGCAGCAGTGCTATATTTCAAAATGTAAGTCTCATTAAATTCTTTCTGATATAAAACAAAGCAAATTGTGAGTACAATAATTAGAAGCATAGTAACCAGCACAAGCTGCTTTTCTCCATTAAAGTGTCAAATTCAATCCTCAATGTGAAAACAAAGCAAAATATAATTTTAGTGAAATGTTTGGGGAAAAAAAATATTTTTGTTTGCAGACTCCTTAGAAGCAATTAAGCATTAGCTCTGTCAAATACTGAATTATAGGTGAATTCAGTTTCAATTATGTGAACTATACATTCTTTGAAATTTGCCTAAAAAGAAAGTGGCTGCACATGTTTTGAAAGCATTCTAGTAATGCCTAACACCTTCCAAAGTACCTTTCAAGCAATGAAATACAAATTCAGCACATCTGTGTTCCTACAAGACTTGCAGTAATAATCAGATTGGTTAACTATACTTGTTTGGGGTTTTTTTTAAGATTGATTTTAATGTTTTAATCGATTTGAGGCAGATGAACTCAGTTGTGTGTAAAATCTTATTTATTTGGGGACAAAAGGGAATTGAGTTTTGATAGAAAAAAAAAAAAATACCTTCCAGAAAAGAAAAGTCCTTAGACTCCACATTTTAAGACATGTTCAGCATACTTAGAAATTCATCCTTTTGGTCAGCATTACTTGTTGGATATGGAATTTACTCTATTTTAGTGCATTTTGGATCCAGGATTGCAGTTACAAGTGTTAAAAAGTATTATAGGTAGAGGCATAGTGTATTAGTTTTTTTTCTTTCATCAATCCATTTCTTCAATTGACTTTTGCTGGCTAGTAATGATTACTTCAAAGAGCTGCATATAAATGCACACAGTAGAACTCATTAATTTTCAGTAATTTTGGAAATGCACATGAGGAATAGATGAATTCTGAAAATCTGTGCTATTGTCCCACACTGGATTCCTTTATAAGGAGAATTGTAGGTTGTTGCAAATGCAGTGCACCTAGAATTTGTGAAATCAAGGGAAAAAGGGAGAACAGTTTCTAGAAATGCAGATGGGTTTGGAGGACACTCAAAATTAAGAAGCTTTCTGCTCTGACACAAAAATGGGTCAAAATCAAGTAGCTGAAACCCCCAAAATGTTAATGAAGTTCTGATTACAAACACAGAAAAAGAAAGTCTTGTTATATTGCCAGTTCACTGCTCTGAAATGTGTGCATCATGCACTGACCTTTATCTGCTGTGGATTTTTAAAATCAATTATTTTATTTATTTCAAATCTTTTAGTATTACCTGCTGCACTACCTGGGCACTTTGTACCTATCTGCCCATGGGATGTGTTTTGGGCACCTCCTGTGTCACAGGTTTTGTTACCCACACCCTGACCTGGAGCAGAACTCTGCTGCCCTGAATACTTGTTTTTGTTTTTACTGTACCGGGTTCTCATGTGAATCTCAGGGTTTGGTTTAACTGTGGAGCTTGAGCACAGCATTTGTAATCTCATGTGTGTGTGCTTTAGTAGAAATTTTAGGAGTTTTTCATGATATGACACTTTCCTAGTTAAATTCCTAGTGGGAATGATAAGGAAATCTGCTTTTGGTCTCCCTGATAAATGATGTTATTTAACCAAGTGAGGATTAGCCTGGTTCTACATAGATAAGTAGACTTACCCTTAGACTTATCTAATTTCTGGAATTCTTAGGAAGTGTGGACAAATCTCTCTATAGAAAGAAATAACTTTTAAATAACATTCTGATTCTTCATTAAACAAAATCTAATTAACTGATATGTCACAATTTCATGTTGAATTACAATTTTTAAGTCACATATATTTAAAGCCCTGATCTTACCATGTGTCTGGTGATGCACTTGCACTGTATCAGAACTAACATTAGTGCAATCTAAATGGAGGCATGGCACTATGGACCAGTTTGTATTTCCTTCTTATCACTCAAAACTCAATTTCTAAATGGGACATTTCCTAATTCTGTAGTCTTGATTATTGGAAAATATTCCAGCAGCCTCATGGAAGTTTTTTATACTGACTGTAAAAAACATTTCAGATGGATAAATGACTTTCTTAAAGTCACATATCTGTGATTTTTCATCTGTGCAAAAGAGACGAAAAACATTGCTTGCTCAGGCTAGAATTTCTAAACTGCTTTCAAAATTTCAGCCAGCCCACCTGGAAAACAGGATTCCATCAAGATATTATGGAAGTATATAGACTTCCTAGAACATATTTCTAGGAATTGAGATATAACTAGTTTATTTTATGTTTAAGAATCACTCTTTTCAGTTAAAGGTTATTCCACTTCCATAAATTCAGTTGCAGATGAGGTTGTTACAGGTCTTTCTTTTGAGGAGTTGCCCCAAGCATTGAGATCTGTATGTTGTAGAATCTCTCCTTTGCAGATCTTCTAATATATAAATGTTACCATCAGTTCAGAATTGCAGAGATAACCCCAATCTGTAAGCTGCTCTTAAGAAATTTATTTCTTTTCCTTTTAGTCTTTTTTTTTTTTTTTTTTTTTTTTTTTAGTTCAGGATTATGCTATCAGGCTACTAAAAAATGTATTCAAAATTGAAGCTGAAAGTTGACCAGAAATTGAAAATTAAAACTAAATAATTCAAAAAATATATATTACATGAACAAGGGTTCATGCAAACTGCTTTGTCTTTGACAATATTTTTATGAGAATTATAAAAGGGACTTAATGCCAAACTGAATAAATAACGTGTTTATTTATTTAAGAGAATACTTATTGCAGAAGTTCAAGCAAAGGAATTTGTAAGTTACGGATGTGTAACAGATCTTGACTAAAACTTACTTTTCGATCAAAATTGTGAAGCTGGACAGTCTTGTTAAATCACTGAAGCTTGATTTCTGTTCCCAGTAGTTAACTCTTAGTGTACTTGCTCAGTCTGGGTATTTCTTTTTTTTATCTTGGCTCTCAGGAAATGGGAATGAAACTGGACAGCTCAGTGATGTAAATGGAAATCCTTTGCTCTTATGGTAGCTGAAATGAAAAATAAGGAATCATGTCTCTTTAATGCTGTTAGAATTGAAACCAATATTAGAGATTTAAACACACACTCGGTTTGGTGTTGTGTTTTTTTTTTTCTTTTTTCCTCTAATTGAACAAATACTTGTTTTCTTTTTTTTTTGTTGTTGCAATTCCAGCTGCTTCTCAAAGTGCAGAACTCCTGTCTGTAGGAAGCTGTCTGGTTCAGGGAGTGCTTTTTGCTGGAGGAGTAGGAATTACTGATGGAGGGGGTGTTCACTGCTGCTGCCTAATGCTCTGCACTGCATGGCTTTTCTATCACCTGTTATTCTGTGTTAGTGCAGAGGAACGAGCCCTCTCAAGGGTTGCTGTCCTGCTTGAATCTCCATGGGAGTGCTGGAAGAGATGTCACTGACCCAACACCCAAATATACTTATCAGGAGACTCTTTTTGGGAAGTATGAGGGACCACCACCTCCCCCTGCCATGGTGTGAGCTCACAGATCTGAGGCAGATCCACCCTTCTGGGAGCTGCCAGTCACAGTCCCCACCACTGTGCACTGTTTGTTTGCTTCTGTAGAGCAACATGTGCATATCAGTGATAATGGCATCAAGGAAGAGATTTCTTTTCTCTCCTTTACCTCTTATTTTTTACTTTAATAATTCATGAAAGTTTTCATGCAAGTTAGAATTCACTGAGGTAATTTGGGCAACTGGGTAAATTGGTAATGGTATATAGATCATTTTACTCTAGGTCATCGTGTGTCTTGATATTGACCTAAAATTACAATGGGATGGCTCTTAATGTATATGAAAAGCTTTATCAGATATCTTTTCAGTTCAGTTTGCTAGTAAATTAGATTACAACTGTTCATAGTTTATCGATTTCAGTTCAGGATAATAAAGCATTTATAGTGTTTGTTTCCAGTTTCCTTCCTGCTCTGAGAGGCACAGAGATAGGAGCTGTGTGGGAGAATGACCTATTGCACCAAGGGAGGCTTTAAAGAGAAGGGCTGCTGCTCTTTGCTCTCCTCTGCCTCAGTGACTTCTGTTTTAAAATAGGGGATTGCAGTGCTTGTCTTGGGGAAGAGAAGCAGCTCTTTAAAGGGTGGAGCATTAGTAAAATCACTGGTGGAAGGTGCAGTAGGATTTTACTTAGAGCACACTTTGTCCAGGGCACTGAGGTGCAGCTCTGGCTGCTGCCAGAGCCAGATGTGTGTGGGGGTGAGTTCACGAGCTTGGAAACAGTGTGGAATTCTGGATTGCCCAACATGGATGGGAACTCACCTGGGCCACAAATGGGGAAGTTACAAAGAAGGTGGTTAATTAGGACACTTTATTGACTCTGGACATCTCAACAGCTACCAGTACTAATTCCCATCATGGATATCAGTAAAGTATTTCTTCTTTCACAGTTTCTGCTGGCCAGCTGCTCTCTCTCTAGTCCCAGGCCTAGTAGCTCATGTTCTTCACACCCCTGCTTTGGCTTAAATACAGCAGAAAGGAAACATTGGCTGCACCCACCAGCCCAGCTGAGACAAAATGCCAGCTGATTTTAGCTCCTGTTGACTAAAATCAGTGAGGCTTTTGAAGTTTGGCAGACAAAACTGTACAGGAAGAGAAAACACCCCTGACTTCTGTGGGGTTGTGGGTTCACACCTACTGTTTGTGCCATACTCAGCAATGGAAATAGAAGTGGAAGGATTTTGTTGGTAAATCACAATAACAATTTAAGTTTTGATTTCATTTTTTTTTTAAATTCTGTTTTACCACAGTCTTTAGATTTCCAGACAGAATAATGTACCATATGCCTGTGTATCACACACAGATCTCAAGTTGGTCATTGGCCATATAGCTATAGGATAGGCCTAGAGGAATGCCATGCTTCCTGGGCCTCCAAACAAAAGCCAAAATCTTCAGTGAAAAGAGAATAGGCCTTGTCTTGATTTACATGACACAGAAATGTGGCTCTGGCTGCTGGAGAGGTGAGTGTTAGAGGTTACAATTCCTTCTCATGTGTTGTTTTCTTTAGATTCACGGTAGTGTCATCACAACATATGGCAGAGTTGTTTTCTTTTGGGTTTGTTTTCACATTTTTAAGGGACTGTTTCAAAGTCAACACTGTCAAATGACATGTTTGGAAACGTATGATCTTGCAGTAGGGCCTTGGGAATTGTGATAGAGCTTGTGCTTCTTACTTTTGTGAAATTGTGCTTTTAGTTCCTGTGTGTTTTCTTCACTCTAGAACTGTATTCCCTCACAGGTGTGTGCTGTGAAACTGAAGAAGGAACAAAGCCCATTCATTTTCCCTGACACACCACACACACAAACTGGTGTGTCATCAGTGTGACTGCAGCAGGACCCCATTGCAGTGGTGTCTGCTCCTCTGTGTGTGCAGACAGAATGCTGCCTCTGCCTTATTGTGCTCTTCAAGCTCAGAATTCAGGTTTAAACCTGCAAGCTTAGATGATTCTTTACTTTAAAACCTCTGACGTTTTAAGCCTGCATGCTTAGCTTACAAAGTTTGCCTTGTGTTTTACTTTACAGGCTTGCTTCCAAAATAAATAGCTCCTTTGGTTCTTCCTACTTTTTAATGGTTATGGAACTTCTCCTAAATTAAGACCATCATAGTCACAGACCACTGAGGCTGGAAAGGACCTCTGGAGTTCACCTAATCCAAGTGTCAGTGTTGAACTGAGACTGGGCTGCTACAGGCTTTGTATAGTTGAGTCTTGAAAATGAGCAAAATTCCCCAGTCCCTGCATCAACCTCTCCAGTGCATATTTGTCCCCAGAGTGATTTTTACTCATTCCATTTCTGTTCAGAACTTCCTGTACCTCAGTTTGCACTGGTGGTTTCTCAGTGCCCTTTGGTTGCCCCCAGTAAAGCCCCATCTCCCTTTTCTCCATGGCATCACAGGAACAGCAAGGCCACTGCTGGCCATTTCTGCAATTAAACAAGTCCATTTCCTTCATATCTCCACGTAGATCCCATGTTCCAGGCCCTTGAGACACTGGCATCCTTCCCTGGACTCGCTCCAATTCGTGAGCATCTTTCTTGTTTTGTGGGAGAACAACTCAGTGCAGTATTATTGCCATCTGTAAAGCACTGCTAAAAATAATGGTACCAAGAAATCTTTTACCTTGGTAGGTAATACAGAATTGGAACAAAGAGAGCATTTTAAGGCTTGTGTTTAACTTACAACAAGTTGGTTATGACCATAGAGAATTCTGGTTTCACAAGGTAAATTTTGTTAAACTGAGTTATTAATTTTGTTCTCTGTACTTAATATCTAGTCCTTACAAAAAGAACCGGGTAAGCTTTGGACCTCTAGTTAATTTTCTGTTTTGAAAAACAAAGCTATAAACTTATTCAAACGGTCCAATATCTTTGGAGAATAGGCAATTTTAAACCACTACCAATTTCATATACTGTGGATGGAGATCAGGATGTCTGTAGAGCTGTACAGATACAATAAATACTTAGTTTAAATCAAGTGTCTTCATTGAAGTGATAAATTTTATTTTGCAAGAGTCAATGATACAACTGGATGTGGTAGATGAAATGGAATTTGCTTTAAATTTGCTTTAAATGCTTCTTGCCAGGTTCCCTTAGGTCTGGTCTCTGTCCTTGTCACAGAGTGCTGCTGCCTTTGCCTGGGAAGTTCCACCACGGCCATTGGGGAATGTTGGGATCTCTGAGCTGGATGCATGGCAATCCAGGCAGCAGATGGCAAAATTGTGGGGGCTGGCTTCAATGCAGGGAGCTTAGACTCGTGAAGAAATTAGACACTGCAGCTTGGTTATTGTTCAATCTGTGAAAGGGCAACGGAGAGAAAGGACCAAATGGATTTTGCGAAGATTCCGTGCACTTTTAAGAGCATTTTTTAACTCGTTTCTCCTTTCTGACTTTTCTTGCTTGGTGCAGCTCTGGCACAGATGGTGAATAGGAGAGATGATTTGTTTGCATTTCTCATGTGGTAGTTTATCTGGGACGTCCCCACGTGAGCTCCCCTGTTCTGGGCTGGTGCAGCTTCAGCCCCGGCTGTCCCCAGCCCGCGCTGTCCCCGCTCCTGGCTGTCCCCAGCCTGCGCTGTCCCCGCTCCTGGCTGTCCCCAGCCCGCGCTGTCCCCGCTCCTGGCTGTCCCCAGCCCGCGCTGTCCCCGCTCCTGGCTGTCCCCAGCCCGCGCTGTCCCCGCTCCTGGCTGTCCCCAGCCCGCGCTGTCCCTGGTCCTGGCTGTCCCCAGCCCGCGCTGTCCCCGCTCCTGGCTGTCCCCAGCTGCCTTCAGGCACCCCCTGTGGGCTCTTGGATGAGGATCTCACACAGGGTTGAGGAGCTGAGGAGCCAGGACTGGCTTCTCTGTGACAGCTCAGCCCCGTGAGCTGGTGGCAGAGTGACACGGAGGAAAGCCCTTATCCACCAGCAAATGCCAGGCTTTCCTTGGAGACACCCACAGCTAGGTGGAAGCAGAATGATGGTCCTGTGTAAGAAAACTGCAGGAGGAAGTTGCAGTATGAGAGTGAATATTAGAGTACATGTTCTGTCCTGAATGATTAGGTAGATAACAGAAGATAATGTCTGCTGAGGCATGTGGCCTTTTCTCCAGAGAGATTTTCCTCCGGAGGGATTGGGGCATTTTTCTTCATGATTGGAGATGGAACAGAGGATGTAGTGATGTCTGCACAGTGCCTGTACAATATTATGGGGTATTTGCTGCTTTTTGTGATCTTGGCTTAGTTGATTTTCTAGAAATGTATTTTTCTTGACTGAGGTTATTTTAAAAATTCCATTAATCAAGATAACCCTCTGTGTCCTCTTCTGCTATGATAATGTGGGAGTAAACCTTGCACTGCAGGTTTGGATGGACCAGCTTTCAGGGTAGCAAAGGTCTCAGTTCCATCCCTGATGACCCCCTGATGTGTGTACTCTGGAAATTCACTTCAGATGTGTTGAGTTACAGCTGGTCATTTTTTATAATGGTTGTGTTCACTGTATCCTTCACTGCAAGGTTTAATTAATTTCTATAAAGCAATTAATTTTCCTTTATTGAAAGATGGAACAACACTTGTTAGCTGAGAATCTTCCAGTGTAGCTTTCTTACTTCACTATGCAAAGTTTCTTTGCTGGCTGTGGTGATCTAGAATTAAAATGTTTCAACAAATACTTGTGTGGAGGTTGTTGAGATATAATGTCATCCATTTTGTGTGCCTTATCACGATGTTCTGTTGTTTTCCATTCCTATTTCTTTTTTCTTTTAACTTTTTCTTTGCTTACCTTGAACCTTTTAAAACAAAGAATCCATTCAGGAAGCTGTTATTTCTGATAAAATCTGTGTGTTTACAAAGGTGCAGAATTCACAAGGAATAAGGCTACCAGTTTACACAAATAGAAACACTCTCACTTTTTTCCTCCTTTTTATTTTCCTTATTTCCCTTTGGTTTTCTCTGATAGAGTGTCTGAGCTTAGCTGAGTGGACTATTCACATGTGGAAATAGCTTTACTGAAATTCTATTAAATACTATTGGGCATTTTAAAATATTGTTGATTTTTCTTACCATATAAGTTTATACAGCCTCAATGGTGGTGTCTAGTAAAGCCTTCTGCAAAAAACATTTTTATCAATTGACACTGCTAACAGGGGGAAAGTGTATTAAAGCCTCCTGTTAATAAGCAAATGAAAATTGTTAGCATCAAATTGAGGCAAGAGAGGTTCCGTGGAAGCTTTAAAGAAAGAAAGGGACTGTTTCTTAGACAGAATGAGAGAAAATGATGTAAGTGTAAAGTGAAAAGCAGGTGGTGTTCTTGACTGAAATGATAAAAAAAAAAAAGTACCTAAACCTGTAAGTGCTTGCATGATTTCTACATTTGATGAGTTTTAAGAATAGTCTTGTAGAGGTTTGAAAATAGCTAAGAAACTTCTTCAGCAACATGATCATCTCACAGTGGGATGAGGTGTGCACAGGAGCTTTGCTGATCTCAGATTCTGGCAGAGTTCCCCTGCACAGTGAATTCATCTGTAAACAAGGAATGAAAGGCACATTCCTGGTGTTTCTCTCTTGGCTGATCTTGTACCCAGTGATACAGGTTTTGCTGCTGCCAGCAGGAGTGGAGGTGCCCAATGGATGTAGAATTGCAGAGTGTTTTAGCATAAGGAAGTGAAAAATAATTAGGAAGGAACTGTCTTAAAATTCTTGGCATTGGACCTGCTTGGGTGCAAGAGAAGTACAAGTCCCTTGGTATTACATTTCTCCAACTTGATAGCACAGTCAAATATTTGAAATCAAAATCCCTGAGTCTGATAGGGAAGCACCATGCCCAGGAGCTCCCAGAGACAGCTGATGGATTAGCGTGGGTGTGAGGGAAAGGCTTGTGGATATGGACAGCATTCAAATCCACAATGGCAACTCTGGGCGTAAATAAGAAATTTAAAAGGTAAAGGAGCCTGACAAGAGGACAGAAAATGCTGGTGTATAATTAAATGAACTAATGACCAAGTGTTGGTGAAAGCAAAACAGAGGGGCAATGGTTGGAACACAACTTATGCTCCAACCAGCTTGGTGTCTTGGCTCCATTGCTGGGAAGGTTGAAAATCCCATGAAGTTAATTAAAGACAGCATTTTCCTGGGATTAGAGTGAAAAAAGTGCACCACCCGTGGACAATTAAATAAAGCAAGTTGTCACTCCTTGTATGGGCATTTAGATCTGTCTCACTTCTATAAATGTGGATCAGTTTGACCAAGGACTTAATCAAAAATTATTTAGACAATTACTCCCTGTTTCAAAAGTGTTTTCTAGTGATAGGAAACTATTATACAGAATCGTTAAAGCATGCTTAACAGCATTGTCTTAATTATACAATGATAAATTATTCTGCCTTTCTTCATTAATAGCAGTTTAGCAGTAGATAATATTATTGTTTATTCTTGGTAGGCAGGAAAAGAGTAACACTGTTTAGTCAATTACTTCTAGCATACTTAGTCTTTTGAAGTAGCCAGTTTGTATTTGATCTTTAAATAGTCTTTGTGAACTTGTTCAGCTATATTGATTTTATGTAATTGTATTAATTGAAACCTTGGCTTTTTGTGTTGCTGTATGGTGGCTTGATTTTATTTATTTGTTTATTTATATTAAACCTGACTGCATAGAGTGATGGAAGGATGTAGATAAGAATTTTACTGAGAGCAGGAAATCGAGCACTGGAATTTGGGGTTTCAAATGTGCAGCAAACTCACTTTGTGACCTCACATGGGATTCTTATCTTCATGGTGTTTGACCTTTGCTGTAGAGTAAGAATAATACAGATTTAGCTCTTGTGGCTGTTCAAAAGCCTAATAAATATCTGTAAACAGCTTTGAGTTAGTAGTACAAATATGTTATTCTTGGGTAAAATCTCTTTTTTTTCTTTTTCTGGAATGGGGAATAGTTAAGGCCTCACCCAGAAAAGAAGGAAGAACACTCTCCAATAGGAAAAACTCGAAAACTTTGTATGGTTTTGCCTCTGTGTATCTGGGAAGAAAAGATGTGATTTCAGCCTCCTTTATATAACTAGCAATGTTCTGCTTAGTACAACTTTGGGGGATTTATAAGCCTTTCACTGAGAAATGAGCTTTTCTCACCTCTGAGTGACTGTGACACAATCTCCTTGTGGCTGCTGTAGCTTCTAGGATGGGAATCAACAGGACAGTTGATGATGTCTCTTGATGATCAGCCTACTGAATTGTGTGCTATCCAAATAATATTTTAGTGAATTTCAAATAATTTTCAAGAAAAATCAACTAAATATTCTCTGTGGGCTGTTGAGGCTGTTGAGTGAATATTGTTTGTGAAGTTTGCTATTTCTCATGCTCTCAGAGAAGGAAAAGCACTTGGTTTGTAGCAGCTGGACACAAAGATTTGGGTGGCTCGTGCCTGCCCCACTCTGCCTCAGACTGGGACCCTGCAGATGCTTTGCTGATAATGAAATTTTACTGGTGTGGTTTCCAAATCCGTGGTGCTCCCCAGCTTGTGCATAATCTAGAAGCCACATTCAAGAACATTTGTGACTTTGTACCTGAATTTGTCTAGCAGCTTTTTCAGCTGACCTCTGAGAAGGAAACTCTCCCTTTGGCCTCGGTGTCAGCTGTGGCTCTGAGTCCCCTCAGAACAGGGAGCAGTCTGGGCTCACATCCACCAACCTTCTCTGCCCAATGGAAGGGGGAAGAATAAGGGGTTAATCCTTAGCAGTCAGGGAATGATGGGACACTGTTGGAAAACTCTCTGTTAGCTCCTGGGCTTTTCATCAGTTCTGGGTGGCATGTTATTTTCTTAATGGAATGCAATTTTCATAATAGATGTAAGCAGTTCTGGGATTTATAAGAAGTTCCTGGAGTACAGAAATCTCCAAAGATAGTACAGAAATAAAAACATGTATATTTAAACAGATAAAAATACATGTATGGGGTAAATATTTAGCTCAGTGCTTTATTTTGTTGTTGTGTATACTATTTTGACTGCCCTTAGCGTGAAAATACTTATTTATTTAGAGATTTATTTATTAAAAGGAAAAACTAGAACAGGTTTTGTCTGCAGTAAAGCAGAACACAGAATGCTTATAAGCATTGTGTGTCTTGTATTACTTAACTTGAATCATTCATCACAACTGTTCTGACATAGCTGGTTACCATGTTATACTAAATATAGCTAATTTTGAACTTTATACAGAGTGGCTCACTAAAACGAAAATTCACTATTTGGACAGGAAAAAAAAAAGAATTAAAAAATTCAGAACAATTTATCGATGAAAAATAAGGCTACACCAAACAGACTGTTCAAATGTACTTTCATTTTTGATGCAAATCAAAACCAGCATACTTGTCATCAATATTACTTCATCCAACAAAGTGCACACATTGTGGTGTACTTAGTTGTAGTGTTTAGTTTAAAATTTCATTTTATTTATTGCCTCTTTTTTTTTTTAATAGACAGAGGGGATCCAGAAGTAGAGATGTTCTTTTTCACTGATAATAAAATCGGAAATAAATACAACAGTTAAATAACATTTTAATTTTTTTGCCTGAAAACTTGTACAGCACAAAAGCTGAATAGTTGCATTTTTTCATTTCAAAAATAGTCTTTGCATAAAATAATGAACAGCATTTGAATCTCTGAATCACAAGCTTATTTCCAATTGCTGCTCCTGAAAAGGAGTTCAGGCATTTAAGAGACCTTTTTTTTTTTTTTTTTTTTTAATGAACAGATTGGTACATGGTGTGCTACTTATTTTAAATGAAAAAAAAAAAAGGCAAAAAAAGGAAAAAAGGCTGTTTCCAACATTGTCTGCACTATTGCAATGTTTTGATTTAGTTATGCCTGGTGATTTGGGGGCACAATATAAATGTGAAGTTCTTTGTTTCCCCTGAACTTCCAAGTGATCCCTGGGCTCTGTGTGGTGTGAGTGGCAGTTCTAATGGCCCTGTACACTGTAATCATGTCAGGATCATTACAAAATGCAGCAAACAAGCCCATGACTTGAGTTAGAGAAAAGTATGAATCAACTTTAAATTTACAGAGAGTTTTAGCATAAGCTTTGCTAAGCCATTAAAATTCATTCTGAGTTTTATTCCCTCCCTCCATGCCTCCTATTGATTTGGCTGTGCTTACACAAAAACGAGTGGTCAGGTTTTTTTAAACCCCTCAAACAAAAATCTGTTTTTCATTTCTCTTCTCCTCAGTTTTTTCTTCTTTTATCCTCTCTCTCCTTTCCCCCGCCCTTGTCTGTGCTGTCCCTGCAGGACGTGCAGTGTTCCAATGCCCTTGCACTGCCCACAGTTATACTTAGGCTCTCATTCCCACTGCCAAAGTCATGTGTTCAGGTACACAGTTGGTTTATAGAACCAGAATAAATCTTCTATTGGTGAATAGTGAGTCAGAAGTGTATTACACATGTGTAACTGGGGGCACTGGGATCTGTGTACATCAGCAGCAAATACAGCCTGAGCTGTTTATTGCTTTAGATTGATTGCTATGGTCCACATCAGCTGAGATTTTATTCCTGTGAAACTTGACCAGCCCTTTAGCAGGCCATTATAAATAATGAATATTTTCTGAATAAACACCTTTCTCAGAAAGTTAGACAGAGCTCCTGTGTTTCTGAAATAATTAAACCAAAACTAGATGAGAAAAACAGTTGAAGTCACTTGTTAGTGGTTGTACTGCTCTGTAGTGTAAGTGGGTCAGAATGAGCTGTATTAGTTAAATCCTTTGAAACAAAAGAAATTACTAAATCAGTTATGATTTAGGTCAATTACTCAAAATAAACCATTCCCAGAGTGCCCTTGAGACAGGCAAGTCAAAGAGTATCAGGAGCTCTGAACTCAAATTGCATCTCACCATTATTCTCTGAGCAAAGCTATCACACCTTACCTTTCCAGGAATACAGACCATAAAGATTTCACTGCCTAACAGGGAAGGTGTTCAGCACTGAATCTAATCAGTATTTCATCTATTTAACATAAGCATGAAAAAAAATGCAAAACAGATTTTCTAGGAGTGTTTCACACCTTAATTCACTGTGTTTTAAGCCATGTATGGTGATGTCTAAATTTTGAGAATGGTTTGAGCATGATGCTCTGGAGCTGGTTTTTGCCTTGCTGCTTTAAGTTCAAAGAAATCCCCAAAGCACAGGTGAGGAGGAGAGAAGTATCTCTGAGAATATTTTATTGTGTTCAGGGAGATGTATTTAGTCTCAGATGCTTGGGATTTGTCCTCAAGTAATGGAAAAATAAGGACAACAAAAATTAAAACTACTCTAACAAATATGAAAATGACATTGAACAAAAATTGCAGTAAAAATGTTATCATTTTATCGATAGCATTTGAAGGACCTACTAAAATTAGTAAAGCTCAAGAAATTGTTAATAGTCTGGTATCATAAAAATCAAGTTATTCACCAAAGTATTCTGATGTCTGAGTATTATAGGAAGATTTTCCTTATGAAAGATCAAAGTAAAGATTTTGGGACATTTCTACATTTATTTTTTTATGTTAGCCAGTTGGAGTTACTGTAGCTCAGACATTGTGCCTCACGTTCTGCATGTGCAGATGGCTGAGGACTATTTCCAGGCACGGTCAGCAGTGGAACACTGCCTTACCATTTCCTTTTATTTTTGTTTCTGTAGGGGAATTGCACAAAACTCTACAAAAGAATGGTTATTGAGGGAACAATTTCAAAAACTCTTGTCAGCGTAAGAAGATGCTTTAATAAGCTAATGTCCTGGAAATACTCAGAAGTTTTATCTCAGTCACAGTAAATCCTTCTTTTAACCACAGTAACAAGGAATTAAATGTTCTTTAGGAACAATAGAAATCAGGCCATACAGCTTTAAGTTTAGCAGTCATAAAAACAAAAAGCTGTTTGTTTGTCTGAACTGACAGACAATATAGAATTCATATGGAATGACAGGCTTTTGTGTTGAATAGCAGCATGTGGACTCCCAGAGAGTAATTGCCAGGTTTTGCTCAATGTTGTCTGTTTCTGTGTTTATAATTGTGATACACTGTTATCTGAATTTGATGAGAGAGTATTAATATGGGATCAAAGAGCCAGGCTTTGTTAATCTAAATGATCATATATCTCCTGAAACTTCAAGAAACTGTTTGTGCCTCCAGTGTTAATATGCTTTACAGTTAACATGCTTTCCAGTTTAATCAATATTACAGGACCAAAGGACTGAACTAAAAAATTCAGATATGGAGGAGTCAGCTTAACTATATGTTCAGAGAGCTGAGAAACAGGAACGTGGATTGAATCTTTCTTTCTCTTTAATCTGAAGTTATAAAACAAACCTTGACGGTTTCAAGTGCCAAATGTCTCTGCTTTTGTTTTGGCTTTTCTGTATGTGTTGCCTTGTGACTTTTTTTGTGACTCTGAAATGTTAAAAATAAATGAAAAAGAAGGAAAAAAGTAAGCATGTTTACACTTCTTATTCCTCACAGATTGCAGAATACCTGTGGGTGGCTTAAAGCAGCTGTTTCTTGTGGTTACCTAACTTTCTTCTTTAAAATGCAGAAAGAAAAAAACCCTAAAAATCCAAAAACCACAACAAGGCTAAATGTCAAATCTAAATGAAGGCAAGAAACCTTTTCTCTAGGTCACCAGCTCCTCTGGCCAAGTACATTTATTCTCTCTTAGGGCCATAATCTGTTTTAAAAAGCAATGATTTAGCCAATACTTATGCCAGTTCCGTGACCTCTTCCCCTGCAGGTGCAAACAGCTACCACAATGAAAGGCTTGGCTGCTTTCTGCATGTTTTATCATCTTCTGCTGCAGTTTGCTCCTTTGGTGCAGAGGTGGCACAAGGAATCACTGCTGAAATGCTTTGGTGGTTTAAGAAAAGCTGCTGCTCTGGGCATGTTCTGCTGGGTGGGCTTGGCAGAGGGAAGCTGCACTAAGAGGGTACAGGGAAAAGGAAAACCTCTTTAACTGTCCCAGCTAAATTCACCCAAACCATTCCTTCACCTCCTTAGCCATGTAGAGAAAAGCAAGATGTTTTGTTTCAATTTTTGCTTATTAGCAAATCTGAGTATTTTTTTACGTGGGAAGATTTAATTTCCAGCAAAAAAAAATTTGTCATGAGATTTCTCAGGACTAGCATAGTATGCCATGAGAGAAAGCCATACATACTAATACAACTGAAAATAATTAGTACCCCAGTGGGTAGGGTGTTTGTGCTTTTACTGTATTTCTTCCTTTCTACAGTAGCTTTCATTTTGCAGTTTTTGTATGCTAACGATGCATATATTAAAGTCTATATGCCACAGTAAGGGTGTCCTAATTAAGCACACTGTAAGAAACTCTATGGTCCATTGAACAAGGAGAGATTTAGACAGTTTTCAAGAGCTCCAAGTGCTGGGTTGGATAAACTGGTCAATCTTGAGGGGTGGTGAAGAAGCTCATCCAGTCACATTCTGGGGTGCACAAGAGCTGCCAATCCCCAAAGTGTGCTCAGACACGACCATGCAGGAATGTCAGGGCTGGGATGGATCTCTGGAGAGACCTTGTCCACTTCAGAGCAGGGCCTTGGATTTCTGTTGACCAGGGGCAATAAAATCAGTTGCTGTTGCTTGTGAACACATTGTTAAAGGACAAGGTACAGCTCTGTAATGCATTAACACTGAATAGGAATAATCTCCTCTTTGGAACTCTCCTGCATGCTTTAGTCTTAATTGCAAGTCGTCCTGCGAGAATGGAAATAATTAAAGCTGGTTTGAGTCTACTTTTCTTCTGTTGCATAACAGAAACAAATATTGTTCCGTCAGTTCTGTGTTGTTACCAGAGTTCATTCAAAAATCAAAAGATGACAGTGTTTTTGTTTTGTCATTATTTTTTCAACCCTTTGATGATGCAATAATTTAGATAGAATGCAATTGTCTTACAGCATTTAATTTTTTTTTTCTCCCCACTCATTCAGGCCAATTATTTCAATTTCTAGAGGATGCATCATGTGGGGCCTCCCCTTTCTTCCCATTCTGTGCCGCATTGTTCTTTGAGGACAAGTCAGGGAAAGCAGAATAAAACAAAACCCAGTGGCAGCATGACTCACTCTTTTTATCATCCTTTCGTGTTGTTAGGTGGCAGTGACTGACCCCAAGCAGAAGAGTGGCTGTCCTGGAAGGCCCGTGCCTGGCTGGGAACCATGGACATCAAGGACAGGAGGCACCGCTCGCTGACCAGGGGCCGCTGCGGGAAGCAGTGCCGCTACACCAGCTCCTCGCTGGACAGTGAGGACTGCAGGGTGCCCACACAGAAATCCTACAGCTCCAGTGAGACCCTCAAGGCCTATGACCACGACACCAGGATGCACTATGGGAACAGAGTGTCTGACCTGGTGCACAGGGAGTCCGATGAGTTCCCAAGGCAAGGTATGTTTGAAGTCAGAACTGGTTTCTTTTGCGGTAATCCTCGGTGGGCAGTCTGCTCCTCGGTAAAGGGGTTTTAATGAAACAGCTCTAGAATGGAAATTACTTTACCATTATTGCCACTGCTTTGTGATAAATTAGAAGGTTCTTTCTTTTCTCAGAGTTCTGGTACTTTTGAAATCCACAATGAGGCAAACCAAGATTCACTGATCAAAACATCTGATAGCCACAAATACCCTGACCCTTAACGAGAGGATGTCTTTTGCACAGATCTGGGGGTTAACCAATGTGCTAACTTGGTATCCTGTTCCCTGGGTTAATTTTGGAAATGATAATGGCATTTTCATTTAAATGTGTCTCCCTTTAACACAGAATCTGTACTGAAAATACAACTAAAACACAGTTATGGTAAAAACCCATATGGCCAACATACATTCATTATTCATCAGGTGCCCTGGAATTCCTTTCCTGTTCTTGAATGCTGTGTAACTGAACTGTGGGAATGGGAGTGCTGGTTCCTCTGACTTCATTTTGTCACTGCTCACCCATATTGCTCGCTTTCGACCTCATAAAAACTGAAAGGAGGAAACCCTTCTAATTCCTTTTGTAATTGGCTGTAATTGAGCATTGCAGCCTACAACTAATATTCAAAATAACCTGTCTGTGTGAACTTGTAAGCTAGGGGAATTAATATCTTATTTTATAAAATGGTCCCTGCTTTGTTCAATGTATTAATGAATTTAAAATGTAAATGGTTTTACGTGAAAAACCTGTAAATGTGCACTGTACACATGTAGTTTTATTCTCATTTGTGTATTTTCTTGTCTCAAGAACTTGTAAGCCTCTGTGCTGAAACCATTAGTGAACATGGCTTCATAGGAACTGTGTTTAATCATCTGGTTTTCTTGTCCAAACAGCCAGGTTAAATTGCCATTCAATCAACAATTAGATTTGAATTCAAAGCCTTGGTTCAGTGTCAGTTGAAGAATCACATATGGTTCATGCAAGCTAAGACACAGACAGGCTTGATGGATAAATGCATAGGTTTTGTGTCCCTCTCAATGGAAGGTAAATCATCTGGTACATCATTTCAATGTACCATAATTTAAATGAAGAAACTCTTCTGGTTTGTAGATGTGCTTGTTAACAGCATGTGATAGTTCTCTGCTACACGTTTCTGATGTTGTGGCTCAGGGAATGGGAAGTTATCACACTTGTTGTGGAAATCCTTCAGTGGAAGGTCATTTCTTATAGCTGATATCATGTCACACATCTTGTTTAAATTATTCTGACAGCAGCCAGTGTCTGTCTTCACCTTTAAATCAAACTAATAATTAGTGTCGATAATTAAGCCCTTGTCTAATCCCTTGTTTCTCTCACATTTGTCTACAGACATGTGGGAGTGTTTGCACTGTGCTTGGTCTGTCCAACACCCAGTTCTGTTTTCTGGGGTAATCTCTGTTCTTGGAGGGTCTTTCTTTGCCTGGAGGTGTTTACCTAAAATAAAGCATCAAAGTGCACCTGGAACGTCAGAGCTGCTGGAGATATTTTCACTGCAGTTTGTTCTACTTTACTGTACAGGAGTCATCTAAATATTACTTTTCCCTATCAGGATGATTGATGCTTCAGCTCAAGTGCCTCATTTTAGTTTGCAGGTCATTATTCAGCATTCCATAATGGTCTTTTCCTCTTGATTACTGATTTGAAAACTGTTCATCCTCCCCCTGCTCTTAATGTCGTCTTCTCTGCCCTCTTTACAAAGGGGAATGCAAATTGTTGGTAACTGAATTGAAACACTCAGATTATTTTTTTCCTATTGTTATTTTTTCCCCTACTCTGTGTTGTTGTGTCTAAATAAATAGTGTTTATTTTAGAGAGTCAAAGTAATTTTTTGTTAGATAATGAGCAGCAACTCCTTATTTTCCTGCTTTTGTTAAGTTTAGAAAGCAATTTTTTTTAGAAAATAAGTCTCTATGATGATTCGTTGCATTTGAAAGCTGGATATCTTTCTGATTGAATGGTTTTATTGACATGAAATTTGAGATAATGTGACAGGTAGATCTAGATTAAGATTTGCTAGCTATTCTCACTTTCTATATTAACATTAGATAGATAAAAATGTGGTTCATATAGTGGGAAGTTCTGTTCATTACATCTTGTGCATGCAGTTTCCAGCTGCAGACATCCAGGAATTTATACATTTAAATTTATCCTAACTTTGAATGGGTGCTATGATGGGATTAAATTCTGTAGGAAATAAACATGCTTAAAATAAATAGTCTTTAGAGATCTTTTTGTTTTTCTATTAGAAAAAAGCTTGACTTTTTTTTTTTTTAAGGAATTGCAGGTATTTTCCTCAGTATTTTGTCTCTCCTATTAGAAAAGCTGAACACTTTTGACTTACTGCAAAATATTTGGTTTGACCATGGCACTGGAACTGCTCACAGCTGCTTTGAGCCTGTTGCACATTACTGGGTTTGGAAAATCTGTTAAGACAACGTTGCATTCATTCTGCTTTTGTTTATCATGGTTTGTCAGTGAAATGCTAATAACAAAAACTATATTCAGAGCTCAGAAGTCTGAAACAGTTCTTGCTGGGTTGCTTTAGTATTTTCCTGAGAGGGATGAAGGTTGTTCAGACTTAGGGGAAGGTTTTAAGAGTTCCCAGTGACTGATGAGCTGCTGCTCAGAGGCCACAGCTGCTCTTACAGTGCTTGGGCTGACCAGATTTTCTCTCCCTGCTCATATTCCCAATAACACCAGGATGAGATCTTTGATCATCTTGTCATCAAACCTGAGTCATCCTCAACTCCTCTGTTAAAATTAATGTATCCCTTCCAAATCCAACTGAGTTTTGGCAATTACAGTTTTAATACTTCTCTCCAGGATCTGTGACCTTTTGGAAATGAAATGTTTTGAAACATAGATTTGGATTAAAGACATTAAATAAAACTTTTTTCTTGAATTCTGCCTAGAGTGAGAGCACATTCTTACTTTTCCTTTGTCATGCAAGGTTTTTGAGTGGCATTCTGCAATCTGTTGATTTTTCATTATATCTGTGTGGTTACATAATCAGAGGAAATTTGAGGTAGAGGCAAGAGGGCAGATTCTTTAACATGGAACCAGATGTGGGGCAGCTTGTGTGGGAAAAGGCCTCAAGGCAACTTTTGTCTTCTAGCCAGTGCATATGGAACCTCCACTTCTCCTGAATCAACCTTACTTTGATTTTAATGATGACCTGAGAGAGACATGATCCCAGGGTAAAATATTGATTAGTGTGAGACAACTGCCTTCAATTTCCCCTGTCTAGAAAGTATGGTTTTATTGAGAAATAAAAAAATTATCATTTGTGTAGTGTATTTAATAAAGGAAAGATGCTGAATAAAACCTCCCTCCCTTACCCTCTCCCTCCTCAAATCATAAAATATGATAAGGTTCTTATTAAGTGATTTAAAAACATGAAAGCACTTTTCATCTGTGTTGAAGTTGTTAATAAAGGAGCAGTGTAGCAGCATTACTAGACTAGCAAATAAATAAAAGTACAAACCTTTGGAGCAGCCTTCTGTCAGTATGCTTCTAAGAAAGGAAAAGGTAAGAAAGTCAAACCCAAACTTAACATTCCTCCTCTGATTTATACTCTAATATCAGTCAAGTGCCATTTTGAGCTGTAATAGCAAGATGATCTGATAAACAGGAATTAAACCAAAACTTTGTGTGTATTAGATCTGAGTCACAATAAAAAACATAAGAAAATATATTTAGAAGTGGGTTTTCAGCGAGACATCATGGGATTGACTTTTGGTCTTTGGGGTATTTTTTTTTGAATATGCACAAATTGTCTTCTCTTGGTATTTTGTGGATTTTTAATTTTTTTTTCTTTTGGTTTGTAATGTTTGGGGGTTTAATTTTGTTTGTGTGTTTGTTTTGTTTTGACTTTTTTTTTTTCCTTCTGAGCAGAAAGCTCTCTGGTTTGCAAATGGTAGTTTAAATCAGTTGTGGTAATCTCTTCCTTTTCACTTCCCTTCCCTCCTATTTTCTTGGCATGTCACCATTTTGTATCTTCATCCATTGTGAGTGACTTTGCTGTGTGTGGTTGGGTGCTCAGACCTGACCACTGAGAGTGAGAGTGTCTGACCTGGACTCCTGAACAAAGGTTCATCTTCATCTCCTCTCACCTGCTGGACCAGCTGTGATGCTGGAGAGAACTCCAGTAATAATTCATGACACCAGTGCTGGCAAACACAGCACTGTTCTAATATTAATATGTATTTGTAGAATAAACAACAGCTAGACATAATATGAGAATTCTCTGTACAACACACAGTTTCTCTCAGGGAATAACTTTTTATTCTTGGCAGTTTCCCACAACTGATCATTACTAAAAATCAGCATTTGTTTACAGTTTAAATTAGACACTCAGAATGCAGGGATTTCTGATGCAAATATATAAGTATATGTAGACCTATGCTCCTTTTTTTTCACTGTTTTGCTCCTTTATTTAGCTTTCAAAAAGAGCTTCTATGTTTTCTGCTTCTCTACTGGACTCCTCATTAGTTGATGATTAAGTTAAACTAGGTTCTGTTTTCTTAAACCATTTGCAAAGTTACATGCACATTGTGTGAAACACATATAAAAGGATAACTTCTAAAAAACTAGATGTTATCAACATGAAGTAAGTACACACTGAATAAAACTAAAAATTTAAAATCCTCAAGTCTACCCTAAAATAGGCTTAGTAATCATTTTCATGCAAATACCTTTTCAGAAGAACCTCTAAATTAATAAGAAATATGCCTTCTATACTTCATAGTTTCAAATTTCTATCAAGCAAAAGATCTTGTGCTTCAATGAAAGCTGTGTTTGCTCGTCGTGTAGTGCTGGGGTCTGACTGAGTGTTGAAAAAAACCTTTCCTTTGTGTATTTTTCCCCCTCATCCCTTTACTCTGCTATGTAATAGAAATGTAAGACTTTGGATACTGAAAATAATAATTTTTGATCCTATAAACCCTTCTCCATTTTCTCATACACGTGTGAGCACACACTCTTTTAAGAAGTTTGTTTACACGCATCTGTGGATGCTCTTTCTCATATTAAAATTTACTGTAAAGGGAAATAAATTACTTCATGGAGATGAAATAATAGTTTTATTTTAAAAAAAAGATACTTTAAATTAAAATAATTTTTGACTAATTCAAATAATGAAAATGGCTAACATTGAGTAAATCTTGCAAATTTGTTCCACCTTCTATGCCTTCTGTTCTTCCAAAGGATCTGCAGTTCAACTGATATTTTTTAGTATCTGGTTTGGAAGGGAGGCTGATTACTTGTGAGTGTTCTCAAGCTGATGGAGATAGATTGTTTTCTAATACACCTATTAACACTGAAATGTCAGATTTAAAAAGCTTTTGCATTTGATCTGGATTTGAATTGGGCATCTCTGTTCCTGCATCTGAGGTGTGTTCCAGAAAGTGAGTTTTTACCTGTAGTCCTGAATTTGCTGTAGTGAATATCATTTTGTTTCTGTGAACTTGGGAACCTGTCTGAAGCTTTTTTCTGGTAAAGTGCATTTAGGCCATTTTCCTTCTCCTCCTCTTTGCTCATAATACAGGAAGAAAGAACTATTTAAATAAATCAGAGTTCAGCAAATATTTAGCATACAACAGCATTTATTTTGGATTATGTGTTGTTGAACTCTCCAATGCCACATGTTTTTAAGGTCTGCATCTTCAGAAAAAATAAGGACAGGATTAGATATTTGTGTCTTAGTGGAGTGTGTGGAAGATGAGTTAAGCACCAGAGGGTATTCACTGCTCCAATGCACGAGTCAGTTTTCAGCTCAAACATGTTGGGATCAGGTTTTAGGTGAGTTTTTGTTTGCTCTGTAATTGTCTTTTCTGCTTTATTTTTTTCTCCCATGTTCTTTTGAAATGTCTTACTACTGGGGACTAAATTCTAGACTCAGTGGACAGCTGGTTGATCCGTGGTGATGATTGCTGTGTTTATATTTCCTCTGGCCTCCCTGTTTGTTCTCCTAATACCTCCAATGTATTAGGTGATTTCTGGAAGCTTTTAAAATATTGTGCCTGGATCCAAATCCACACACTTCATGTAGTAAGAAAAACATAAGGAAAGTTTCTAACAAATAAAAACACCACCCAAAGCTCGTTGTCTTCCTTAGAGAACCATGGGGGTTTTGGAGTTGAGTCCAAGTGCTGATGACCAATTCATTTAAAGCCTATAAATCAACAGAAAAACAAAAAGATAAGGAAGTATAATTGGGTAAGCAGGGCCCAGCATTTGTTCTGTTTGTTTTATATTATTTGTCTCTGGATTCAGAGTTCCAGGTCAGAGGATCTGAAGTTACCTTCCTTGGCCTGCTATTGGGTTTCTCATTAACTTTCATCAGACTATTTCTACGTTGATCCCAGTAATCTTTCCTTGAGTTAAGCACATTCTTAAGTCATGGAAACATCAGCAGACCGAAAATCCATGATTTCCACTGATGGGCAGTGACTGTGGGAACTCAACCTCCTTGTTAAAAGCAGATGCCAGCTTCTCTCTGAGTTTTGGAAACTGGCTTCAGTTTTAGCCACTAGGTCTGGTGATGCTCTTTTCTGTGCTATTGGAACACCCATAGCACCCAGTGTTTTTCTGTACAGATTTAATTAGATGCTGCAGTTAAGTCAGTTGTCTGTTCTGTGAACTGTCTGTCAATCCAAGTAGAGCTCTTCAAGCATCTGCCTGTATAATGTCATCTTCTGTCATGAATTTTGACTTGGTGGTGGTTTCTAAACCCTTTCCTACCTTTTAGTTTGTCTGTAATGGAAGTGGAGTATCCCATGGCAATGCCCTATGCCCCAGTGATGTGGATAAAGACAGGTTGAAGAGACAGTGACTTGTGTAAAGGTGCTTCTTTGACACTATTTCATGTTTGTAAATTCAACTTCAAATTAGCTTTTGCTTGTAGCAGTCAGTTCCTGTTGAGCTGCTAATCCTTTAAGGTTCCAAAATGGTTTCAGAGACTGGATAGCTGAGTAGACAAAATAGCATGCAGATATCTTTATATATTGCCTTTTTTTTTTTTTTTTCATATGAGTACTTAGCTGGAAGTGACTACAGTGAATGCAAAAGTACATGTCTGTGAATGTAGACCATATTGGAAACAGAGATTTACTGTCCCGAAGTGTAATGCTTACTCAGCCATCTGATGAGATTTGAGCACTAAACAGTTTGAGAGGGATGCATAAAGCTGTTTTATTACAAGATGCTGTTATGAATTGTAGCAGCTTTCCTTATGCTGTGCTGCTGTTGCCAAACAAGTTGCATGGATGTAAGCAGTTTTATTTATAATTACTTGCTTACATTTCCTTGGAATAGTTGGGTTATAGCTGTTTGTGATTCCTGCTCCTCCACTGGTGGCAATCTCTACATCCTGTTTAATTCAGAATGAAAAGATATCTTTTTTGAACTGTTTGGAGAAAAGCCTCTCTGAGGAATGTTGCTGCTAATATGGGAGGTGGAGTGGGGCTCAGATGTTTGTGTGTGTGGTAGAACCTTGTTAAAATGGATGCAGAAAGCTCAGAAAACCAGTTGGCTGTTTTTTCATAATGCAGTGAAAAGTAAAAATCTCATTTTAGCTGAATTTAAGCAAGTCCAGGAAATGGAGAAATAAATCACTCACCTAAAGAAATGTTATGGAAAATACAGTAGTTAAGACCTATACTTTTTCCTAAGCTTTAGTCAAAACCTGGATGTTACAAACTGAATTTAACACTTGAAACTGTTCTTGACAGAGCAGTGAAGGCAGTTCTTGTTTTCTTGCTTATGTGTAGCTACAATTGCTTTTGATGATACTGCTGGACTCTGTTTTCCTTAAGACAGTCAAGTGTGTTCCTTATGACAACCACTACTTTCAAAAAGTAAGATAGTTGTTTGAAGAAGATTGCAAGAAAAGAACAGTTTGATATTAGTGCTGAAATGTCTCTTCAGTGTAGCTTGTCCAGTGTAATTTGGAATATCCAGTCTTGGTCTTCTGTTGATTGCCATGCAAGATTCTTCCTCACTTAAAAACAAATTTGCTTGGAAGAACCTACCAGTATCTGTCTGTTTTATTCCTAGCATTGCTCCTTCTATCCGTGTTCTGAGCCTAGGTGTTGGTGTCTTGCCAATCCTGGTATTGTTAGACATCTTCTAGCTACCTGTCCATCACTCTCATGTTCCTTCTTTCCTTATTGCCTCGTTTATCCACTCTTGAGTTTGGAGTCTTGGTAGCTGCTGTTTGCTGTGTTTCTTCTCTTGGCATGTTTTTCCAAAGTATTCATGTGTCACCTAAACCTTATAGAGATTTTCTTGTGCAGGGGGATGGCACTGAGCACTGCAGCTGAGGGGTTTTGTTTTGCAGGTCCCCCCCCACTTGTAGATATAAAGAAATGTCTGATGCTCAGGAAATTTGAGCAGCTGGCTAACATCAGCTGTATTTTTGCACTGTTCCATGTGAAAAACACAGAATAGCCTGTGGTCAGTTTTTACCTCGAAGTGGGCAAGTTGTCTGCTGTCTGTGGAAAGAAGTGGAAATTTTGATTATGAAATTGATATTCATAATCATATTTGATTTTATGAAATGGTAAAGGCTCAGTCGCAGATGACTCAGTTCAGTACAACTTTGTCTTCTCAAATACATTAATCAATTCCATTTGTTTAAATACTGAAGTAAAAATTATCAGTATTTTAGATTTTGCTACTTAGGCCAGAAGTAATGTTAGTCAGATAATAATAAAAAAAAGACCATCGTGTAGGACAAATTGCATAAATGTTATTCCTTCAAGCAAATGGCCACTCTGTGGTAGCTGGTCTAGAACTGTATATTCACTTTTCAAAATTACTTCCAGTGGAGTACTGTGTTTTAAGGATGGCAGTTTATGATGATACATTAAACATTATAATAACTTTTCACATTATTTTGTTAGAGTACCAAGAACACTTTTTATAGAAGGTAGTCAATTTGACTTCATAGCAATATCTGATTTTCTTCTGAAGTTTTTCTGTCCCTGAGATAGGCATTTGAATGATATTGAAGAAAAGCTAAAATAGTACTTAATCTCTGTGGGGAAAGTGTTACCTTTGACTAAAATTATTTACAATATGTTGAAAGTTTACTGCACAAAAAGTGATAATCTGGACTTTATTCTTTCTTAAGTAATTTTACCAAAGAGTTAGAGAGGTGGAAAGAGTAATATTAGTCACATGGTTTCTCTTTCTGGGGAGTTGGGGTTTAGTTTCTAGTGTGTCTGCTAAACTTGCTGCAAATATATTTTGACACTAATATTAAAGTCATTACAGCAAATAAAATTTTGTGTATGACTAGGCAACTAAGTTTGTGTGCTCCTAATAAGTTTGTTTCTAAATTCTTACAAAAATAAAACTCGTAAGGCATTATTACCTTATGTGCTTTAAGCACCGAATTTATAAAGTAGGTTGTTAATAATATGAGGAATGATATATCACAGCTGTAATTCCATGTCTTCCAAAGTTAATGAATACTTACAGTTTTCATAATGAAAAATTAAAATAAGGTTAAAGTGGTTTATAAGACTGCCTACAGATCCAGCAGAAGTCTAATTAGAAGAAAGAACATTAAATTTGAGTGACTTAGAAATATATATTACCCAGTGTTATATATGGACTAAAGTCCTGCACTTGTATTTAGGATTGCTCAAATGTGGGCAATTCAACCAGAACACAGCACAGAAAAATGAAATGTTATTTGCTCTCTGAAATCACTGTGTACACAACAGATTGTGGGTTTAGATGTCTTCAGTACTTCAGTTATGTGAGTCTCTCTTGTTGACTCAGTGCAACAATCTCTCATCCATGTTTGCCCGTTTCTTCACCATTTCTGGGGTGAGATGAACCTTTGTGCTTGTTTTTCCTATTACCAAAGAGTAATGGAGCTCTTGTTACTGTGCCGGGGGCAGCAGCGCAAATGAGGGGCTGCTTTTGCATATCAAGGTCTGCTTGAGAGAGCCCACTGCCCACAGCTGCTTGGTTGGGAGGGATGGTGCTGCACAGCTGAGCCTCAGCTGGATTTGTGGAATTCACCCTCAAATAAAACCTTGAACTTCCCTGGTGATGTTCAGAGCACAAGAAGCTGCTGTGCCGTGTTCCTGTGTTGGGGCAGGGTGTGGCTCTGCTGGAAGAGGGCAAACTCCCTTCCCTTCCCACAGGGGACTGCCCAGGCAGGAGGCTGGGGAGGCTGACAGTGTAAAAACTGAGATGATGTTGCCATACTGCACTTCCCTGAACTTGTTTTTGCATTTTGTGTGACGCAGAATGACCATAATTGAGAGTATCTTTGGAATAAGCTGCAGTTTTGTGGTTATCAAATATGTCAGCTTTGCTTTTATGTTTACGTGTCGGGTTTGTAACTCTTACAAGCTATTACTGCATGACAGACTCCTCCATCTTAATTTCAGTCTCTTAAATTCATCTTCTTCCTTCCTTTTTTCTGACAGCACAACAATATTACACCTTGATCCCAGTGGATCTATCCCACACAGGGTTTGTTGTGTGGTGCTTTTTGTGGCCATCACTACATGAGCAGAACAGTCCTCGTTAACAAAATTCCTCTGAAGTATTGTTTTAGAGTGAAGTTTTGTTGATCTCTGTCTTTTCTCATTACGTTTACAGCTTCCAAAAGCATAATGGGATAGAATTTACCTAGTTTTCCTCCAGTATCTTTTTTACTCCTTAGGATCTTAGTATCCAGTTTACAAAAATGTATCTCAAAAACAATTTCAGAAGTGTGGCAACTTATCCTCTTAACCATACAGGTGTGATATTTATAAAACAGAAATTTTGGCATTTTAAGACATGATAATGATCTATAGAATAAGAAGGTAAAGGAAGTACTTGGAATAAATAGAATGACTTGACAGAATAAAGAAACCTGAAATTATGAGGTAATTTTTTACATATTGTGTTTTAAAATATACAAATATACAAAGTTTTATTGTTTAATAGTACTGATTCACTTACTGAATTTAAAGTATCCATTTGCTCAGCTGTGGGTAGTGGAGAATAGAAATGTAATTTAGATTCAATTTTTTTCCCTGGAAATTATGATTTTTTAATATTATTATTGCATGGTTTTGAATTCTAATTTAATTTAAATTTAATCTAATTATTTTAATTATCCCAGCATCATAGTTTTTTTATTCCCATTGTGTGGGAAGTCAAGGCACAGAGGATTCTCAGAACCTTGTGCATGCAGCCCCAAATACAGCAGAGAATACAGGGTTCGACCTGAGACCTTGGAAAAGACTTCCAAATTTAGAGACCATAAGTAAGAACATAGATATCTAGTTTAAGCAGAGGTAGTGGAAAGTTTTAAGGTTTTCAAGTTAAGATACAGAAGTAGTTATAAAGGTAATAAGAAGTTTTAAGCTGTAGCAAGTAGTCTTGTGTGTCTCTGTACGATTGGATAAAATTGTCCCCATTGCAGCAGGATGTGTGATACAGTTTAATTAGCCAGTGGTGTGAAAGTTAAAACAATATGTGTGACAGTAGATTATTGGCTAATAAGCCTTTAAAAATCCCTGTGATCTTGTGGCCACTGACTCTGAACTCCTGGTGAAGACGTTCTCACTCCTTGAGGCTGAGGCAATAAATCATGTTTTAAGATGTCTCCCAGTGGTCCCATCTCTCATAATATCCCAAAATCATTGTTTAAGCTGTAGTTGGAGCAGGTGAAGTTGATAATCCCTTTCATACAATGGTTTGGGTTTGAGGGGACATCAAACCATCAAAACCATCTTGTTCCCAGCCCTGTGCCATGGGTGAGGACACCCTCCACCAGACCCATCCAGCCTGGCCTTGGAAATTCCCATGGAAGGGAACCACAGCTCCTCTGGGCAACCTTTCCATTGAGGAGAAAAGAGGGAGTGACCATTTCAGACAGCAGAGAAAATACAGTTCTTAGTCTATCTGTCAGGCATGGAAAAGCTTGTTTACGTGTGTTTGCACCAGGGATCTGCAAACAAACAAATGGGTCAAACTGATAGAGATTTACCTTAGATCCTCCTCAGGTGATGGCAATAATTTGCTGGGAGAGAGGAGTTGCATATTAAAAAAAATGCTGTTACAGAAATGCACAGTAAATTTCCACAAACGATTAAATAAATTAAGCTCCTGGACACGTTTATGGTACTGTTTTCAAAACAGGAATTAAAATCTATGTCTCTGGAGGTCGTATGACTACTTAGCAAGCAAACAGACTCAAAGTTATTGGTAGCATCAGTGAATAACAAATATGCTTTTTTTAAAACAAGATGTATTGTACCTCATATGTTTACTACATTTAGTCCAGCAGTATAATTTACTTAATGCTCTGCAATATTCCTGGGGAAAAAAAAAAAGAAAAAAAAGCCAAATTGTTTGGCCTGAATTCATCTTGTTCATATGTAAAAAAATTACTAAAGTAAGTACTTCATTTGTTGCTTGTTCTTGTAAGAGAACATCTTGCAGAGATGATGGGTCTCAAAGACCTTCATCACTTCAGATTTCAAGACAGAGGGGGAAGTTGGGTTAAATCTCTGCACAAACTTTACCTTTCTGCAGCCTTTTTACTGAAGGTATTTTTCTGTTGTCAGCAGTTCCAAGAACAGGGTTTTGTGGTTTGATTCTGCACTTGGTCTTTGCACAAACCTCCCTGTGAAAGAACCAAAGGAAATCTCTTAGCAGAGCAAGCAGCTAAAGGACAAAGTAGACCCTGTTGCCTAAGAGGGCAAACTGTGATTTCTTATCATTTAACTCCCTCCTGTTCCACTTAAAAACCTTTTCGTAGGGACTATCTTAAATTTCTTATGACTCCAGGTTGTAAATTAACATACAGCATAATCTGAAATGCAGATGAGGGGAGAGAGGGCACTTGTGGAAAGTGGCTTCTTGTCTTACTGTCAAGGAGACTGTTATGCTTGAAGTTTTATATTTCTGCTGAAATGCATAGATATTTTTGGATATGCAGGTGGTAGAGTGTGTCTGACAAATTTTCTGGGCTTTTTTTTCTCTCAATGAATTCTATGCAAGAATCTTGGCAAAATATTTTGAATGCAGTTGTGGTTTTTTCCCCTTTTTCTCTATATTCACTATTCAATTACATATTTTTTTCTGATTCTTTTATCTCAGTGGTCCTTTCTTAAAGACAAATGCTACTGGTAAATAAAGACTTGCAAAATCACAGAAAAAAAAATTCTAGTGAATTTAATACAAGCAACAGTATCTTCCGTGTTGAAATGGTAAAGTAAATTTTCAGTTCTGAGGATTGATGTGGAAGAGAGTTACCATGATAAAGAGAAGATGAACAAGGCTGGTCAGGAACAATGCTGAAAGAGGCTAAAGAAAAAAAGGTGTCAGTGTGGACTTTAGGGTGCTAACTCTTGCAGAAGCAGCAAGAAGAGAAAGCATTAGCAGAAATTCTGGAACAAGCTCTTATCTAAATGAATACTGAGATGTTAAAAAAGAAGGGTACTGAGGTACCTGAATTTACTGGAGACAGAGTGTGTGGTGCTTTATTCACTGTTCTTCCCAAGCTCAGGCCATCCTGAGCACACCAGGCAGTGTTTGCACAGCCCTGGATGAATTTGGAATTGTGCTTTCCCCACCTACATTTTCTTTTATTTTCCCATAGTCTGTATTTGTCATGTGTGTGACTGAGCTCCCAGACTGGAGCTTGAAGTGCTGTGCTGATGCAGGGCCTAGAGCCTATTTTAATTCTTTTTCCTAATAATTAACCCTAAATAATTAATTGCCATGGTGTATCTGAGTTCTCTGTATAAAGCTGTCACTTTGTTTTTTAACATTTTCATTATGACATCATTAATGCTTGATTACAATGATTTTGGCCACCAGTACTTCCCATGGATTTGAATTCTCACTTGACAGTTCTCCTGTATTGGGGCTGTGTTAAAGCAAATATCATTTTCCTAATGAGAAGTGAAATTTCACATCAGCAGGACAAGCATGTGCTGAGCTTGGCTTTATTTCTTCCATAAGAATGTAATGTAATATTTTATTCTTCTAGATAGTGTCATATATATGCATATCACAGTTTCATGTATATAATTTTATTTTATATTTATTTTATGTGGACATTGTTCTACCTTCAGAAAGCAAACATTATTATAATTTCTGACAATGAGCATTTATTTACTAAGAAAATATATTTTACTTTCAAAGCTTTTTGATTAGAAAGGAAGAAAAGCAAACTGATTATTATGAACTATAAAATTATTCAGCACTGAGTACCAGTAGATAATCCAGGGCACTTTTTTTTCATCTATTTAACAGGCCTCTAAATGATAATGAACTTGTCTTGATGTGCATGTTAATTTGTGGTGAAAGGTGGTAAATGAGAAGTTACCCAAGATTTAAAGTCTAAGAAAAACAACTTGAAATGCCTCTATTTCATCTTTTATGTAGCTAAAAATGATATAAAATGGAAGAAGACAGAGGTGAAATGCTTAAGAATGAAAAATGTATAGATTTTAAGTAATTCATAGGGGTTTTTTTCTGAAGAAAACAAAAGCTGGGATTATATATGTCATTCTGATGTACCAAATCCTATTTAAGTAATTGAGATGTTTGGATTTTGTTATTTTTTGTCTTACTCTAACTCACATGTTACGCCAGTGGGATAAATGATTTTGGTTCATTCCTATTTTACAGACAAAGTGCATGAGAAAAAAGATTAAGTGAGTTGCTCAGGGGCATGAATAACATTGTGAGCTGAAAAAGGCAAAAAAATCTTTGCACTTAGATTAGTAATCCATTTTTATTTATATTAGCTAATATTTCCACTGTTGGTTGGTTTCCCTTTCTGTTGTCTGTGTAGTATGTATTCTTAACTAATCAGAAATTATTTTTGTAAATTTCTCTGGTTAGTGAAACTTCAAGCCATCCATCAAAAGGGAGAGTTCCACTTCAGTTAATTCCACGTGTCTTGTTTTCATCTAATTTTTTGTTTTTTCTGGAAAATACATATTGCTTTTATCCATCACAAAAACTGTAATAATAATTTAGAAAAAGAAAGATTAGAGTGCTTTGTTTGTTGTTACAAAATAGAATTTAAAAATACAAAGGTGAAGTCAAAGACATACTGAGTTTTATTAACATAGGAATTACTCCTGTTCAAGCAGCTTTATTAATATTATTTATTTAATAAAGATGTCTGAAACTGCTGGACTGGGGAGAACAAAAGACAGTCAAAGAAACAGGAAAGGTAGGCACCAAGGGAGACAATAGTGGAGGCTCAGTGAGGGCTTTCACACCTTAGACAGGAGTTCTGAAATAAATGAGAGAAGGGGAGAAGAGGAGAAATGAGCTGAATTTGCACAAATTTTTAGGAGTAAGTCATCTAACTCTGACTTTAAATGTGAATAACATCTCAGAAGTCAGTGATAACCATGTCTTTCATTGAGAATCCAGGTTTATTGTCTCCCTGGGGTGACTCCTAGAAAAATGTCAATAGTATTTGACTGAGCATGTTTGGAGACTCTGCCTTGTTGGCTAAACCCAGGATTCTCTATGGAGGATCTTTTCCAGAAACAGAATTTTTTATTGATCCTTGGAATGTTACTCTGAAAATTGACCATAGGCTTCATGGCAGTGGTACTGCCTTCCTTGGAGTGTCCTTTGGTGCCAGGAAATCTAATTATAAATCAGTTTTCCATGGGGAAAAGGCCAGAGGTGGAGTGCACCCCCTGAGGAGCCCATGGGTCTCCTTGTTTCACAAGGAGAGAAAGGAGACCATGTTCACCATGATGTGGGCATGGCCCCCTTCACACTGGGAAGGTCTAGCACAAGGTTTGAGCCACTCTTGGCCTGTGTCAGAGGAATTTTTGTCATAATAGTCAATGAGTTCCTTCATGGTTCAGGTGCACAAGAAAAATTCTGTTTGGAGTGTGCTGTTGTGGTCACTTGATTCTTTCCATTGATAACGACTTAGATTGCTTGTACCAGTATAATTTGCAGTCTCATGAGCAATTTTTATAGTGTCTAGCAAAAAAACCCCCAAAAAACGAAGTAGCTAAGTCTTCTAGATGGGTTTATTCAGATTATAATATCCTTCTAAGCACTGTAAATCTTTCATTGCAATAATTAAAAAACCTGTAACAAGATCAGTTTCTGGTTTTCTGAAATTCAGGGTACATCTCCTTGTCAAAAATGAGCATTACTTTTAGAAAATTATGGAGCCAACCTTGATTTAAAACATAAAGTGAAATTACAGGGTTTGAATTTGTTGTTGTCTTTTGGTCAATAATCTTTCTCTCTTTTGATCTGTAACACAGAGGGTACTGGTAGGAATTTCTTCTCTGTGTTATACTTCAGTGTATTCACAAAGCATGTTTTAGTTTAAATATGGGCTAAATATGCATGTATGGATATGTATGCATGTGTGGTGGCCAGCCTGATTGTGGAGAGGAGTTTCTTTATCCATCCATTTTTACTGAGAATGCAAGAAAATACGAGTTATCCTCAGGTAACTTTGCAGTACAGGATAAAGTCTTCAGAATTCATGGAACTTCAGAAAAAATGCATGCAAGAAGTATTTTAAAATCCAGGTAATTTGAAATGTTCATGGTTAAACTAAACAACCCCATTCATACCTAATCTGATTAATTTAAAAATATGTTCATAGAAGTCGAAACATTTTACATGGGGACAGTGCTTGTAATTATCAGTGCCACCAAGAAAATTAAAGTATAGGTGTATCTAAATGAAGACACCGAGGAAAAGAAAATCATATGGGTTTAAAATAGTAGTTGAACTACATTAATTCACTCTTATTCATTATTTTAGTGACCTTACTTCAGTTTCATTAGTTGATTTTTTGGAAGCCGTTACATCAAAGTAAAGGCCATTACATTTCTAAAAATCAGCATTTGTGTAGGTATACTTAGTAGTTTAATCATCACTTTTTTAACTTTTTGGGGTTTGTGCAGTTAAATCCTAACCCAGACACAAGCACAGATAATTCAGGTTATGGAGATCCCAGCTGTCAGGCATTGCAAGGCACCCATTCCATGCACAATCCCAGCAGAATTCAGGCTCCCATTCCCAGTAACAGTCGTGGCTGAAAATGATGTTCAGCTTCAGAACATTGGTGTCACAGGATGGGAGTAAATACTTGTTCAGGTGCCTGCAAATAATGATGAAGGATATTGTGAATAACTAAATGTCCAATATGCAATCACCTTAATGGCAGTGCTCTATGAAGGGTACATGTTCTGACATGTTTTATGTGACATTTGATGATTTTTTTCTATTCAGAACATATGTAACAAAACCAAGAAATCAAAGCTAACTTCTTTATCATGCCCATTACATTGTAACTTCTCTTCTCACCTGAAAAAAAAGCTGGTTGCTCTTTCAGTTTGGAGGTGCCATTAACAAATTTAGGTCCGAGGGTCGCTGCCTCTTTTCAGCTCCTGTACATGAGGCAGAATGAATCAAGGTACATCTGATCCAGTCCTACATCACTTAGCACTGTGTGTAATGCAGTTGTAGGTTCACAGCAGCCATTAGCTTGTTCTTCCCCAGGCAGGAAACTGTCCCAGGGAAGGTCAGGCTGTGGTGGGAGGGTGCAGAAGTCAAGTTTATGGTTTAATACTGACCTCCCTCCCTCTTCTACCTTGAACCATCCCCTCCATGATATGTGGTATCATATAAGTGCTATGTTGTGGCTCATTTTTTATGTTTCTGCTGAACCAAAAGACTGGAATTACATAGCTGCTTTTTTTCCAGCATTTCTTATGCTGGAAATGTGTTTTCCTTGTGTTTACAGTTTTCTGGTGCACAAGGCAAGGGCTGTTTCAGTCCTGATGAATGTGATGTAGCTGTTCACAAAGGGATTGTTTCTACACCATGCTGTCTTTAAAATGGATGGGTAACATGCTGCTGGTTTGGAGCTCAGCCTAAGCATGACCTTTGAGTAAATGGTTAATCTGAGTAAAAATTAATCTAATGGATATTTTTTTCATACCAGGGTTTCTTTTAATTCTAAAGCAGGAGGGAAGGTTTACACAGTGCTTGGTAACTTTCCTCCCCCACTTGAGAGGATTGCAGGTTAAGTGGAAGGAAGCCAACTCCCAGTTTCATGTCCTTGCAATTTCAGCTGGACTGTTCCTGTCAGGTTATAGCAGATATTGTCATACATAAATGGATTCAAATCAAATAAAAATTACTTTAGATTTTTTTTTATATGGATGTAATTCACAAAGCTGAGTCCCTATAAAATCCTATTAAATTCTGAAGTCTTTTTTTTTTTTTTATATGTACTGATAGATAGAGCATTGCAAGCCTTTTTTTCTTTATAATGGTAAAATGTTTGGGGAGATAAAACCATAAGCTGTAACTCATCAAACTCTTGCAGACGAGGATTTTGTTTCCTACTTGATTCACCTCCCTGTCCTTTTTTAAGCTTGAGAAATCACTTAGAGGTGGCTTGAGAGTAGAATATGGCTCATTGATAGGGAGGATTTCATGGAATTTATGGTGGGAAACTGCAAATGTGCTTCAACAAGTGAGGAAAAACAAGGGGAGTAAGGAGAGGAGACTGAGGTGTGGGAGCAGATGTGTTTTTACTTGGGTCCATCCAAGCGTTAATAAGCTCAGATTTGAGTCCTACTGGACTTTAATTAATAGCCCTCTGCTGGGAAACACAGACTCTCTAAACCAGTGGTGAGGAATTCCAAAGAAAAAGAGCTAATCTGACAAGTATTATCTCTCCAGGCATACAGAGAAATAAATGCTTTGTTGTAAGAAATACACTGTAACTGATCTGTGACCTTCCTGGCTAAAGCAACAGCATAGGGAGGTTATTTTTGACTCTCAAAATGAGTGCTGTACTATCATTGCTGCTTACTGTGCTGCAGCTCACAAGGCTTGGTTCCTAGTGTCATTTTACCTGTAGAAGAAATGGATTAAGCTATTCTTGAAGTTAGCTTCATAGAATGAAACAGATACCGTGATCTGGAATTTCATAGTCTTACCAGGGTTTACCAATACTGGGGAAAAAATCAGAATACTTGGTGATTTTGTCTTGATGAAATCTCTGCCACTGAGGCTTGACTAGTAAACCCATGATACTTTATATTTTGTAACTGAAGATGGCGTTCTGGTTGCCTGGCTTTACAGCTAAAGTAAGGCAGGACTCTGGGTAGGCTATATTGACTATAACTGTATCATGCAAATGAGCTGAGGGAAATTTACCCCTATATGCTTATTCTTTTACAATACCTTTAAAATTCTTATAAGAGGAGCAAAGATTGAATTTATTCTATTAAGAAATTGCGTGGTGTATTTTCTCTTTATGCTTTCTTTTTGCAGAATATTTTTCCCTGTGCTTTTTCATATTTAGAACCTGTCTGAGTTGGAAATGGAAGCCTAAAGCTTTTTCTGACAAATTGCTGAGGTCTATTAATTTGTATGGTTCGTTTGTGCTCTCCATAGTCAAACTGAATTTTCTGGTGCATACTTTGGTTGTGTAGGAAATGCAGTTGTATTTTAAAGTGATATCTAGTCCCTGTGATATTTTTTTCTATCAGTGTCAATGTATTGGGAAGACTGAGTCCCTGTAAGGTTGAAAAGAGTCACTTCAGGAAATAAAACTAAATTGTATGTGAGGAGTTTGTGAAGAGCAGCTTCAGTGGCTGGTGAAGGCTCTTACAGGAGTACTGAGGGGAGGAGAGGAGCTGTTTAATGCCAACTCTTCCCGTAGCCTGTCAATTTATTCATGCAGTGGACCTTGCAAGCCCAATCCACAGATGCTATTTTCTGCTCCTTACTGAATAAAACTCAGTGCTGGGTCCTGAGTGTAAAGATTAATTAGTCAGTGAGTGTTAAAGGTCTGTTAAAGCCATTATGGCGTGTGTCCACAGAGACAAATAGGGGCTATAAAACACTGTGTTCGAAACCTAATTTTACATGTGTATTTTTCATTAATAATAATGATGGTAGTAATAATTATGGTCTTTTCATTCTGAAAGCTCTCCAAGGACTAAATGCATAGTGCAGTGCATACTGTGTAGGAAGGATCATGCTTTCCATCACTGAAATGCAGCCTGTCAGAAGGCTGCCTTCGACTGATGGGGAGCTCAGGTTGTTGTTGGCCACTGCTCAGATAGCTGTGCAGTGCAGCTCCTCCAAGGAAGCTTCTTCTGTCCACAACTAATTGTTTCCTGAGCTGAGGGTACTCGAAAATGTGTGTCAAGTGTCAATGTTGAAAATGGCAATCAAAGAAATATATATAGTTATTTGTTTTACTTGTTTAATTTTTTTTTTTTATTTCAAAAACCTGTCCTTCCATTTGATTGCCAGCTTTCAAATAAGCTTGGATTTACAACACGGTTGAATATTTGACTTTTTATCAGAAATTTTCAGCTAAGTTAATAATTTTTAGCAATTGACATGAATGGAAAGAATTTTTTTGTAAATATAAGCATATGCATGAGTTGAAAATGGTCTTGCTCATTTCTCAGGACTAAGCTGCAACTGTTCTGTGTGCACTGAAAATGAATGCCAGCATTACCAGCACCTTCAAAAGTGAAATACTCCCCTTTGCATATTTTGCAGAGTTCTGTGGGGTTGAGTGGCATTTTTGTGTGTATTTTTGGGGTTTGAAACCAAAGCTGAATGGAACTGAGATGAGTGAACCAGCAGATAGGGCCTGTCTCTTACACTTAAAACTGTTTCAACATGCAAAGCTAGAATTGGTTATAATACTTGTAAAGGTATTTCTTCTTTTCTCAGAATGAGGCTTAAACAAGGAAGGAAGTGTTTATAGATGTTCCCAAAATTTGGGTTTGTTTACCCCATTATGTCCAGCTATGGAGTCCTTGTTTGATAAACACAACCCTAATTTACAAAACTGACTATATATATTTTCTATCTGGTTACAAATGAAGAAAATTGTCAGCATGATTGGAAGAGAACTTCTGGCTCTATTTTGGACACTTGCTCTGTACCGTGTTTTCATCACAGTGCCATGTGTGAAAGATGCCAAGATGTAATAGATCAGAAATACAGAGGAAAAATAAGATGGCATTTTTCATGTAAAAACAATGGACTGTCAGGTCAGATTCCCATTGTTTTTCTCAGAATGCTTTCCAGACTCCTTGTTACACACTGACATCTTAGACAATTTAAGAAATCTGTTGGTTCTGTCCAGCAATGGAGGGGACAATTCAGCAGTGTGTGCTGAAGTGTTCTGGGGTTTCTCCCTCTCTCTGAGGCTGTCCAGCTCCTGCAGTGTTTAAGGGAAGCCCTGTTCCTTTAGAGGAGCAGTAAGCTGTTGTTTCAGCTGTTGTGTTGGTATCAAACCTGGGAAGCACAGAAAGGAAATGGTAAGATGTTGATTTGTTGAACAGGCTTCCAGCACAAAGATGAGTGAATAAAATGGATAGAGATGATGATTGGTTTAGTGTCTATGTTGCATGGAGCTATGGTGCAGCAAGAAAAGGTTATTCTTGGAGAGAAGTTGAAGAGAGAGAAAGAAAAAGAAATAACAACTTAATGGCTCCTGCCAGATTTCTGGCTACAAATGATAGATGACCAGGTATGTTTTGGAACCTCCATGGATAGTCATTCTAGAGGCTTCAAGAATTTAGTACTCTTGCCAAAGAAATGGAATTAATCACTCACTTTAGCAATGTATTTATATTAGCCAGTGAATGAATGAAGTCAAAGGGCTAATAGGTGCAGTGAGCAAAGCACTTGCTTTTCAGCTGCAGGTCAAGCAGCAATTGCAGATCTCTGAGGAGCTCCTTTCCCAGAGAAAACTTGTTTTCAGTTTGCTGAAGTGACTGACAGAGCCAAGGGTGTGAGTGGCAGCTGTGCTTGTTCACCTCATCACAATACCTAATGCTGCCTGAAACCCATTCCAAACATTTCACACTTTCTAATGAAAGCTCAGTAACTGTGGTGTCATCTCTTAAAGTACAGAAACATGCTTTATTCTAAGATAGTTATCATCAAAAAAAGGTATTTATTTTAGGCTCTAGTTCATTTTTGGAGTAATTTTACTGGTATGTGTAATATTGATTGTGTAGGAATGGTGAGGGCTGCAGAAGGTCTTGTGAAGACTGAGTAATTCAGAATATTTTAGATGCCTTATTTGCCTTTCATTTGGCAATCCATCAACACTACGCTATTAAAATTAATACATGTGTTAAAATTAATACTTGAGTGTGACTTTTTTTCAGATATCTGTCAAGGTACTTGGCCATAATTCCCTAGTTCTGTGTATGGTGATGACTCTTCACAAATATTCAAAATAGTTACAAACAGTTGCCATTTGGGCAAAATTTTTTCATTTACATAGGGCAGTCCATAATCAAAAATTGCAAATTGGGAGAATGCCTGTTTGTAGTCATAAGCTTTGATTTAGTTCTGGGCTTTTTCAAGCACTTGCCCGTTTTGCTTGGTACTTGTTGCAATTCATGTTGTTGTACTTTGATGTAAATCTTTATGGCTTAGCAGTGATTAGAGAAGCCAATGCAGGCCATTAAGATGTCTGAGAAGGAAGAGTGCTTGCAATAGAGCAGGGTCAAAACGTGTCTGCAATTTGCAAACAATAAGTAACAACAGCAAAAGTTTGAAACAATAAACATTTCAGAGGGAAAAACGACGTCTGAGTCATCTCAGTGACCGAGGACTGAGAAGAGGCAACGATGTTCTTTGTAGATGGAGGGCAATAATTCCACGTTGTGTTTTTTTCATCATCTTAAGCTTCTAAATCTCCCTTTCAGCCTTTAGCTGCAAAATTAGACTTTAATGTTTCATTATTTACATGCAATATGAATTCAGTCCTCTTAATAGTTAGTATTCTCTCCATTTCATTGTTTTAGTGTGTGCTTTTTGTAGATATTAGCCTTTCATTTTATTGGCAAAATAAAAAAAATAATTGAGTGCATTTTGAGCACCACAAATTAAGCTAATTTTTTACTGTTGCCTTTTAAATCTTAATGATGTATGTGTTATTGTATAAATCATGCGAATGGCTCATGTATAACACTAATAATAGCACTACCTCTAACAAAAGAAAGGCAAGTTGTGAGTGGTGGATCTTGTATACATTCTGTATGATTATTTCATAGGGAGTAGGGACTAACAAAAGCCAGTAACGATGGATAATTTAGTGCATACAGCATGGCTACCAAATCAAGTGCCAAAAGTTGCATCTTAATTTAGGCAGATATTTTCTGGATTCCTTCTTAAAAACCTCCACAAATACTACAAATGCAGGTTGTGAATATAACATTGTAGGGTAGCAATTTATCGCACTATAATTTTGTTTATGGCACTACTGATCAGCAGTTTCACTGTGGTGGCTTAAAGCTTGACTTTTATTGGAATAGACATTTTGTGGAATAGCAATGACCAACAATTACATAGTTTTTGTCATTTTCATATGGGTATCATTTATTAACAGCAATATCCAAATTAGCATTTCAGAGGTTGTTCAGGCTAGATGGTTTTAACTGCTCCTTCTCACATGAAAGTCTTAATTTCCTTCACAGCACGGACCTGTGAACTGTAGGAAATGACTGTGGGGGTCTGTACCTCATAAATCTGCCTTCTAATGAGGGTCATGGCAACGTGGGGCTGCTGGGGTGGGAGCATCCCTGGCAGCCCCCTCTGCTCTGGCCCCAGGGTGTGGCATGTCCAGAGGGCAGAGCTGGGCAGGAGGGGCTGTGCCAGCAGTGCAGAAGTTGCTGCAGCTCCTTGTGCCAATACTCAGTGTCTTGGTTTGGAAAGACAGGTGTCTGCCAGGGAAAGCTGGAGCTTCCCTTGGAATGGAGAATGTAAACCCCCTCCCTCCCCCTGAATTATTATAATTTTGCAATTAAGGGGGCTTTCAGGCAAAGATATGGGAATAGGAATAACAGTTCTTTACTAGGAATATTAAGAATACAAATGTAGTAGTACAGAAAACAACAACAACAACAAAAAGCCCCTAAAAAAACAAGTAAACAAGAAAAAAAAATCCTAGAAACACTACCAGAGCCAGAATACAACCTGACACCCTGTTGATCAGGGTGTTGGAAGTGGTCCAATCAAGTCCTCCTGGCATGACAGATGTGGTCCTGCTGGAGCAGAGATGATCCTGTAGAAGGGTGTAATCTCCTTCTGAAGGTCCAGTGGTAATGAGATGAGTCCAGTTTTCCTCTGGGAATCCAGTACAAACAGGTTGTACTGAATCCCAGGTTTTATCCAGGTAGGAATGCTGGGCTCCTCCCCATGGGTGGGGCATCTCCCAGTGGGATGATGTAATTGTATCAGCCATGCAGTGAGCCTGGATGGCCCATGAACAGCAGATATCCCCTGGGGGGAGGATGGCTGGTGGAAGAGATAAGAACACTGCCCCAGCTGGTTTAACAGCTGCCCATTAACAGAAGGCACCCACCCCCTTCCCCCTGGAGTTATGAGGAATGGGTTATGCAAGAGATAAAGAAAAACACCTCCCCAGCTGGTTTCAGCGGATGGAAAATAGAATACACGTTTTTGGTTACATATTGCAACCCAACACCCCAGGGAAGGGAAGGTGCCAGGCTCCAGGGTGGAGCAGCTCAAGGCACAAGGAAGAAGCTCCTCCAGGAACCAGCTGTTCCTGCCTGGGTGGGGATGGAGCTGCTGCTGCCCAGGGTCACAGAGAGGCCCTGGGGATGAGCACAGGACAGAACCCTGCTCAGCATGAGCCCTTGTGGCTCTGGGGACTCTCGTTTGTGTCCCTATGTCACTGTGTCCGTGATAATGAGATAGAAGGGACATCTCAGATTTGGCCTCCTTTAACAGGGTTAGGTGCTGGGGCTTTGGAGTCAAGCTTTGACACATGTCATAGCTGTTAAGGTATGTATTAATACAAAATAATACATTTGTGTAGTGTTCAACTTTCCTGGAGCTGTCTATCAGAAAGTTCTGAAGTGGATTTCTTTAAAGACTCCCTGTCTCCTGAGGAAAAGGGGATAAGGCAGTGTGTCCCTGGACAGGATCTATGACTCATTATGTCAATCAAATTCCACTTCAGAGGGGAATAAAGAGATTTGTATCTCAAAGCTGTGCATAACGACTTCTTGGCTTTTCATTTCATATTTATGAGCGGTTTACTTTGAAGTGTTTATCAGGCAATACGCAGAAACATGAGAGAGCATTGCCTGAAACCATGTTCAAGTGTCTAATCTGTTAAATGCTTGCTGAGCAGGCTAGTTCATCAGTGCATGCAATGCAAAAAAGAGAGGAAAAAAATAAACTTTCTGGGGTTTTGAAGCACAATCTTTATATTAACAATATAAAAAGGATTAATAATGCCAAGCATTTTGAAATAAATGTAATATATGAAACTTACAAAAGTTGGTTATGTTCTGTGTTAAGTAGATAAATAGTTCTTTGCTTGAAAGGAACCTTGGCAGTACTTAATACCAAAACTATACAGTGCCACATCTGCTCTTAAGATGCGAGTATACAGTATCCACAGGATTCTCACTGCTAATTTTGAAGCCTTGAGGCATTCATAAGTACAGGCTGGTGTAGGTTTCTTCTTCCCCTCCAAAAAGGGCATCTCCTGATAACAGGAATGTTAAAAGCTGATTTAAAAAAAGCAGTAGCATTAGTCTGCAATGGAAACAAATTTAGAGCAGCATTACCCATTTGCTGTGTGCTGTGCCTGCATTGGGGCTCTGAAGAGGCCAGTATTGTTAAATAGGTCAAAAATTAAACCCCATAACTTTAGGTAAAATGGAAACCAAATGGTGACATTTGTCTCATTTTCCTTTAGCTCCAGTGGGTTAGTTTGAAGAGCCCACGTTACTCGTGGTGCTTGTTCCAGTTTCCTGTTCATAAATTTTTCTGCTACCAGTGCTCCCAAGTCAGGCTTTACTAATTCTGGCTGGATGTAACTGGTCCAGGGAATTGTGTGGGATGGAGGCACAGCCACTGCAGTCCCAGCCTGCAAACCCCCCTGGCAGTTCTGATGTGCACATGGGCAGGGCAGTGGTTACCTGGGTGAGCCTGTGCTCCATGATTTCTATGCATGTTATCCTGCACTGAATTTGAGCTTGGAAGTAAAGTTGTTTTCCGTTTTCAAACATGTTCTAACATATTAGTAATATTAAGAAGGATCAACAGGAATATCACTAGTTCAGTGTTTGATTTTTACCAAAAATTCTTTAAACAAATGAAGTATCTTTTCTCCCCCACAGAGAACATATTTGAATTTGAATGACTTGATTTGTGGGTTCCTGCTTTGGACTTCTTAAAGTTATCCCTAAAATAATTTAGATGACCACAGATAATCTCAACTGTACACTTCTGATTATTTTAGCTATAGGTTTCTGCTGTGACTTTCCAGGTCAGAAATCCTTGGAAACTTTTGGAACGTTCACTTTTCTGGATGGAGGGTTCTCTCCTCAGGCTTTCCTGTTCAATGATGAAATGGTTCTCTCCTTGTTTCTATATCCATGCACGTTGTTCACAAAATTCCCAGTTTAAAACTAAGAAACAAACAAAAAAAAACTGTGCAAAAAAAGACCCCAAAGCCCTATAAAACTTATTCTGTGTTCAGTTCTCAAAACAAAAGTAAGTTGTAGAAGAATTTATATCCAAGGGTAGTTTTGTGACATGTATGCCTGTTCTCTGTTCTGAAGTCTTTAAAGAGATAACAAAAAAGAAAACAGAACAAGCAAATGCCTTTGAGAGCCACAAATCTGCAATTTAAATAGAGGTGCTGGCAAGCTTTAATATGCTCAGCCACATCAGAGTTCATCAGTGTGAAAGTGATGGATAAATCTGAGTACCCACAGCCTGTCACGGTGGCTTAAGCCACCTGAAGCCACCAGCCAGCTCAGCTTGTGTGCCCTATCACACTGGTAATTAAGAACACAATTTTTTTCCAATAAGACAGTGGCTACAAGGCCACAGGCAAGAGATGTCCAACAGCAGCAGACAATGCTGCTGTCAGTATTCACATCATGGATGAAGAGTCTGGGAGCAGAATGGACAAGCTCTCATCCTGTCAGCAGCAGAGAGGAGAGGGTTTTACCCATCCCTATCCTCCAGTGCTGTCCTTACATGCTCTATACTCCCTTTCAAAGATTTTAGGTTCAGAACTACTTGTGACTCCCATATAACCAAAAGGGAATTATGTGAACTGGCCTAAAATGCTTCTTTGCAAAATGCTGGTAGACTGAAAAGTGTGAACTGGTGGGAGGATTAATAAATAATCCAATCTAATCTCCCTCTTGCTAAATCCGAAGGGTTCTATAATTGAGTCTGCAAACTCAAAAATAATAATAATGATGATGATGATAAATAAAAATAATAATGTAATCGTATGATGCCTAGGCATACTTGACCTTTATCAGTGAGATGTGAATTTATCATTTCACCTGATCTGCAAGGCACTTATGAAGCAAGTAAAGGCACTTAGCAATTGAGATGACGTGTGTGTTAAAAATAGTCAGATAACACAGCCTGCACAGTAACTCTCTTTCAAACCAACTGAATTTTGGTCTGATTTTGTAGTATTTGCTGTATTATCTCTTAAAAGTAACACCTCACAAAGATTTTGGGGTTAGGCTGAATTTTTTTTTTAATGCAGAGCTAAATGACAGACAAATGCAGTGTTTTTTTAATTGCCACTGGTTCTTGTGTAGAATATTTGATCTAGTGGGGGAAAATCATTCTTTTTAAAGTCAGTTTGTGAAAATCAGGGTCAACATTTCCCCATACATAAAAGATTATTTGACAAAATTGTTGTTCTAATTGAGATATCCTGATAATTCCTCTTCAGAGGATCACCACTGCCACCTGTTAAACTTAATGCAAAGTGATAGTAGGAGCTTGACTCACTCTTTGGCACACTTGCTTGTCCCTCTATTATTAACCAATAAAGTCAGTGCTGGCAGTCCTTCAGATTTGAGACAAAAGTGAGAGAGAAGGGACAACAGAAGTTCAACAACTGGCCCTATTGTTCCAAGGGAGTTTCATAGAACAAAGACATAGTTTCAAACAGCAGAAAGTTTGAATAAACAGAATCTATAACCTGTTTATTGGCACATAACACAAATCTTCTCTTCATTGAAGAAGGCAAAAGTAGTCTAAATTGAAACACTGCTACTGAAATGCTAAACCACTGGAACAGGGAGAACTGTAGATGAAGTAGAGAAGCAGTTTGCATTAACCAAGGGGAGTTGTGCCTCTGAGGAGGGAAGAGAACCTTGGAACAGCCTGTGCCTGCCAGCACCACTGCTGAGTGCAACAGGCTGAAACTTTGGTGTTCAACGTGGGCACACAGGGACCAGGAAAACAACATCAAATAGCAGCGTGGAAAACACCACAAGGTAGGGAAGGAAAAGAGGTGCATGGGAGGAGATTATATTTATTCCTGCATGGTCCTCAGATGCCTGGCACAAGCAGTGAGCTCCAGCAGTGGAGCTGGTGGCTCTGCAGTGCTGGTGCTGCAGCCCTGCAGAGTGGGGATGTGCCAGCAGGGCAGGTCACTGTGTCTGTGTGCAGTGTGCAAACAAGAGTCATTGGTGGAATGAAAGAAATCCTGTGTTAAGGGTGTGTATTTTGTCTGTAGCAAAGTTCAGGACCAGCAGTCATCTGAATTGGTACCAACTGATCTATTCATAAATACCACAACTGACTGGCCAGTGAAAATAACTAATTATTTAACTAGGATAAAAAGTGAAAAGCTGAAAGCAGTTTATAATGTAGTCAAATAAATACAGATGTTTCCTGATCTTCTCATATAATGAAGCCAATTGGTGAATAAAAGAAAATGTGGCTGTTTGTAGGTAAACTTCTCAAAGAGCTTCATCTGTTTCCCTTGATACCTGACTATAAGATATTTATCTTTTACTCCAAAATTATAGTGTTCAAATGATTTTAATTTCAGTATTCTCCAAGTTTGGCATGAAGTTTATGTGGATTTTTTATGTGACTTTTTGAATTGATGCAGTTCTCAGTTTAAAATGGGGGGTTTTTTTTGGGAACCTCTTCATTTTAGGTGAATTATTTTCTCAATCCCTTAAAGTCTTTCTTACTGGTTTACTGATGGCACTCCTAGTAGGATTAGAAATGCAGAGTTAAAGGCTGGCATCTCTGTCATTTCTAAAACCTGTTAGGAGCAACACCATTCAGAATATAAACACAAGTTCTCAGCCGAATAATGCTTTAAACTTTTTATTCTACTGTACAGGTTACAATTTACTATTATTTCTAAGTGACATGGTATTTACAGTGAAGAAGCACCTTGTGACTAAAGAGCTGACAGCTGCTAGTGCTCAGAAATCTTTATATGTGCCTGGGGACCTTCATAAAATATAGAGTGTGCGTGTTCCTAGCTTGTGAAGCAAGGTATAGAGAAACAATTAAGGTTTTGTCTGTGTTGACAGCTGATTCAGGTTTTTTGAGAGTTCCCAATTAAACAGTTATGGAAGTAGAAAAGCTTATTACCAGTGACTTCTGCTGTTTCTTGAGAGCACAGTTTATCAAGTCATGACCAGCAGTTTATTTTTTTTTTTCACTTTTTAAATCTTGATTTAAGCGCATAAAAATAAGAAAAAAGGCTTTTCATTAATTCAGTGAAGTATCAACAGCTCATTTATCCACTGGTTGTTTACTACAGATTTTTGTAGAACTTTTGCTAAATAATTGAACTCAGTTTAGTGTATCAGTGAAGATAAAGAGCCATGCAGTGAATTTATCAAAAAATACCTTATACATGTATATACAGACAGTCAACTGGAAACCAAGGAGAACTCACTGTCCTTTTCTGACATAATTGAAAATTCTTTAACAACAGAGACCTAAATGTTCTGAGCTAGACTAGAAAGAAAATGACATTTTTTTACTGGTGAAAACTGACTTTAAATTCTGTGGGACCATGGTGTAATTGTTGTATTACTTTGTGCCACATGAGCCTAAGTGTGCATTGCAACGTATATAGTCAATTTAGATACTAAATGGTAGTTCTCCTATATTAGGATTTCACTTCATTCTTTTCTTATATTGTCTTTAAAACTGACTACTCTTCTAACTTTGCATTTTCCATGGAGCTGCAGTTGTTATTCCTTCATAGCAAAATACTCTGCTTGTGTGACAGGAGATAGTATCAGGTGTTGAGCAGGTTGGTTGACATAAAAAAGCAAATTGAAAAGAATTCTTTCTGTGTTCTTTATGCTAGCTATCACTTTAAGTACACAGAAATTCCTAATCTTCTCCTGTGTTTCTGTGATGGATTTTATTTAAAAATTCACTATCTCTTAAAAGAAAACAGGCATTTAACAATATTATTCCACAATTTGATCCATTTTGCGGCTGGAAATAGAAAATATGCACTCTAACTCTTTTTCATAAAATTCTATTAAAAAACCCAAATGCCATCTCCAAAACCCACTCTGACTTTGATGGCGTTTGGACCAGGGCTGGGGAGTTTACAAGGACTTCATGATTTGCCATGAGGCTTCACATTCTGTTCTTTCTCTGCTGCTTGTAAAGGAAAAAGTAACAGGAGCTGAATTTTATTCTCTGGGGGTTGGTTTGTTTGGAGATACTCAGGGATATCTGACTGGCTCTAAGATGGATGCTGGAGAAAATCCCTCCTGTTGCCTTCAGTGACTGTTGTGTTGGTTAAACCAAGATATCTCCATGCTTTGAATGGGACATTCCAGGTCTGGGAATCTTTCCCTTCTATCTGTCTGTGCATCTCTGCTGAAATAAGGATAAGTAAATCTCCAGATTTACGGGAGGCTGAGTGCAGAGGTGCTGGAAGCTCTCAGGTGTGCCCAGGAGCTGCTGCTGGCCCGTGGGGTCAGCTCTGAGCAGGGCTTCCCCAGTGTTCTGCTGCCAGACACAGAATAATAGGGGAGGCTCAGCCTGGAGTTTTCTCTCTGCTGGCACTTAATCAGCAAGGGGGAGGAGGAGGAGAAGTGCTCCCAGGGAGAGCACAGAAGGGTGAAGTACAGAGGAGAGCAGAGCAATTGCTTACAGAATTGCATACATCTGTCTCCTTCAGGTTTGAGAATGGACAATTGGTAGGAATGGCATATCACTTTAGAATAAATGAAACTGTACTCCTTTTACCATTCCTCAGAGCTTGGAAAAGTTGGAAAGATTGGCTAAGAAAGTAAAGTGTTAGCCTGAAGAGTTGCACTTCAGTGGGGGCTGTGTGGGGTGGATAATAGTCATGTTTGCTACCTAGTTCCATCCTCTTGTCTTCTCAAATCTGATTTTGTCTTTAATCAACATCAGAACTTGAGGGGATCTCAGGCCATAAATGTGTACTTCTCTCTAAACCAACATATCATCAAAATCAAGCTCATCACCATAAGGTGATGCCAGAAATGTGGCTGGTGGGATACAGTGGGAAAGGCCCTGGCTCTGTGTAAGAACTTCTCAGCAATAGCTGAACCCTCACAGCCCCGTACCAGCTGCAGTGGAGAAAATCAACTCTATCCCAGCCAAAAGAAGCCCAGCATGGGCATCTCAGAGTCAGAAAGGGGCAAGGCAGATTATAAAAAACTGTTAAAGAATCCTCCTGTCATCGATGAGAGAAGCCAGGAAATGAACTTTACATTCAAACCATGCATTGCAACGTGCACAAACATTTCTGTTTGCTGCTTCTAGGCAGTTCACTGCAGAAGGGGCCAAAGCAGACTGAATTTATAAAGAATTGAGCAAAATTAAGTGTGCATGAGAGAGTTTTAAAAAGAGAGACCTCTTCCAGAGATTGGACCTAAATTGTGGTACTCCTGCCAGCAAAATCATTATAGCTCTGGACATAAAAAGGAAGAAGAGAATTGATTGTAGTAGCAAAGACTGTGAGTGATATTTATCCTTTTGATTTTAGACTTAGCCCAGTCTTGAACTTGATGTCGTGTTGAAGGCACATTTATCTTATCTGTGCATTACTGGTTCCAGAGATCTTCCTCTGAGGCATCTTGTAGCCATCACAGCTGGATTAGATTAATCTTCAGAAGGGCAATTCATGCAATTTGTGATCACCCAAATGAGACCTCTGCCTAGGGGTTAGGTGAAAGTAACCTTTGCTTAAATGCTGATGCTTTCTAGGCTTAGCAGGGATAATGAGTACAGCAGTACATCACTGAATTCAGCACACTGTTAGTAAGTGTTTATATCCTAAATAACTGAAACAGTAAATTTCTGTACAAGGAAGTGCACTAAAGAGATAATAGAAGTAATGTCCTCATTTAAGGGAAAACATCTATTCTATTGAGAGACTGTTCACAGCGTGTAGATTATGGGCAATGATGATCAAGTACATAACATTATATTACACTGCTAGACTAGAATACTGCTGGTCTGGTTTTGTATGAGACATTATGTACACTGTAAGGGAGCAGCTGGGTTTAACTTCCTTCCTTTAATGGAAATTGTCTAGTGGTTTCTGCAGGAGGGGATGAAGGGACTGAGGGTGGAGACCACTAAGCTCTGTTTCGTGTGAAAAAGCAAAAACCTTGTGACTTTCTATTTTTGGTGCTGTGTTCTTCAAGGGAAAGAAGATTCTTTCTTTTGCACCAATAAGGATCTGATGTTATTTATCTCTTTTAGTGTCACCAGCAAGGCAGTAGATGCTACAAGAATCTGAAAAAAGCTTTCAGTGTGCAAGAAGGGATTCTGCCTGCATATTTCAGTCCTGCTTTGCCAGTGACATTTTTAGGGAAGGGCAGTTCAGTGCTAACCCCAGGTGTAAGGGGTGCTGTCTCACACTAAGAAGCCACCCTTGGTGCCTGCTCATGCTGGCAGTGCAGTTTGGCTTGTGGGCCAGCCAGAAGCTGTGTGGGCACACAGCAGGGCAGTCTGAGTGGCCAGGGCATGGCAAGCAGTGGGACTGCTGCCTTTGCTTGCCCCCTACAAGGGCTATGCCTGAGCTCCCAATATCACTTAGAGCTGTGAGGATGATACTCCTTGAAGGAGACACTAAACCTTGACCCCAGGCCAGGCTGTGCCTGCCTTTCCTCTCTCCAGTCCATAAGTGCTGCAGTTTGTGCTGGCAATGGGGCAAGGAGGGCTGAGTTGTTCTTGCTGAACTTTGTCATCAGGATTCCACGTGGAGTATTCTGGCAGGCTGAGTGGATATGAAATGACTGAGGTATTTTTTTCATCTTTTGTGAGAACTATACTTATCTGCAAAGTAATAGTAGGGTGCCCAAAGGAGGGCAGGCAGAATGGGGAAGGGCTCTGAGGGGAAGCCATGTGGGGAGCTACTGAGGGCACTTGGTCTGTACAACTGGAGAGGAGGAGAATGAGGAGAGACCTCATAGAGCAGGGGAGGGGAAGAGGAGGGGCAGACACTGATCTCTGCCCTGTGGTGACAGTGACAGGACCCAAGGGAAGGTCCTACAGTTGTGTCAGGGCAGGTTTATGTTGGATATTAGAAAAAAAGTCTTCACCCAGAGTATGGTTGGGCACAGGAACAGAGTCCCCAGGGAAGAGGTCACAGCACCAGGCTGGCAGAGTTCAAGAGGTGTTTGGGCAATGCTCTCAGGCACAGGATGTGAGGGTTGGGCTGTCCTGCACAGGGCCAGGAGTCAGACTTGATGATCCCCTTCCAACTCAACTTACTTTGTGAATTACTGGACAAATTATTTCTGTGCATCCAGATTTTATTTGTTCTCTGTGTGAATATATAAGAGTGGTCTACTGGTGCCATTAGTACCTTAATGTGCAATAATGGCTGACTAAATGAGAGAAGTGTATGTTAGTGGAAGCAGTTCATGTGTCATTCAGGACATGTGGGCAGTTTCATTTTAGGAAAACAAGGCACATGATCCAGAATAAGAAAAGGTCTAGAGAATGTAACTGTAGTATTTCCATCTTCCTTTCCTCAGATTTTACAGTAAAATAAGGGCTACAAAGGTATCAGGAATTATAGAGAAAATTTTCCATATTTCTAGATGTAAAATACATATCTGAAAACCTCTTTTTATTATGTATGTATGTAGATGTGAAAATAATTATTATCCAAGGACAAGATATTCTGCCATTATATGCTGCCTTACAGAAAAGTCTCAAATAATACTTTGCAGAAGCAAATGCCAAAAGTTAGTATAAAAAACTAATTTAAAATCTACTGGCAAAGAGCATGCCTTTACTAGACAGGGAAATTTCTAGAATATTTCATGTCTACCATTAGGTCATAAGACTATAAAGGGATTTCTGAGAAGCAGCATAGAAAATCCTTTCCCAGAGGTTCAGGGGCTGATTCCATTTGTGCTCTTGGTATGATCCACTTCTCAATTTTTTAAAATTTGATCAGTTACTGGAAAATGCCGAGTTCCCAGATAATCGAACTCAGATGGGTGAATGAGTTTTGTGAATAGTGTATTTCAGTGCCTATACCATTTTCCTCAGACAAAGTAAGAACAGGATGCTTATCAAAGTGAAATCATCTGGGCTTGTAACGGCTGTTAAAATCCACAGAATATCATCAAAATGTTTTACTGTGTATGTACAACAGCTTAATTAAGCTAATATAGTCATAATTTATATGTATTTGTAGACATGCCACCAGCAAACAAGAAAATTTGAAAAACTTCATTTTCATGATGAGTTTAGTAATTTTATCGTGTATCTAATGTCAACATGTACTCTGCTTGGGATGGGCTACTATGATTCCGTTCAGCCCATTTTTTACATTTATTTTGGTTTGATTTTGATCCTTTTATCAATAAGTTTAAGGTTAGTTTGCTAGTATGGTTGAAGCAAAACTCTGCTCAATCAAACTGTTTTTGTTAAACGTCTTCTACTGAAATTGCACATGATTAAAGTTTACATTTTCCTTAAAAGTAGTTTTATCTGTCATGCTAGAACTCATCACTTATTACAAAAAAAAAAAAATGAAGTGCCCTTGAGAAGCTCATTTTTAGGACTGTTGAGTTCCCTGCTTTTGACTAAACCACTAAATTTCTGACTACTACATTAAATATTAGAAGGCAGGTAAAATATGCTCCTAATTAGAAGGGTTTGGGTTAATTCGGTGTTGAAAGCTTTTTTCATGTCAGCTTTGTTATATTATTTTTATACATTGCCACTAAATGCTCCATTCCTTGAGAAGCGTTGCCTGGTGAGAATTCTTCACCTGGCACTGTGGTCACGGGGCTGTTTGACCCCAGGGTGACAGAGCCGCGCATGAGCCCGGGCACTGTGTGCTGAGGACTGGGTCAGGCTTCCAGAAGAAATCCATCCCCTTCCTTTAACTGATGAGCTTCAGGAATAAATTCAAACTGGGCCCCAGTTTTACATTTTACATGTGTACACACACCCCTTATCCAAAATGTGCTTTGGCAGTTAGACATGGGACTGGAGAGAGCTGATGCAGGAAGGGGAACCAGATGCATTTAAAACTCTATGAGCTTTCCTGGCTAATCTGAGAAAGAAGTTCTAATACTTAAAAAAAAAATGTAGTTACCTTCTTTATTAATAGAAGACAGTTATTTGTGTGTTTTATTTAGTGCATGAACTTCCATTGTTTAGCTTCATTCTGACAAATGTATAGAGGAAGAGGAGAAAATATAAATCGATAATATTTGGACAAATAAAACTACTGTTTTAGAAACACAGAGCACAGAGCTGGTTTCCCTGTGAATTAAGAAATTAGTTAAATAATTGGCAGTTATATTGCCAGCAACTTCAGTCTGGTTTTTGTTTTTAGCCCAATAAAATGAAGCTCAAATTACTTTGCTTTTCAAAATCTTTGAAAGCCTTAGAGACCAGTGAATATTTCCCTTTATTTTTTTACTGCCCTGTTCATTACTGTAGGAAACAAGTACATAAGCAGAAATCAGGCAACAACTCTGGACTTTCTGAGAACCCTGGGGGACTCTGTGTGCTTTAAAAATGTATAAGATTTTGTCCACTGAGTCGTTATTAACTGCTAGAGATCACGTGCTTTGACATTGTCTCAGAAAGTTTTGCCTTTAAACCAAATGACCTCCTGATTCTGGTATTGATGCATTCTTTCTTCTGGAATTCCGGGGGAAAAGAAAACAGTTACAATGTAAGGTCTGCCTTGGTTTCTTTAGCAGATATTAAATTACCAGTTGGACCAAATGTAAATATAAAATTGGTGACAAAGTTCCATGGTACCTGACTGATGGATTTGCATTCTTTCACTGTCTCTGTGAAAGACTTGTGTGAGAATGAGCTTGATTAAAAAAAAAAAATCTTTTTTGAGTAATCAGAAGCATAACTTCAAAACTCATGCTCTCTCCTACAAATATGAGGTTACATACACACTAAAGCAGGTCCTGTCATTAGCACTTGTCATGAGGTTTATGTTAATCACACACCTAAATGATTAATTATTTGGGGCCAAGAGAGTAGCCTAAAATTTGGAGACCTTTGTTTTGTATATTTCATCCATTTTAGATACTTTCAGTATTTTCATGGTAAGTGTAGCCCTGGTTTCATGCCTGAAATTGGTTTTCTGAAATTGTTTTTCCAGGGAATTTTCTGTAAACAAGAGACATGTTTTTGTAGTTATAACTTTGCTTTTCATTCCTTCTCCTAGGAGGGACTTCTTCTTGATGTCCCTCTGGTCTGACCAGTGTGATTGAAGAGGTTTGTCTTTTTGTCACCAATCAAATTGGTCTGTGTAAAATAGGATATAAGGGAGACACATCCCTAAAATAAAGGAGTCATTTTCAGTCTTCTGAAACTCGGAGTCTGTGTCCTTGCAGTGTACAACAGCGTCAGTTAAGTGTTGCTAGACCAATGCACCAGAGATTTCTGCAAGTATTTCATTGGAGTACAGCAGAACCGAGCAATATTTAAAAAGTAATTTTTAAATTACTTCACTTTATATTTTTTCCTTGTCCTTGCAGGAACCAACTTCACCCTGGCGGAGCTGGGTATCTGCGAGCCGTCCCCGCACCGCAGCGGGTACTGCTCGGACATGGGCATCCTGCACCAGGGCTACTCGCTGAGCGCCGGCTCGGACAACGACTCGGACACGGAGGGCGGCGTGTCCCCGGAGCACGCCATCCGCCTCTGGGGCCGGGGCATCAAATCCAGGAGGAGCTCCGGCCTCTCCAGCCGCGAGAACTCGGCCCTCACGCTCACCGACTCCGACAACGACAACAAGTCGGACGAGGAGAACGGTAGGCCTTTTCTGTAGCCCTGGTTCCGTGCATGAGGTGTTTTGGTTTGCTGAAGTTCTTTTCCCAGGGAATTTTCTGTAAACAGGAGACATGTTTTTGTAGCTGTAACTTTGTTTTTCATTCCTTCTCCTAGGAGGGACTTCTTCTTGATGTCCCTCTGGTCTGACCAATGTGATTGAAGAGGTTTGTCTTTGTTTCACCAATCAAATTGGTCTGTGTAGAATGGCATAAAAAGGGAGACACATCCCAAAAATAAAGGAGTCATTTTCAGCCTTTTCTGAGGTTGGGGTCTTGTGTCATTGTGGTGTAAAACAGCGTCACTTTTCCTTCAGTGTATTCCTAACCTCGCAAGGGCGTGACCATGCTTTAAATTACACCAGTGTGCTTTCAAAGGTGAAGTTTGTACTTTCTCAATTTGACTAAAGCTGGTTTTTAAATGCAATTTTGGGATTTTTCTAATGCGTTTTGGGATTTTTTTAAATACTACGTTTTTGGGATGTTTTAGATGCGTTTTGGGTTTTTTTAGTTGCATTTTGGGATTTTTTTTAAAATGCGTTTTGGGATTTTTTTAAATGCATTTTGGGATTATTTTAGCATCACTATCAGGAAATTATTATGTGCGCCTTATATGATAGATGTTGTTTGATCTTAGAGTTTACTTTTCACGCTGTAATCTGTCACAGAAGTTTGTGCTCCGAGTGTCTTAAATTAAACTTAATGATGAGAAGCAGAAAGAAATATCCAAAGAGAAATAGTTTTTATATGTAATTTTTCTACACAGCTTGAAGTAATATTAATAATCCGCAATGTGCTGGTAGCTGTAACAAGGATGCTAATTCGTAACAATCAGATGTAATTTTGGGTATTTTTTTCCATGGTTTTGAAGTTGTAAAAAAAATTCTTTTGTTCTTTTATTACTGGTATTGGGGGCGCTTTTGGAAAGCAAATCTATGCATCAGACTAAGGCAGAGCACTTGTGTTTAGTGTTGTTTAAAGTAACAGAAATGAGACTTTGGGCACAGCACCAACCACTTGTGACCAAACAGCCTGGCACTGGTAGAGTCTGAGTGTCCTGTTTTCAAGCACTGTCCTCTCAAGTGCACACGTCCAAATTCAGGTTATTTGTATGGATCACCCTAAAGTTCTTACCTGGGGAATTTTCTAGGCTCCCATAGGTTTAAAAAGAATTCAAGAGGGAAAATAGTAAAAAAGGATTTGCAGGAATTTGTCCTTCATCCTGTAGGGTAATGAAAGTGCAAACTCAGCTTAGTTAAAGTAGGAATAAAGGGGTTTGGATCTTGTTGTTCTGAGGAGGTGAAGAGGAACCTCCCTAATATCATCAACCCTCAGAGCAACTGTTCCAGCAGCTAATACCAGCTCTCTGCTATGCATATTGGGATGAAATTCTGTTTGATACCAGTTGGGTGCCTCTCAGAAGAGGATTTGTAGGTGCTTATTTTGGGCTCCTCCCTGTACTCACTGCCAGTTGTCTTGGCTTCAGCAAAGCGTGTGTGCCAGGCTCTGGAAACACAAGCAACTGCTTGTCAAAGCAAACAGGGCAAAATTACAGTTTATATGTTGATAGAAAGAAGTTCAGCAAAGTGCAATTGATTTTGTTTGTAACAGCAGTCTTTTTTTGTTGATTTAAATTGAATCTTCCAGTAATATATCCTCTCCATAGGCATAGCAGGATACATTTCTTCATCAAAACTAGGGAGGGAATGTGCATTTACTAATAATGGTTTGTACAAGGAAGCCCATGTTTTAAAAAGAATCAGTGACTGGTTAATTGATTTTTCCTTTTAATGATACCGTTCACAGAAAATATGACAACTTCCATTGATTTTAGTACAGTTTTGTTAAGGCTTCTGAGTGTAATTTCAAATAAAAAACCTGACTAATAGAATTCTGACATTATGGAATGGTTGGGCTTCAGTGCTGTAGCAGGAATTCACTTCTGTGCAGGTGGTTGTCTCCATTTCTGTGGCAGCAGTGTGTCACACCTTTTGTCTAAGAAAACATAATCTCAGAACCCACTTTTATACACACAGTCACAGACTGATAAAAGAATGACTCTGTTCACTTGTTTTCCATTTTCCTCCCCATAATAAGTGAATTATTATGTAATTGGAAATACAGGGCAGTGAATCCATTTTTCACTTTTCTAACAATTACATGAATAGAAGAAAGAACAACATGATAAAACAGCAAGCAAGTAATAAACCAGTATGTGGAATTCATTTTGGGTTTCTGTGAGAAGGGTTTCTGTGTGTTTGGTTGTTTTAAAAAAACATCACGCAAGTATGAAGCAACTGTTGTGTACACAGAGGTGTTAACTTCAGTAAACTTTTTAGCCTTACTCTCTCACAAATCCTGGTTAGCTCAAAAATCAATGCTTCTTCACATCACTGATTTTATGAAGTTTTGGGATACATTATCATATAGATTGACAGTTGCCCCACTGGTTCAGCACCACAGTGTGGACACTTACAAAACCATCATTAATTTCTCACACTTGTGCCCAGCAGTGGTTTCCTACATAATAAACACTGTGTCCTTCAGAAGCAGATCAATAACCTGCTAGGTGTTCATCTTGAGAGGAAGTAACAGAATCTATATTTCAAGAGAAATTTGTACTCTGATACGGTTTCATATTTGCAGGATACCAGCAAAAAGCAAGGCATTACTTGGTATGAGACTTTACCCATTTATGCCCAGCAATATTAGAGGGAACTCATGATGCTTACACCTCTGAATTTTTTGAGAGTACTGTTAAAGCTTCTTCCCTGATACAGTTCAAGTGTTATGAAAGAGTAGTTCAACTCTAAAAGATGATTATTTTTTAAATATTGGGATGCTATCACAATTTAAGCTTAAAAAAACCCAAACAAACCATACCTCTCACAATTTTTTTTGTATCAATAAATCTATTTTGTCATTTTGTCATCCCTGAGTAGCACAGAGGAAGCTTAATTTCTAAAAATTGCTCCCATTCAAATCCATTCACAAAGCTTGTGACCATTTTCTGTGCTTGTAGATTTAGTATGATTTAATTTTATCATAAACCAGAATGCTGTGAACCTTAAAATATTAGCAGGCTTGGAATGCTTGTAGATAAATTGAAATAATGGAAACTCATTAAGTCCCATGTTTTACTCGGTATACTGAAATTCTTCCTAACAAAACACCTTACTGATATTTTAAAATCACTTCTATTTTCAGAAGTTTGATTAGGCTCTAAATTCTTACTGTATCTTGCAGTTTTTGCTGCTGTCTAGATGTGGCCATCTCTTCTTTAGGCAGATCAATTCTGAATTTGTAACACAAATCTGTCATCTCATTGTTACTCAATGTGTTGTACTGGGTTGTGAGATTTAAGTTAACTAATTGTTTTTTTTGATGCATACAAATGTAAAAGGCCAGTTAGAAATACAGAATCACCTCTGATGTCATGTGCCAGCTTTGTGAGGACACAAGGTGTGAGCTCTAGGGGATACAGCACTGTTCCTGAATGCTTGTTTTTATTTTGATTAAATCTTGTATCTGTTTATTCTGAAACATCATGGCAAACTTCTCAAAAGGATTCTTTTTTCATCAGTTGCCATGTTCTTTTCTAAGCCTGCAGTATTTCTATTTCCTGAGTAAAGCTTAGGGGCTGGTCATCTTTAGGTAGTGACCTTGAAGCAACTGCTCTTTCAGGGTTGGTTTCTCCTGGGTTTTTTGGGGTGTTTTTTTGTGGGTTTTTTTTTTTTTGTGGTTTTTTTTTGTGTTTTTTTTTTTTTGTTTGGTTGGTTTGGTTGGTTTTAGTTTTTTGTTTTGTTTTGTTTTGTTTTTTTTAAGTTGAACTGAAAATAATGTTCTTCTGAAAAATATAAAACAATGTAAAATAAAGTTTAAAAATCCATGAAAACAGAATGATAAGGAGCATTTATTTACAGAATCTTTTTGCAACATATCTGCAATTTCTCTTTTTCTGGCTTCACTGTTCTTGAATGACCAGTTACAGGCTGTTAGGAAAGCAGTGAAATTCAAGTGACATAAGGCAGATGGGAGTGAAAAGCTGAACAGACCAGTAACAGAGAAGAGAAGAGAAGAGAAAAGATAATCTGGGGTAGAGGAAAGGAGAATGGAAAAGTAGGATGTAAACTCAGGGCAAATCTTAGTTTGAGTGCTGAAATGAGCTCCTTGGCTCAAAGTGAATCCAGAAGGAAGGTTTTCAGTTTGATGTGTATCTAGAGCCTAGTAATTCTCCTGTTGTGAAAGAGAAAATTTAGAAATGGTGTTGGTGACTTTTTTTTTTTTTTTTGGTATAAGGTTGCTCCTTGACACTTTATCTACTAGTACCATTATTGTATATAATGGATAGATAATGTCACTGCTAGAATGAGACATAACATAAAATGTTTATCATGAGATTTCTATTCTGATATTATAATAGCACACACTTGAGATGTTTCTGTTTTACATTTGTGTGTCAGAAAAGGAAAAAAAAGAGTGTCTTGATGGAGGAAAAGAATCGCCAGGACTGAAGCCACGTTATTAAAATTATGTCAGATCAAAAAAAAAATATTATCAAGGCACACTTTTATCTTAGTAGCTGCAATTCTGAACTGAAAAGCAAGACAAGAATGAATGGGGAGGAATAAAGCAATCCCAAACTTCAGCAGAACAAGGGAGAGTTCAAGGTCGTGCTGTGGTAATCTGGGCACGTTTTAAAGAAATGCACTACAAAACACTGTGGTTGTGGCAGCTTTTTGTAGATAATGCCTGTGAGAAGCAAAACATTTTGCTCATAAGAACCATTTCTGTGCTTCAAGCCCAGCTTGGGAGGGGTGGGGAAATGGTGCCTTGTTGGAATGAACCTGGGGAGTCCTGGCAGGGAATCCTGTAGGGCCTCTTCCTTTCCTCACTTCACCTTTTCTTCTGGAGAAAATCTTCTGTTCTTCACCGACTCCAGCCTCAGGTGTGACAATTCAAGTCAGGTGGAAGGATGCTGTAGGGAGCTGCACTGATATTTTCAGGTTCAATATCCAGCAGTGTTTGCTATTTTAGGCATACTGGTGACAGTGACTTTTATTATTCTCTCCACGTTGCTTTGGTGGTGCTTTTTATTGAAGTAATTAAAAGTTGAATATCAGACAATACCTTGTGTGCATATTACTTACTAAATGAAATAAAGAAAGTAAAGCTGGATAAATTATAAGGTAAAATATGAAAAACTGTATGTCTGTTGTACTTCTGGTTGAATCTTATGAAAAATTAAGTAAATCATATTTTTCTCTTTTTTTCCCTGGTATGAACTTTTTAACAGTAATTTCCTATAGTAACTTCCCAAATGCATATGTAAATCTTAAAATCAAAACATAACCCCACCTCATAACTCAAACTGACCTCACAGTTTATCATTGTTTCAAAATTTTATGAGCAGTATAATCTGAGCTCTTCCTGGCATGTTGTTAAATAGCAAATTTAGAATTACAATAGAAAAGAAAAGATGTCATTGCATCAGAGGAGTTTACAAAAAGGCACCAGACACATGACAGCCAAGGAGTTTTTCTTACTTTTACTGTTGTAATTTTGACATGTTGTTATCAATATTTCATTTTTTAATTTTTTTTTCAGCTTTCTATTTCACACTTCATAATTTGCAGGAAAGATTATAGCAACACTGTGGTTCTACTCTTGAGACTATTTTGGGTTTGTCGTACGCATGCTAATGTCTCTGAGTTGTAAGGGAGTAGAAAGTAGAAGCTCTTTATGTTGTTGATCCCAGAATTCTGTTTGGGTTAAACAAGTGGGAGAATAATCTCACTTCCTAGAGTTCCCCACCAAGAAATATTCACTTTCACCAACAGGAATACTTTCCTTGTTAATAAAAAGGGATGCTTTGACAGTGGTGATGCAGTTGGAGCAGATCTGCGTCATCTTCAACTGTGTGTGTGTGTGTGAAATATAATATGCCCTCATAATTTTGGGATAGAATATTGATATTTTGGGTACAAGGAGCAGCAGGGAGGGTGCAAACCTGCTCTGTATGTCATAGTGGAGTGCTGGTTTCTGCAGGGAGAACTGTCTGGGAATGTTGTGCCTGTTTCTCTCCTGGAGCGCCCCAGGTAGCCTGGAAACAACAGGAGGAGCTGATCTGAACGAGGAGAGAGGAAGAGCTGTCACAGTTGTGGGATCTGCTGGGAGCTGAGAAAGTGGCCAGATGGTCCCAAGGAAATGATGGGATTTAAATGAAATGTCATACACTCAGAAAATGGCACCGAACACGTCACACATCTCCAAGGCTCCTGCAGGAGCAGAGCTGGGGAGGTTAGCTCCTGCATGGGCAGACTTCAGCTCTTCTTTAGGAAGGCTTGTAAAGTACTTTGTAAATGACAAATTTAGAAAGTCATTAAGCGCAGTATCAAAGCTTGGTTTCTTAAGTGGATCCAATTTTGATGTGCTCTCAAAACCTGAGGGCACTTCTGATAGGAAGTGGTTTCCTAATGAGGGAATTGACTACCAGGGATGACTTTTAAAGACTTAACTACACATAAACTCAATTTGGTCCAGGTAAATGGCTTATGTATTCAGTGCAGAGGGAGTCGAGATGATGGGGTTAAGAACAAAAAATGGATATGTAGTACTGGTAAACTTTAAAGCCTTGTGTAAGACAGGAATATGAAATGACAGTATTAAAAAGCTTAAACATTTGTTGCAATTTTAATATAACCCAGCAAGACTGCAGTGTAGGTTGGCAGGATGATGTGATGAATTACTGCTACCCTGTCTTAATATATATTGAAAGAGCTCAATAAATACTATCTGGAGCAGAGTGCTTGATGATATTCTAGAGATTAAGGATGGAGAATGTGGCAAGACAGCTCTGCTTTGGTGGCCTAAAAGGGTAAACCCAAATGCCATCTTGACATTCAGCTGCTCATAGCTGACATTCAGCCCTTGGGATCTGTTAGATTTTCCATTCAGATCCGTGTTGACCTGAGAGATGTGCATCAGGATCTTGGGTTTCATCCTCCCAGGTGTTTCTAGCACTCATTATTACAGGAGGAATGGATGGAATGCTAAACCAAACAAGCAGAAAACCTAACACAAACCCACAAAAACCCCGAACCAAACCAAAAAATCCTCTTGTCTGTGGTGGGGTGAGGTCTTATACCATGGATGTCCATATTGTTCTCCCCCATTCATGATAGGCAGGGCTTCATCACCTGTCAAATTTTCCATTGCCTCTAAAGTGACTCCAGTGCCACATTCTGTGCCCTGCTCTGGCACAGGATCGTGGGGCTTTTTGTCCATATCCCACATGAGAGCCTGTTGAAGCTGTATCCTGTTTGCAGTCTTTCTCTTCGTGGTGGTTTTTTTTGGATAATATGAATGCCCCCTCATAATCGAATGAACTAAAGCAATCAGGAATTGGAGTCCGATATTTAGCCAGGAAACTGAGGAAAATAGAAATATGGGCTATCAGGAAAATACTGCAGCAGCTGGGTTCATAAACTGCTGAGGCTAGCTGGGATCTTCCTTTTTCCTGAATTCTAAGGAAAGAGCTTTTGCCTGCAGCTGTATCTACATCACTGTGTGAAGGTCACAACATGGAGAGCTTTTAAAAAAACCCTCTCAAAATAACCACAAGATTTTTCAATTATTATTTAATCATGAGCCTTTCCATCTAGTAGAGAGAAATGATGAAACTATGTTTAACAAGAACTCCATTACAGCACATTATTCAGTTTGTCAATTATTAGTTTCATAAAAGAAAACTTAGATGATATAGGTCACCCAGGTAAGCAAGCAGCAGTGCCTTTGTTCAAACCATAACTGAGTTAGAATAATGCCTTTTTATTCTTTTCTATAAAAGAGATGTGTGTCTGATAAAGTCAATCCAGCTTGGTGCTAAATGCATTGTGTGGCTGATGAATGATAAAACCTTTGCAGGAAGGTTGGCAGGTTTGTCTGTACTTGGTGTTTAACTAAATTTATTAAAGTGAAACAAAACCTATGTATTTTACATTTCCCTTGTAAACTGAAGCACAGATCACAGGAACCCATACCCTGAATTTATTTTGTCTTGCCTTTCAAAATGAGAAATTTTGCCCAAAGCTTCCTCTGAATTCATCACACCAGAGACTGGTACCTTTGCTCATGTATGCCATCCCACTATTAATAATCTCCCTAAATACAAAGACTTGCATACTTCACTGATTAGTGCATAATTACGTCAAGGTACCCACTGCTTTTTCTAGTCAATATTTTATTTATAAAGCTCAGTCTGGCCAGTCAGCTCAGGTGATGCAGTGAATGCCTACTGTCACATGTGTAAAGTGACGTGTGGATGGCTGTTTAAGTGTCATTACATTTTCTAAATATTTCATGGGATGTTCTTTGTGTTTACCTTCTGCACACCGTTCTTTTCAAGGAATCTGGCAGCTTGGTAAAGGCAATGGATTTGAATTGATTGTAAATGTGATGTTGAAGTGTAGTGTTTTACTCATGTAGGATAGAATTCCTCTTCAGATGGAAAATGGATAGAAAATGGTGCCTTACCCCTGTTAGTGCCAAAGGTTCCATATGTATATATTAGTATAAACAGAGCTTTGTGAAAACTAAATTATCCCATAGCTTGTGAGTTTCAAAAGAGATTATTCATTTTTTACTCTCTTTTATTATAAAACTTTTTTCATTTACTTCTGAAGTAGTAAGTTATAAAAGATGTTTCCTAAGTTCCATTCCTTAGGTGAAAGGAGACAAAATCTCCTTTTTCTTGTTATTGGTGCTTGGGGTTTATCCATGAAGGTTTTTTTGGTGACTTTTTGCAGAAGCTTCTGTCAGAATTGAATGGCTTCTGTCAGATACTATAGGAGCAACCTGAAAATTAGCGTTTTTCTGTGCTTTTAATTTCCTTATATTTCACACAGGTTAAAGACAACTTTCTGTTTAATTTAAGCTTTTACAAGTTCCATGACACTCTCCTTCCCTGGCAGTGATAAGGGAAGTACTTTTATCTGTTTGTTCAGCCTCTCTGTAGCATTTGAAATCGCTGACTCTCCTCTCTGCACTCAGACAGGAGCTCAGGAGCTCAGGGGGTGATTGGCCATGATTCAGGAAGGCTGAAGCTCTGCCTCTCAAATCAAGTGAGAGATTTCTTATGAGCAGCTGTTTGTCCACTTGCCTGTGTAGTCTTTGGCTCACAGACCTCTCATCAAAGTTCTTCAACACCTCAAAAGCTCTTGGTAGCACCACAGAGACCACGCTGAAATCTTCACCATCTGTGAACAAGACACACTATCTCTGGTAAAAGTCGAGCACCATTTTTTCAATTTATATTTTGTCTATCTCATGGTTAAAGAACATCAGATTAGGCTAAACCCATAAAAGATGTGATGATACTGAGGAGATGGAAGTACCTTGAAGGACTTGTCTTTTCCTAAAGTTACCTGCTCTCAAAAGCTTGTTATCATTGTTCTAAAAGCTAACTCCTTACATTTTTCAGCTTGCAGTAAGAATCTTGTCCATGTAACAGATTTATGTGAAGAAGAAGCTTCAAATGTTTTTCCCAGCCCAAATAATTGACCCCATTGTGTGCTTCTGTTTGTTACCAGAGGGTGCCATTGCTGTGATCTTCCATGTTCTTGTGCTAAGCCCACTGCTTCTATATGGTACCACTCCTTTTAGTTGTGTAAGGAAATGGCAATAAAAATGGCCTTGTGGAGAACATTGGCAAAAGAGCTTTGTGTAAATTGAAGCAGCAGTTGGAACAACCCAGTGCTAAAACAGGGCTGTTTTCCTGGTGTCCATTTGGGCTTCTTACATTTCATCAGCAGCAATTCCACTGTAGTGGTGTACAAACTCATTTCTGACAGTGAAAATAACCACAGGTTTCTGGATGTTTAGTACTGTGCAGCAGAACAGCACAGGTGGCAGAGGAAGAGGCAGTTTTATTTGTGAATAGAGTCCCAGAAGGGGTGTAGCCACTACAAAATAAATTGCTAGTGTATTCTGTGCTGGCTCCTGGAGGCACATGCATATTGAACATGTGTAAGATCCTGAGGCTTGTATGTACTGTTTGTTCATTAGTCTGTGCTTGCACAGTGATTGTCCATCTGTGCTCAGGTCTGAAAGAGAGATTTACACAAGCTGGACTCTAAGAAACATAGCTGATTCCTGGAATGTATCACAAGTGCAGTTCATCCCCAGTGCATATCAGACTGTGTTTAAATGCAATACCAACTCATATTTATACCTTCTGTCCTTTGATATTTTCTTTGGGCTCCCAAATACATAATGCAGCAATCTGGGTAAAGGAAATAAAGATATGAACTTATCAAGCTTGATTTCCTACAGGCTGAGATGGAAGAAGACGCTTTGGTAGTTTTTCAGTTTTCATTTTATTAAGAAGCATGCTAGTATTATTGAGGGCCTTCAAATAGCATCTCTCCGGGTCAGATCTTGCAGCTGAGCAGCTATTCAGTGGGAAGGATGACTTCTGTGGTTTCTGAAGTTGTTATAAATATCTCAGGAATTGCTGACTGTTCAAGTCATTCAGGCTTTTCAGTGGCACGTTGCTGATAGGGAGAAGATCATCACTGAGGGTGAAATTGTGTTTGCCTGAAAGTCCAAGGAGCCCATGGAAACTGAAACTTCCTTGCCATGTTTGCCCTATTGAAACTGAGATACCGTCTTGTAAAAAGGCATAATATCATTCCATTACAGCAACATGCCTGTAGGCAAGGCACAATATGTGAGCATCATTTGTTTGCTCAGAGCCATGACTGTCATTCAGAAATATTGAAAGGTAGCAGTTGGGTTTTTTCACACAAATGGTTAAGGGACTTTTCTCAACATCAAATTAGCGTTCAAGAGTGAAAATATAGCTTCTGTTTCCTCAGATGCTGAGTTGTAAGAATGAGTAATCGTGATTCCTGGAGGAATTCATTTTGCTTTTTAGCTTGAGTGGCACTAGATAAATAGGTTTATCAGTTTTCCACAGAACACTTATATTTAGTAAACTTTAAATGAGATGAATTACAGTGAAGTTGCTCCTCTTCCCAGTTTTCTTTAGGAGGGGAATTATTTTAAGGAGGTGTGTGCTATTTATACCTCCCACATAATGCTATACCCTCAAGCTATATTACACAGTGTAGATATGGACAAAACAAGGGAATGACTGTAATTGTTTAACTGACTGGAGTTTCTTTTGTAGTAATTTTTTTTCACCTCTTTTTGCTCAGTGAAACAGGACATCAGTGACTCCCGTGTTAAAGAGTTGTTTGTGATCAGTTTTGTTCAGTGCACAGAAAGTGTGGGGGAGGATTAGGTCAAGGTGGAGCCTCTGACCAGAGAGGCGAAGGAAAGAGAAGCCCAAGGAGGTTCCAGGTTTGGGGCAGCCAGTGGAGCACCACATCTGTGAGGGAAGTGGGAATCTGCCATCCAAACCAACTCTGCTCACCATCTGTGCTGGATGTGCTGCTCTTCAAAAGCAACCCAGAGCAATTCAGAGAATAAGTTCTGAAAGTTAATCTGTATATAAATGCTGGTGTTCACTTTAAAACCTCTTTTAGTACAGCAAACTTTCCAAGCTGTATTTCTGAAGCTAATAATATATGTAAATCAGTTCATTTTCTTCTTTCACAGAGTCCTCTACATTTTCAGCATTAAATAGTGAAATAATAATCCTTATGTGCCCAGTCCTGTCACTATATCCCTGGGCAGCTTCTCAAAGACTCCTTGAGTCTCAATCATCTACATTCATTTGCCAGTTCTAATTTTCTGGATAATTACTGCATATTTCAAGACCACTTCTGTTGTGATACTTAGCCAGATTTAATTCTTTCAGATACTTTATTTCTTAACCTATAATTTGACTTCCCTGAGAGTATTTGAAGATGGGTATGCATATTCAGTTTAGTCCTAAATTTTGGGGTTGAATCATGCTCCAGGCACGTCCTCTGTGTCAGTCAGGACTCCCTGTCCTGTCCCCTGAGGACTCTGTTTGTGGACTAAATGTCCTTTCACAGGAATAAGGACACTCTGGACATAATGGAGCCCAGTATCAGCTCTTGTGGGTGACAGAGTGCCATCTAATCTTTTCAAATGAAGGTTTCTATTAATTTAAAGCAGAATTTCTCATATGTTTTCACTTTTTTTTGTGTGTGGTTTGAATTAATTAATTACATTTTACTTTTCTAAGTAGCAGGACAGATGAAGACAGTCTAGTGTGATTATGTGGGGGTTTTGGTTGTTTTGTTTTTGTTTTTTTTTTTAAGGAAAAAGTGATAAATGTGATAAATGTTAGGAGACTGACCTATAACCACAGCAGGCAGACATTAATAATCAGTGTTTCCTGTGTGATCATCAGTCCAGCTGTTTTGCTAAAGATCCTGAGAAAACACTCTTGAGTACAGCCAGCACTGCAGTGCTTCAGCCTGAAGACTGGAGCTGAGGGGGAGGATTTGGGCAGAATTCTGGGGACTTCACAGTCAGCATCATGAAGATAAACAATTCTACATGGTGAAGAGTAAAGGAAGTAGAGCAGGCATCTCTATGCTTTTTCTGCCTTTGGTCAGTTTACTGATGCTTTATATTAAAGAGGGTTTTCTAGTTGTTTTTTTTTTTTTTTAACTGATACTTTTCACCATCTTTTTCCCCCATCATTTTCAATCCTGGTAAAAATATTATGGCATTTGCCTGTCTTTGTCTGAAAGATAATTTATTTCACTTTCCTACATTTTTTCTAATGTAACATAGTGCCTTGAGCTGAAGACATTAATGTGGTTCCAGATAATCTCCTAGTCTTGTTTGACACGTGATGGCTTAAAAGCACTCTTTATGAAGCAGAATATTACAGTATTAATGTGCAAAGTGGGGGTTATTCTCTTCCTCTATATCTAATGAATTCTTTGCATGGTTTAAAACAAATGGAGGAGCAGATCATCTTACAGAAATAGTCATAATCCTAGAAAAATGATCTGAAGAAATCAATATTTTTCTTTTCCTGACTTTTGTCCCTCCTTATTTAAGTCTAGTTCATGAAATAATGGAATGTTAAAAATGCTTCAGATCACTTCTGTGGTGAATAATTTTGACACTCTTTCAAATATTGGTTTCATATATTTCCTTTTTGTTAGTCTTCTTGTACCATATGTACTGCAATATACTCTCATTTTTTTTCTTAGCTTGAAAGGAATGTTGCTATTTTTTTCTACAAACAAAATCTTTTCAAACCATTTTAAATGTGATTTGAAGTATTTCTTGAGTTTCGCTGTTACGTCTCAGAGGAGTAGAACATATGTGGCAAGTTCTCCAGAAAGAACCTCTCAAAAGAACATATTAAAGATGAAATATAAGGATTTTTAGATCAAAAGGATAATGATTTTTTTAAATCTTTACTATGTGATAAATTAATCAGCAGGTATTATAAAGATGTACAAACTTGCACAAGGAGAGGGAAGAGAAGGAAGACAGTGACTTTGAAATTAGAGCTAAGACACTGTCAGGAGCTGGTTACAAACCAACAGACAGAAGTGTAACATATGCACTTGTTAGAAATCTGAGCTGTGTCACAGTGAGCACAGTGAGAGAAACTGGTATGAGCTCAAAGCCCTCATTTCATCAGCCCAGGTATTGTGTTTGCAGAGGTACAAATGACATTTGGCACCTCTGTTTGCAGGGTATTTGCAGGGTGCTGTGCCATGAAGCACTCGGGAGTGGTGCAGGGGTGTTCAGAGCCTTTGGTGCCTGTCAGACCCTCCTGGTCTGTGGGCTGAGCAGGGGAATGTGGTTCTACCTTCCTGTGATTCCTCTAAAGAGCACAAACCCAAAACGATGCTTAAGGCTGAAAATAATCAGCTAAAATACATTAGTATGAACCAAAGTTGTGTATTTCTGAGAGGAATTCTAACAGACTTGACTCTATAACTGTGAAAAAAAAATGCTATTTAATAAAAGCCCAACAGATTTTCAGAGCAACTAGACATATGTATCTAAAAGAAATGCTGGACCAAAACACCTCACACTATGATAATTTGTTTCAGATTTCATATGTGAGCGTGTCATATGACTCATTCATGCTTTAAATGCAGTTGTGAGTGCATTTATCATTTGGCTAGTTAATATTTTCTGCATTAGAATACAAACATAGTGAAGCCTGTTCTAGCAGATCAGCTGCAAGAGAAGCCAGCAGCAGGAGAGTGCATTGGGGATTCTGACATCAGATTCATAGATAAGCCATGCCTATACCCCCAAAACAAAGATAGACTGTAATTAAATTTATAGTCTTCATTACAGTCTATCTAATTTTTAAAGATATATTTTATTTATTTATGAGGGGCTAAATTCCACAACTCTGAGCTGTTAGGATGTTTTGTTGTAAGCACAATAGGTTGTAATCAAGTTTAGTAAATCTCAACATTCAAAGGAATTCTTCAAGAATTAGAAACTAAAACCTCAGTTCTGCAAGTCCATGTAAGCTTTAATGAAACAATACTAATGGTATTTCAAAAAGGATTTTGAAAAATAATCAGAGAGCAACTTCATTATTATGGTTGATCAATAATCATGAAGGAAAGTTCTGGTTTGCCTGCATAGAAATTGTGAATTTATGGCAATGCTACAAAAATCTGATGGTTGTAGGTCTGGAACCTGGAATGAGCCTGCACAGCTCTAGCAGTGCTCAGTGTACCAGAGTGAAGCCCATACTCCATTTATTTGTGCCCAATAAGCATTCACCAGTCTGGGAAATGGCTGCACACCTGATGTAGTTTGTTCTGTATCCTGATGGTCTGAAAATACTGACTTATCTTTTCAAGAGTTTCAGAAGTCTGAGGCATTAAAATGTCAGAGGCAATATTTTTTATAGCCTCTTTCTTATCTAATTGAAACATAAAGTTCAGTAAGTGAATTGTGATAATTTTGTGCAGGAGCTTCTATGAAAGCTCCATCCCATTAGGTAAATGTGTTTTAGCTGCTGTTACTGAGGTGCTAATACAGAGCCTTTTCCAAGCAGCCCTTTTTAGTAATAGCTAAAATAGCTAAATTTACATGAACTTAAACAGCAAAATCCATGTATGTTGAACAATTTCTTGATTTCCTCTTCATAATCTGAATAAATCATTTGGAAGAAAAATTATCTCATGGTGATTTTGTTACCTAAGGATTACTGGTCAGAATTACAGAGTACCCAGGTGTGCTCTGACATGGGACTGTAACAGGCAGCACCTGAACTGCCTGAATCACATCTAAGGTGGTGTCTCACAAGCCTCTGAGCATCCTACTGTCAGTGGGGAACAGGGACCACTGAGGAGCTGTGCCTTCCCTGTTGGACCCCACTCTTCCTCAGTCTCCTCCTCCCCCAAAAGCAAGGATCTCATCTCATCCTAGCATAAAACATCTTCCTTTCAACTGTGTTCTTCTGGACATCTTTGCTGCTTGTTTTGCAACTCTTTATCTGTCAGATTTTGGTTCTCGCACATTTTCCTGTGTCCTGTTTGTCCAGCTGTATCACAGCTCTGCTTTGGCCCCTGTGGGCTCATTATATTATTAATGTACTTAATTGAACTGTGTTTCAAAAGGCTTCAGTCTTATTGCTGTTGGTGCTTCTTGGAAAGTTAAATGTGAAAAAGTGTTCCTGTGCTGTTGTGCTGGTTTATCCAAAGCTCCTCTGGCAGAAGGCAGGCAGCCTGCCTGAGGGATACAGCAGAGCCTCTGCTTTGGCTGGGCTGTCCCAGGACAAACAGAAAAGAAAAAAAAAGCTTAAAATGAAGTTTTTATAACTAATTATGTTAAATCTTTACAACCTTTATATAACTGATTTCTGTCTATGGTGTCCAGAAAAGGGAGTGTCACAGAGATGGTGACCAGAGGCACAGGGGACAGCATCACATGGAGCTTTCACTGCTTGAGGGGCACAGGCTGAGTTAGGAGCCAAAGCTGGGTTAGGAATGACTGGGTTAGGACGGATTGGGTTAGGAGTGAGGGCTGGGTTAGGAGCCAGGGCTGAGTTAGGAGTCCAGCTCTCATTCAAAAGTGTTTTGATTAATACTGTGATTGATACAGCAGGCAAGTGTTGTAGCAATAAATCATAGGAGTTTGGTAATATACATAGGAATTGGGTGCTGAAACCTGGTTTGGTGGTTTTTTGGATTTTGTTTTCTTTTTGTGATTTTACCACTTGTGGATTTCTGCCGTGCCCATCACTGTATATCTAGTTTATTTTTGGTCAGCTCTGTTCTGTACTGCTGAACACAACGTGCCCCAGAGTCCCAGCTGAGGCTGCCTGTGACTTCAGGGCAGTGCTGCTCACCTGTGAGCCAGACCCACCCCATGCAGAGCTCCTGCAGCAGCAGTGCTGAGTTATCCCCATGGCTGAGCAGGGGCCATTACTGCATTGATTGCTGCTTCTGGCTGCTCTCCCACCTCATGCCAGGTCTGAAACAGATACTCAGTGACTTAGGAAGTAGATGCACAATCTGTACATTTATCAGTGGGAATGAAAGGATCGTTTTTGTTCAGACACAGGTGAGTTACTGCTTGTGTGGGCTTGAAGGCTACTGGCAAAAAAGATTTCCCTAGAAAATAACCAGACAGGAAAAATGAGCTGGGCTTCTGAGGATCTGAAGTATAAAATATGCAAATTGCAAGAATTTGGCATACTGTCAGACTTAGACTTTTTCCCTTGATATACAGAATTTGTGTGACCTGCTCAGTCAAGCATCCTATTTCCAATAGATTTTTACAATGAAATTTGCAAGTGCCTTCCCTTTTTTATTTTCTCTTCTTTTAGTGTGAGCGTTTTCTCACAGAAATTCCAGGTCCAGTTTGGAGCCTTGTGTTATGCTTTAGACATCTGTGTCCTTAAAACTTGAGTGAAAATACAAGATGCCTATTTGAATAACACGGTGTCACCAACAGAGCTTGCAAGTGATGTGAGAGGTGATGGTGCGTCCTTATGCTGCTCTCATCACACATCATGTAGTACATTTGGGCACGTATGTGGGTAGCTCTTTGAAAAAGAATAATAAACAGGTCCAAGATGTGATGTCAGATCTAGTTAATCAGTGTAATAGAAATACATTACCCTAAATCTTGGTTAGGAAAATAGTAATCAAAGTCTTGAGTTTCTTTTCATTTGGAGAGACAGATGGCATATCTGCTTAACGGCAAATATCCAAAAGAATTTTTTTTTTAAATCTTATCTTTCAAAACATGGCAATCAGAATCATCTTGGAGAGGAACTATTAAATTTAATAAGCCATATGTTCAGTGAATTTACTTATTTTGTTCAAAGATGTAGACATAGAATTCACCTCTGTGTCCTTTTGTGTAAATTAACTGCCTTATTCTATGCCGCACAATTAAGGTATTTAACAAAGTTCCAAATGTGCAACGTATTATTAGCCAAACACAGCTACTAGTCTTCTTGTTGCTGAAATAAATGTATTTAGGTGAACAGTCTGCCGTTTACTAGAATTCCCTCTGTGGAGTTCAGTGTGTTTGAAGATCAGATTGACTGGCAGCTTCCTTGGTATACATAAAACAGATCTAAAATTATTTCAAATAGAAATTCTCTGAGGATTCTATCATCTTTGCCGTTCTGTTGTACTGAAGATGCAGATGTGCCAGACTGTTCTGCAGGATTATAAATGCATTATTGAAACCCTAATACACTCTCTAACAAATATATGCAGTGCAAGAGGTTTTCTTAGCCATCTTGTACCCACTCATTTTATTTATTTCATGTAATTGGCATGTTGTTCTGCTTTTATAGCTTGTTAAAATGAGATGTGAAAATGGCTGTAGCTAATGGCTGCTGGAAGTCTTTTCCCCTGGTAGGATGGAGGAAAAAAAAAAGGCACTGCAGATTTTAAAGCACAGAGCTCTCCCAGTGAGAAGCAAAGATTAAAAAAGATGGATATAATGCATTGCTGTGTGTGGTAGAAGTGAGTTTTAATGACCTTGGGTACATGAATGAGCATTGCAGACCAATGTCCAAGCCCTGAAGTGGGATCCTGTGGTAGGGGCAGGGCTGCTCAGGTCTGTGAGGCTGACACTGACACAGGTGTGCTGGTAGGGAAGGGGATTTATTTCCTTCTGCAAAGAAAATGATAAAAGAATATCTGGAATGAGGTGTTGTGAATTTCTTCCTTTGCAAAGTGCAGGCTCCAAGAAACTTAGAGAAGGTAAACTGTGGGCAGATGTCAGCTCCTCCTTCCCTGGAGTCAGGGCACTCCAGCCCAGTGGGTGGACATAAATTAACATGTTTTTATTCTGATTTAGCAATGAACTGTTGAGTTCTGACCAGACAGAAATCCACATGAATGTCCAGTGTATACATCACTAGTTTTAAAGCTTTCTTGTGTTTCTCCTAGACTGGACTGTGGATACTGTCACATTATTTTATGTTATTTGAATTGCTGTCAGCAGAAGCACACAGTCTGTCCTGTGATTCTTTAACATTTAGTTTTTAAACTTCAGTGGCTTTAGAAAAAAAATTTAAATTACAGTGCTGTACACTATGATTTTAAATGGTGTGCAATTTTTCCAAAAGTCTTTAGCAGCTCTTGGAACTTGAAAGGATTTTAGTTTCAGGATTGCACCTGAGAAAGTGGAAGATAGCAGAGGAATTTTGGTGCATCAGTAGTCTTCTTTATCACTAAGGGCATTGCACTGTCACACTATATTTAATGAAATGAGCAAAATATCTTTATATTTCCATCTGATCTAGGAACCTGTGGTTTGTTCCCTGGCAAGACATTAAATTACAAATAGAAATAAAAACAAAATTTCCTATTAAAAAAAGCATGTTTTGCAGAGCACTTGTATTCTGGCATCTGTAGGGGCATCCGAGGACGGCAGGGAGAGGGAACTCTGCAGACCTGAGACATTCTAGAACACGTGGTTTTATTGCAAGGGTGGTGGGTAAAAAGGGCCTTTTGCCTTCAGCCACCAGCCTGGGCTGAGGGGAAGCCCCAAAGAGAGAGGGAGAGAGAGAACAAGAGGGTAAGAGCTAAGAGAGGAGGGAGCAAGGGAGCCAGAGAGAGGTGGCAGGGGTCAGAGCGCAGGGGGAAGAGAGCAAGGTCCTTGTTACAATACATTGTATCTCCTTTTGCTTTGAATATTCTAATTTACACTAACCAACCAGTACAAGACACAAAATCCTATAGAATCTACATACAGCCTATAAGAACTACTACATTACCATACTGTGTTACATTTTAAACTCTAAAAACTACTCTTTAGACTTTTCTCTTTTGCTACATTGACCTTTGGATCCCTTAGCCAGCAGAAGGGTGTTGTTCAATCAAAAGGGATTCTCCTTCAGCTGGCTGGGCTATTGTTTTCAGGGTATATAGTGACTAATGCTCAGTATCCTACAACTCAAAGCAAGCTTTCATTTCTATTTCGATTATAGGTTTCATATTTTCAGAATCTTTTGCTAAGCAATCATATTTATAAGGTTTCCCTGATTCATCTTCTCCAACAGGCGTCTTATACTTCTTATACTAGAAAAAAATTATTTGGATACTTGAAGAACCCAACAAATTAAGGATTTTTTTCATTATTAAAACAAATTTATATTTTAATATTATTTTTATTAAAATATTATTATTAATGCTGGGAAAGGGCTTGAGTTCTGTTCTATATATCCACATCCTTTTTTTTTTCCAAATCATTTCAGTGTAGCATTAGATTTCTATACAATAGCATAGCACCTGCTAGATGTGTTCCACAGAATGATCAACTGTTGTGTGCCTGTTCCTGTGTGAAATATTGGTAAGATGAAGTATATCAAACACATTTATCTGCTGCAAATCAGTTTGTCTCAGAAAAGACTCAGTTAAATTATATGGAGCCTAATTTTTCTACTGATACACCTTCTGAATTTTATCTGATTTACTGTATTTTTCTTCCCCAATAGGTCAAATGAATCATCCTTTACTTTCTCTTTTAGAATGGACAGTAAAAGTAAATTCAGCACATTCCACTTGTGTATAACTGGCATGATTTACTGCACGGCTGAATATAAAATCATAAAACTTACAGGACATGGTTAATACATAACCATCAAAATAACAGAGTGCAATTCTAAATTTATGAGGCTGAACTTAACACTGAATATCAAATAAGAACCACATTGATTTCTGTAGCGCATGGCTTAAAAACACATTAGGTGGCATAACTGCAAGACAGTACATTGATTTAAGCGTAAAATGCATAGCACTCAATACTTCACCACCTAACGTTTCCCAGTAATGAACAAAGCTGTTGTATATTGATGAAAGGAAAATTATTTGTTTTGTTAGATTATGGTCCTTAAGCAGATGCCTTGATTTTAGGCCGGCCTGGCACAATTGGGATCACTCTTGGTAACAAATGATGCTGGACACCTGAACAAGAGGGTACACGGTGAACTCTGCATATTGTGTTTTAAGAAATATGTATTTAGTCTGGACTTAATGTAAGTCTGAATTCAGGCACCCACGTTTCAGGGTGGGTACTTTGGCAGGTACAGAAGATTAATTGTGTTTTGGAGGCCTCTAATTGCCTTTAAAATGTTAAACATTTGCCTTCCTGAATCATGGCCAGAGAGTAAGTCTATAAATCTCTATCAGCCTTCCTCAATGAGTTTTGCCAAAATTAACTCTATTTACATCAGGAAACACACTTTTTGGGCATGTTTTAGGCCCCAATACACAAACTGTCTCAGCAAGTGAAGAGTTTCATTGACTTTAGTCTGAGGTCTCTAAAACATAAATTGAATTGACATTGGCATTTCCTCTAGATTTAGTCTTAAGTAGAAAATTCTGTGTGGGGGTTGAAACTGGGTCTTTTGAGCATGATTTCCTCACAATGCACTATATCCAAAGTGGCACCCTTGTCCTTTTTAATGCTCCAATAGTGCAAAGGGGACTTGAAACAGCTCAGCCAGAAGCTTCAGGTGAATGTGGTCCCTGGGCTGTGCTGGGAGAGGGAACAGCCAGGAGCTGTGCAGTGAGCTCTGCCCTTGGTGCCTCGTGTGAGGGAGTGCTGCTCATCAGCCTGTGAGAAAGGACAGCAAAAACACCTTGCTCCTGAAGGATTTCACTATTTGGAACATACAGGTCTGTCTGTTAGCTCCAGCTATGCACACACACACATATTTGTGTGTTTTGGGTTCCTTGTACAAAGTGTGGCTACTCCCACATTCAGTCTGTGGCCTCTGGCAGGATGTGCCCTTTGGGGTGTGGACATTTCGTGGCTGAAGTGAGCAGATCTCAGCTCCAAATCCGTGTTGTACATTCAGAACATTCACATGGTGCTGTGTTGGTTGTGAATGTTTCAGAAGACAAATTGGATGCAGTTGCGTTCTAGTCTTGCTTACATTTTGGGTGACTTTTTTTTTTGTCCTGCAAAGTTTAAGTATTAGTCTTCATGACATGCAAAACGGTCTGAGGTGTTGGAGAATAATGTTTTAATCATCATTGACATTTTCAGAGAAGATTAAAATTTAATAAAATTAATTGTCCATTTTTGAATGGCTCACTTTGCAGTTAATCACACACCTTTAGCTGCAGATGGGTATTTCTTTTCTGCAGTTTTTTACCTTGAAACTCACCTGTAATTATGATAATTGATTAAGTTGTTGGTTATAATTTTTTCTTCAAATTAATGGAATGTAATTTTAAGTTATGCTTAGTGTGAAATAAACTGCTTTTTTAATCTTGTTGAAAGAACCTTTTCTAAATCCGTACAAATATTTTTTTCTTTCCCTTTTAAAGGAAAATCTCCAACGTACTAAAAGAATATAACTTACTGGGGTTATATTTAATGGCAAGTATAGAATACATTGTTTTCACTGCTGTGCATCTCTAGTAATATAATTTGAAGTGCTAGGGCCCTTTGCATCCATTTCTGAATCTATTATTAGTTGATTAAATTAACTGGCTGGATCAGTACAGTGAGAAGAGACACAGTAATGATATTACAGAATTAGTATGCTATGATGAATTGTCAGGAAAAGTAACTGTGACAGCCCTGTGGCCATATGCACTTAGCCATGCAATTTATAGTCATTTGAAAAGCCAAGGACTTTTCAGTTTTGGTTAGGAAATTTGTTCTTGCTTTTGACAGAAGTTGAGGGATATGTGTGTCTCCAACAAGAGGAGGTTTACAGTGCCAACGTGAAAAGAAACCAAAGGCTCTCCTCAACTGCTAGCATTTGGGTAATTTACAAAGAACAAGCTTCAAAAAAGGATGATTTTTATTGTAGCTGTGCCAGTTCTTTTAAATAGATTATAATATGATAGTGCATAGTATATAATAGTGTGGTTCCTTTACAGTTGTAGAAAATAGTATTGCTTAGGGTAAGGTAAAAGTGAATGCAATCTTGTATCACAATTTCAGTAGTTATGGAGCACCACAAATTTTGGTACAGCAGCAATAGGGTCTTTTTAGGAGGACAGTAAATACAGCTGGGTTTTATTCTTGCAACTGATTTGAGGCTATTTAAAATGCCTTATTTTGCCTTTATGCAAGTATTTGTAAGTAAAATAAAGATTGCCAAACACCATCAAAATTACTGGTAGTTACAGTAGGTAATCACCATGTAAGAGTTGACTCATGGCCAATGCTTTAGCAATTCCCACTCTTTTCAGCTTGCCATGCTTAGTTGCTGGACACTTGGAATTTAAATTTAAAATCTTGCCCTTTTCACATTTACCATGTTGTGTGTTGGCTCTCTCTGTAATATTCTTAACCATTAAAGCCAATTACACAAATATATTTTCAAAGTCGTAACAGGCAGAGTTGAATGTAAAAGCAAGTGGACTAAGAGAAAAGGCAGCTGATTGTGTAGTTAACTCATTCTTTTTGTGAGCCTAATAAATGGTATATCAGCAGTACTATGGATCTGTAATCTTTGCTGAAAATCAGACTAGAATTCATGTTGAACTTTATGAAGTGGAATGTTAAGTCATTTTTCTTAATATTGCTTATATCAGTTCAAACTTTTGTAAAGAAAAGGAAAATATGAAATAGGTTTTTAGTAGTTCAATGACAGGATGTAAGAGGAATTCTTAATCTCACAGGAAACCACTACACGAGTGTTGATCCCTGCTGAGACCTCTTCCTGGTGTGTGGGTGCTGGAGATGATCCTTCAGCCTGCTCTGTTTGCTGCCTGGTGCCCTGAGAGCAGAACTGCTCCTGTCCTTGTGCCTGCTCCAGCAGATTTCCCTTAGAGCACACTGCTTTAGGCTTTGGGAGGAAATACAATCTTGCATTTTCATGAAATAATTTCACTTCCTAATTTTAATTAGAGAAACGTTTTCCTAGCTGCAGTCTGAGGCTGACCCCTAAAGGTTACTTGGTCTATGGGTATGACATACCAGTTTATACACATGATCTGATCAGTTCCACTCATCTCTTCCTCTGCTTTGCTTTCTTTGTCACTAAAAATTTTCTCTTAGTGTTTGAGATTTCTACCACGGTTGAAGCCCACACTTTATTGTTTGTTTATTAATGAAGAATGGATTTTTCCTTCTGTTTAAAATCTTCTCTCTTAATTTAATTACTGATTTGTAATCTTGTGTTTGAGTTATATTAACTTTTCAGAATTAATACACTAAGCAAAACATGTAGCATTAATATATTCAGAAAAATAATGGCCTCATCACTGTTTTTGGTAACAAGAACCTGCAGCAGATTTTTTTAATTTTGCTGGTAGAAGTCTTACTATTAATAAAGAGTTAAATACTGCTGCTAATGCTGGTGTTAAGTAAGAAAACCATTTCTACAGTTCCTCAGTTTAAGCAAATAGTCCCTTGACATCAAAGTAAAATATCTCAAATACTCAAAAAATTAAATGTTAGTAGCTTAAATATTTATTTTTGTAAACCTAGATAAAGGTATTTTTCAAGTAACAAAATGTGTTGTTAGGTCTCTGTATTTGTATGGACTGACCTGAACAGAACCTTCTTGAAGTTGTAACCTAGTATTGATAATGGTGGTTACTGGTGTTTTGTTTTGTGTTTTGCCTTTACCTTTATCATAGATTGATTTAAACCCATAGTCTGGTAAGGTAATATTTCCATAATTCCTGCATTTAACTCTTCAGATATTAATCAGCCCATGTTTCAGTGAGATTTTGGTCCCATGCTTTATTTTTTGCATTTTGTGAGCTCTGTAGTGTTACCTGTGTGCAGCCTCTGTAATAAACACTGCAATCACATAGTCTAATCTTCCTGATCTATGTATTCATAACAATTAGTACTAAGTTACTCTCATGCTAATTTGCAACGGTAAGCTCTGAGTGTTGGAAAAAATCCCTAACCAGCCAACAAAAAAACAAACAAAAAAACCCCTTCCCCCACACCACAGTATAACAGACAAGGTAGTATTTCTTTTGAGTTGTTCTTTTTGCCACATTTACAGCATCATTATTTTAAAATACTTTTCTTGGTGTTACTATAGAAGCAGCTTCTGAGAATAGATGATCAAAAGTTGCCCTTGCAGGCTGCTGTTGGTCTCAGTGGGTGTTAGTGAGCGTAAGGCTGGAGCCAAAATTTAAGCTAAGTAAAATTGAAGAGAGGCCTGAGATGAAAATATTTTTAATTTTTATTTAACCTGCTTTTTATGGCAGGGAGTTTTTACAGTTAGGGTGTTTGATGTGGGGGTCGTGTTACACTTGGATGAACTGAAGGGATTAAACTTTGGTTCTCACATCTGATTCACCCAATATAGAGGCAGATAAGCTTTTAAGATCTTGAGTGTGCACACAGAAGTGCTTTTGTAGTGTGTAGTCAGACTTGGAGTATTTGTATTTGGCAGTAACTTTTCATAGACAGAGATCACCATCTAGGAAGGAGCTACACATTATTTTGTTTAAAAAAGGAAACAAAACAAAGAAAACAGCAAACAGCTTTTTTCACAGAAGCAGTTTGGAATATGGGCAGTGCAATTCAGGAAGCCGTGGTGCTGTGACAGGCATCTGCTCCCTCCTGATGGACATCAGGTGCCACGACCCAGCAAAGAGCCTCTCCAGTGCCTGGACCACTGTGCTAAACACTCCTCAGAAATAACAGCGAGTTCAGGACACTCCGAAAAAATATTGCCCAGGATATTTTGTCACTGTGTTCTGTATTTGGAATCTAAAGAGCACTTAAACCTGATGATGGTTGCTCTGGAGAGTCCACTCTTGCTGCCCGTGGAAATGAATGCCTTTGATGTCCGTGCACTGCAGAGAGACGCAGTGAGCAGCTAAATGCCTTAATGCATTCTGCCACCGAGCGATCTAAAAGCTTCCATGTGCATCGTGCAGCTTGTGCAGGAAGGTTTTCACTGTCAGCAAAGCAAAATGAATGCCTTTAGCTTTAAAGTTTAAATGCCTCGCTCAGCAGGGAGCCCAGAGAGATTTGTTCAACTGAAATGAGCTTATAATAAGGCTTTCATCCTAAGATAAGTAAGGACAACATTCAGGAGCTCTGTACTCCCTCACCAGAAAATACAAATAGCTTTCTCTGTGTGTTATGATGCTGTTATTGTCTTTCATGTGATATGTTGCAATTCTTGCTAATAGACATTTTCCATCGTGGGCTGAGGTAACGCCATGTTGTAACTACATTACATTTAGAAGTTTGAAAAAATAAGAGTTGCAGCTTACATGTTAATTGGTTTGTTTATTTTACCCCCCAGAAATGAGTGCTAGGATAATATCTACAGAAGGATTTGCAGTAGCAAGGTATTTTAAAACATTTAATTGTGCTCAAACTTTGCAGAGGGGTTGAAAATGCATTTAGAGAGATTCATAGCAAAAGAAAATCCATCACTGCCTACTAGACATGAAACACCTCTCCAGGCTCAGGCAGCCCCAGAGTTGCAGATTGCTTGAGGCTGAGAGAGTGTGTGAGAGCTTTCCCTGTGCTTGCTGCTGCTGGAGATAAGGAACTGTGCAGGGTGGACATTTGTCTGACCTGGTGTGGCTGTTTGTGTATTCTCACTCCTGGATCTGCTGATTTTCTAGCCCCACCCCAGTCATAATTATTCCTTCTTCAATCAAGAGGCACAGTTTGATCTGTAGGTTTCAGCTGGGATCATTAAAATAGCACTTATGGCTCGAGCCTCTGTCCACTCTTCTTTTTCGTGTGGTGTTTGTTACAGGGTTCCTGAGGCCCTAATAAGCTGTTAACAAGCTGTCAATTATAGTTCTCATGCAAATTAGTGAAATAGACAGTGAGGGGCTGATGTGTACAGTATGGTATCTCAGAGGAGGTAAACTGAAGCCTTCTAATTTTCATCACTGTCCTTGCAAAGCCATCTTCATAACAGCTATAAAACATTCATCTTGTCTTCTCCTTTTTATCGTGTTTACAAATTGAATGTAGTAGTTAAATATCAATTATTGCAGGTCATATTTTGTGTTAAATACCAGGCATCTAAAAATAGAACAATGACATTTAGAGCCCAAGGACTTCAATGAATCTGTCTTCATGCTTGTTTAAATGTCTTATTTACAATTTGCTGGGTTTCTGGGTTCACCAGAATCATCCTGCTTTCATTTCCACCACTGCCTTTGTATTTCCTATTCACTTGTTTTCAATATATCACATTTTTGCTTGAAAATCCATTATTTCTTGGACTCTTTTTAGCTCTTCCCCAAGGACTGTAAGCCAGGTACAAGTCTCTGTATACCAGTCATCAAAACTTCTCTGGCTGCTTATTATTTTTTTTTCCAAGTAATTCTCAGAAATGAAGTCTCATAGCTCATGCTCCTTATCTTGGTCAGGGCTCCCTCAGGAGCATACCATAAACCTAATCTCTTTCAAATTCTCCATCAAAATATCAACATAAATTTATTTGTGTCCCCCTTGGTATCCATTAACTCTTGGAATACTCACCCAATGTCATTTCATACCCTGTGTTACTCCACTTGGCTGTGTAAGCACAGATCATTTTGATCTTACTAGTTCCAGTTAAAATTCAAATGCTTCTGGTTTGTGCTTACTACTGCAAATTTTTTTTTCATCTGTTTTGAGAAAGTGGAACAAAGTAGCAATTGGTTGACTTTGCTGTTTGACCGGTGAAAGTGAAATTACTGATGGAGTACAAGTATCCAACATCTGAGTGTGATGTTCAGCAAGATTTCAATTTAATAAAAACGACTGGAAGATTTTAAAGGGAGTCACATAGAAAAAAAACTACTTCTCTAGTGAATTTTAAAGCTCAAATGACCATCAAAAGACTCCTCATTTGTGAGTTTCTCTTAAGTACATGTGTAATCATAACTGAGGAGGGGGAAAGGTGGGTAACCTGGGATACAGTTGTGAGTAGAATTAAGTCCATGCCTGATTGTTCTCATCTCAAGTGGAAGTGTAAAAATTTTAGGCTTTTGGCACTTCACAGACAATTATGTTTTATGGGGGACTGCATAAATAAATCAGATTTCAAAAGGCACAGTACTATTCTGTGTTTGAAAGGTCCTTTTGAACAGACAGTTTTATTTGTGGGCTCATACTGGAGCTATGTAGATCCTTTTATTTAGTTATGCTTTAAAAAGGCATTTGATATCCTGGGCTTAAGTCTGTGTTAGGGAACCACAGAGCATTTTAGTGGGGAGGAAGGGCTGGAGATCATCTGGAGGTCTTGTCTTCAGAAAGTCTTTTTCCTCCTGCCACGTGTCGCCCAGCCCTGGACAGAGTCTGAGCCTCCAGCAGGATGACTGCAGTGGAAGGGCCTCAGCACCTCAGTGACACAATGATCTGGTCACCTTGACTCCAACCTGCCAACAGCTGTGGGACAGCTGGATCAGAATGGAGTCATCTTCCAGCCTGTAGTATTTGGCTCTTGAATTTCAAATATTTGAACCCAATCTTAGGAGTGCATAGGCATTAATTTAACTAGAGTTAAATACTCTTAACTGAGTATTCTGCAGAAATTGAGTGGGTTATGTGCCTTGATTCTGCTGCATTAATATCAAGGACTGTTTTTCTTCTGTGAGCTGAATGGAATCAGGATCAAGAGCTAAGTAAAGTTAAACAGGCATTCATATTCATTCAGGAGCAGTACAAAGTATGCATTCAACTTGGTGCCATAATTTTCGTGTGATATCTGGTAAGCTTATTACTTAGCAAGAGCTATTAGATGAAGTTAGGCTCACAATTACAAGGAGACCCAATCAGGCTTTTGCTTCACAGAGCATGGATGACTGTAGGAAGCTGATTAGGATATTTGTAGGATATTAGTGGGAGGCTGAGGAGTTGTCATTCCCTTTTCTGAAAAGATGGATTTATTCAAAAAGCTATCTAATTGGATAGATAATTGATTAACTGAGAAATTATATTTTCAACAAAAAGCTGTCACCAGTCTGATAAAAAGCTTGTCCTTTACAGATTTTTGGAATATAGGGACAGATGTCTTCCAGTTATCATTTCCCAGCTGGAAGTCTAAGAAACAAAAGAGTTGTAAGAGCATCATACTGTCAGGATGTGTTCAAAATGACTTTTTTTTTTTTTTTTTAAATAGTCAACAACAACTGGCTGCAGCATCTGGCATTACTGTAGAGTTTTAGAATTGTTAATTCTACCAACGTTACGTTGGAATAACATTACAGACTGAAAACAACACAGTTTCTCATTGCTTTTTTTTTTTCTCGAAAACCTGTTTTATTGGTTCCAAATGTGCATTTTGTAGTTAAAACAGGAGCCGTAGAGTTACTGATTAAATGCTTTGGGGCAACTGAAGGAGCCAGATATGGTGATGGCATTGCTTGTGTGGAAATAGGAATTCTGTGTCTCCTCTCACCCCTGGTGGCTGCAGCCCCCGAGGAGCTGCTCAGCTGCTCACTTTGCCCTTCTCTGATAGAGCTGCACACAGCAGGAACAGCTTCAGCTTCAACTGCTTCAATGTTCCCTGAACACCCTGAAAGGCTTTCTTCAATTCTCATGACCATGAGGTTTGGGCTGGGGTGTGTGTTTGGATTTTAGGGTGCTGATTTCAAAGGTTTCTGACCCTGCCAATGATTAAGACAGATTGGAATTCAGTCTATGACTGGGTAGGGCTTCTATACTTCAACAAAAAAAAAGGAACTAAATGATACTTTTTTGGGGAATTCCACTTCTCTTTTGAGTAATCTAGTCTCCAGTCCTGTTTATGAAGAGTCTCTGGGGTCTAGTGCTTCATAGTCTTTATGTTCTATGTTACTGTGATACCTGGCTGCTTTTCATGCATATGCTAATTCCCATTTCACACCCAGCCATCAAATGTGTGTATAGTTCAAGGCACAAATTGAAAGGTCAAATTTGAAAGTGTGGCTTGGTTTTTGGTTTTTTTTGTTTTTCTCCTGTTAAACCATCAGAGTTAATTTAAAATTTCACACACAGAGTCTGAATGCTTTGCTGTAAATCAAAAATAGCTGCGTTCAAATGAGCAAAGTTGTGATTGGAGATTAAGATAAGTAATAGAAAACATAAAGAATGTTCTGAAAAAATGAATATTATAGAATCTCCCTCTACGTTTGTGCAGAAAAGTACTTGGCTTTTAAGACATTAACAAAAAAGGTACAAAGGTAACTTGACGACATTGGGAGTTTTACATGTTTTACACTTCTTGAAAATGGACTAAATCAGCTGTGGTAAATATACTTGTTAGTATTCAATTTATTTCCCAGTGTCTTAGAGGAACCATGCTAATGTTTGGACTTCTTAGTTTGTTTTGATTTCATAGCAGGAAATCGTATCCACGTAAGTGAGCATGCACTGAACAGCAATAAATCATTATTTCTCATATGACCAATATCAGCAGGAATCTCATACACTTCCCTGCTGGAGCTGATTTCTAAATTCATTGAATAATTATTGGTGCTGCTTTTCATATGTGACAAACATTCTTCTCTCTGACTCTGTTAAGTCTTACAGCAATTTTCACACACAATCCAACATGCAGGGATTCTTATTTTTGGGATGTGCTAAAAGAAAGAATAAGGAACCCACATATATTTTAAAATAACATCTTGTGATATACTGGGAACTTTGTACTATGCAGTTAAAAAAAAAAAAAAAGAAATCTGACTCAGATGATTTTAATAATTTTTTAAATGTCGTGGTTTATTAAAATGCAGATATTTTATTGAAATGTTAATATTCATGTAATATCATGAACTGTTTCTGTCATGAAAAATAATGTTGTCAATTTTAAATTATCATAACAAAAATGCAGTGGTACAGGGTAAAGTGTCTCTACTGAATGCCAAATTCGGTGAAGCTCTCAAGGTTTTAGCAACAATTATGCAGATGGGAATGATCAATGGCTGCATGAAACTTTATCTTTTGCTGTAGATCTAACACCAATTGTATCAGTGTCTTTTGGAGAACAGCAATTGTTTTTATAATCCGGATCAGAAAAACAATCTGAATTCCAGCTGGGCCGTGTGTCTGTGGGATTATTTCACAAAGCAGAGAAGGGGAACTGGGAGGGGGGTTCTGGAGCTGGGGCTGAGGAGGCTGAACTCACCCAGATCTCAGGGATGTTCATTCACTTCAGCACCATCAGCACCACTGCTTTGCTGCCAGCTAAACTGGGGAAAAGTGATTGGTTCTCAAAATAAAATTAAAAGGACAGTTCTTCACAATTTAAAAATAGATCTATTATAAATGTTGGTTAAGTCCATAACATCTTTGCCTGTCAGAACAGTACAACAAATTACTGTTTCATTAATCAAAGGGTTAATTGAATTTTTAAATAAAACACAGCAGAAGTTCTCTATGGAAGTGAGACATCAATTCACTAGAGGGGAGAAATCCTTTAATAGCCTGTAATTTAAATAGTTTTCCACCAAAATGAATTTATTGGGTATTGATTGGCTCCCAACTCAGTTTTAATACTGATTAAATATTACAACTTCATTTCAACACATCTGCTAGTTCCTTTTTTTCCCTTCCCTTTCGTCCTTTTTTTTTCCTCATATGAAAACCTGGGTAATTGGGTTCAATTAATTTTTGAAGTCATGTTTGGGATAAGATAGGTTCAGTGAGAAAAGCCAGTCTATTTGCAAAACTTTCCTTTCTTCCTTGTGAAACTTCCTTTCTTAGCCCATGGCTTATTCCTTTCAACTAGAGGGAGCAATTCTTCACAGATTTCCTCTTCTGGAAGCTGCTTCACTTAAAACAATCTCATGTCTTCCCATGTATTTACCATGTTGTCTTTTGCTGCTCCCAAAGCCAAATCCTTTGAAATCAAAGCAAAACTTAATTTTCTCAGGGCTCTTAACAGTTGTACATTTCAGGGTTTTAAATTGGCTTCCATAAACTGTTGTGGAGTTGATTTATCATCAGTTAATGTGTTGTCCTCCTGGGTGTCAGAGGTGGAATGTTTCAGGCAGTGCTGCTCCCTGGGTTTTTTTCCCCTGTCTAGGAAATGTCTTGTATGGCCTGTGTTGCTGGCATCCCCTGTCTGTGTGCAACTAATTAATCCAAAATAGTAGAAATAGATCTTATTTTATTTCTCAGATTATTTAGTGAATTCCCAGATGACTTTTTAGTCACTCTTTGGGAATGATGAGAGAAAAGAGAAGGTATATACATATATATGTTATATATATCCCCACAGGGGCACCCCTGTCAGCATCAGACAAGTTGTATCAATTAGAAAACTTGAAACTTGACTTTGCCTTGGTGTCTCCTGAAGCAGTAATGCCTGCAGTGCCCAAAAGGAGGGATGTGGTCCCCTCTCTGCAGAGCCAGGCACCACAGGCTGCACTGCAGGAGCTGGAGAGAGCTCCTGGTGAGGTCCAGGCAAGGACAGCAGTGCTGGGGCTTGGTGAGATGTCTGAGAAATGAGATTGAGGTGGAGACTGAGGGCTTTGGTCAGGCTGGGGAACCATCCTGGTACACAGACTATGTGTCTGCTTCCTCAGGCTTTCTTTGTGCAAGTGCAGCCTCATTTGAACCACTGCTTTGGCTATATTATGATGGAACTGAATTTCTTTCTCTTTTTTTTTTGTAATCATATGTAGAAGGCATGGAAGTATTTATTAAGAGAAGCTGTAATTATTAAAACATTAATTAAATCACAGTTAAGAGTATTTGCCTTTGATGGTCTGTTAGGTTAATAATGACTCAGAATGAATGTTGTTTGCTCCTTGAGCATTCAGCATAATGGGATTTTTTTTTATTTAGGTGTTCAGACTCCAAAACACACTTTTCATACTGGAGGGTGGTTAAGGCTTGTGGTACAGGTGAAATAAGTCCTAAATGGACGCTGTGACATAAGTTTTGTTCCTTTTGCCCACAAATGATTGATCCTCTCAGCCTCAGTGCTGCATTCCCCTGAAATTCTGAGGGTGCATGGACAGGTGGTCAGTGGCACCCACAGCACCTCAGGGCTGCCTGAGAAGGTGGCTGAGGCAGCCAGCAAAGCCCAGAGCTAAAGTCATGATTGAAAGGTTCAGGTTTAGTGCTGGGCTGTGGTGAACAGCTGTGTTTGACACCTTTAAGAGCTGTCATTCTGTGTGACTGTCTATTCAACAAAATCCTCTTGGGTCTGGATAGCATGTGAAACTTAAGGTAGGCCTTCTGGTTGTGCTCACAAAGAGGTTTTTAAACATCCACTTTTTAGTACAGTTATGCAGGAAGGTTTTAAAAATCTTCAGATATGTGAAACGTGCATCTGCTGCTGCCTACAGTACGTTGGTGACCCCATGCTGTGAGAAACTCCTGGCTGTATAATTTTAATAGATATAATTAAATATCAGCAGTTCAAATAACATTAGCTTATACAGCTTATACCTATGCATTTTTTATTGCTTTCTTGCCTACGTTTATGTGACTCTTCACTTCTATTTTCCATGTCTTTATCTTACACCTAAATTATGGAAAGAGCTCTGAAATAAAAGGTTACCATAACTTCCAACACCCTAGAAATGTCCCTAAAGAGAACCACCCTTCCCAGTCAAGGTCTGCTGCTCCTTATCCCTTTGGCCTCACAGTCATTGATAAAGAGTTGCAGGGGTTTTGTTTCGTTTTTCTGAGGGAATGAATATTTACATTTCCCTTTCCTTAGTGCAGGCAGATAAACAGGCAGAATGGCATTTCTTATCTCCTTTACATAGCGCCGGATTGCAGACACTCAGTGTTCCTAGGATGTTCAGGTTTGTGATACTTTTGGAAATAAATTTGGCAGCATTTCTTCGTACATCTTTTCCAGGAACAGCTGCAGCTTCTTTGCCTGTTGTGTTTTCCTTCTGTGATGGGTTGCAGTCAAGTGTAGTTATGGGAGATGGCTGCTTCCGCTTTTAAGTGTCGGAGCCAAGCAAGTTTTGGCTAAGTTTTTGCTCTTCTTTCTTCTTTCTCTTTTCTTGTCATTCTCTCTTCTCTTGTATTTTGGCAGTGTGCTGTGAGAGCAATAGCTTCAGCAAATTTGCTACAGGGGAAAAGGCAGAAGCTGCCATTACTGAGTATTACACAGTTAATACTGATGGACTTTTTCTGACGGTTAAAGAGCATTTCAGATGTTAAATCTGCTCTGAAGTTTTAGAAATATTTGTGGTTTGCGTGGATGCTGACGGTCTTTTTCATGCCCTGTTTTCTGAGGGTAGGACTGGGGGCCATATGTTGGATGCAGAAGGATGGGACCTGTCAGCTCAGTGTGTTTGGCAGGTTCCTTTCCTCACAGGGTGCCACATTCCCTGGAAGGAGAGGGAATCAGGAGTGAGTGTGGCTGTGCTGAAGGGCTGCAGGTGGAGCCCAGCTCTCCACAGGGTGCTGGTGAGGAGAGGAGCTGCTGAGTTGAATCCCTGAGCTTAGCATGGACCACGTGGAACCAGTGACCTTCAGGAGGTGCAGGGTTTGGTGGCTGGGTGTGGTACCTGACATTTTGCACAGTGTCAAGGTTGGAGGCAGGCAGTGCTGCAGCTGGTGACTGCAGTCCCTGCTCCAAAGGATGCTTAACTCAAATTGTAATATCTGGTGCTTTTAGCTCTGGGTGTGTGTTAACCAGCCATGTGTGGAAACCAGGATGATGACCTTCACAAAACCCTCAGCCATTAGTTAATTCAAACAAACTAAATCTTTGATCACTCACAAATACCACAGAAGTTGAATGGGTGAAAAGGAAGGAGATTAGAAGCTTGATGTATATAGAAATAACCAAGTTTAGAGTTGTAATGCTATTCAAATGATTAGTTAACATTCCGCTGGAAAGATAGTTCTTTTTTTGCATAAAGTTACTGTGACATAGCAATTTATGCCCAAAGGCACAGGAGTGACAGGTAACACCAGGTTCATGGAGTTTGTAATTGCTGGGGTCTGTTGGTTTTGGTTTTGTATTTTCTCACTTAAAATACACCTAATAATAATAATAATAATGATGATGATGATATCTTTATCAGTTACTAGGGTGTCTTCATCTTCAGGCTACATTTTTTCGTCCAAGAGTTAAGAAATCCAGGCAAGTTCTTTCTGTTGCTTATCTAGCACACTTACTATGTATGTGTATATATATATATATATATATATATATTTAAATATACTGTACCAGCAGATAAGAAATCAAGCTCACCTTCTGGTTCAGATTTAATGGTTTACGTCAAGGTAAAATTTTCACAGTACTTAAGTGAGATTTTTTACATGCCATCAGATGCAGACAGGAATTTCAGACTCCCACTAAAATTGATCTGTTTCCAGAATGAACATTGCCAAATCATGTAGGTGCTTCAGAGCATTTTACCCTGTTCCTTCCCATGCTTCATTGTTTGTGTGCAGTGACTTGCTTGAATAAATCTATTTCTGTGGATTCTTCTTTTTTCCAGAAAGATCTCTGTCAGAGGTCTCTCTCTTGTCCTGTACCATTATTCCAGATAATTTTCCCTCTTCCCTGGTTAACCTACGTGGGGAATACCTCCCCAAAACCATAACCAAAGCAGTTTGGGTCTATCCAAGCAGCCCTTCTGCCCTGTATCAGCTCTCCCTTCTTTAACCCATCTGTCAAATGGGGCAGAGCCAGCAGTCTCCCTTTTTTCTCCTCCATACCCAGGGCCTCAGCTCCCAGTCTGACCAGTGCAGGCTGAACTGGACCCGTGGCTCTGGTCCCTCCCTCCAGGCAGCCCCTGAATCACCCCAGGGAGGGATCAGCCCTGGGCTGGTGGCTCAGACGGGCTGGCTTTGTCCCAGGGGGGAAGAGCAGGAGGTTCTGCCTGCCAGCCCTTATGGCAAACCTCGTGGGAGGGGGAGGCAGAGGCTGGGAGGAATCACTCTTTACTCACAGGGTTTTTAAGCTGTGCAGATGTTGCACTGCCCAGTGACTGGGGAAAGCTGCACACTGCAACTGAGAGTGATGAAGACAACCTAGATTTAAAACAGCAGCTTCCATTTACCTGCATCACTTGTGAAGATTTTGGCAATGTAGATTATGTGATTAGGTAATTGCTTGTAGTCTTTTTTTTTTCCTAGGGTAGCATTAAAAATTTGTCCCTGATGTCCTCTTACTTCTGCCATTTTATTCAAGTAATTCAATTAATTAAATAAATTGTACTTCTTAAAATAGAATTTTACAGATTAACAGTTCTCCGCAACTAAATTTTAATAAACATTAAATATCTTCTGACTTCACAAAACTAGAGGCCTAATGATAAGCAAGTATCTTGAAAAGCCTCACAGTATTTAGGAGTGCTTACATTTTTAGCAAGCTCTTTTCACTGTAATCGGTAAGCTGCATTCTGCCTTTGATTTACTTTCCCTAACTACATTGATTTCCGTAGCCTAATATATATTTAATTTGTAAGGATGTGATTGCAACTAATATTACAGAGCTTTTAAAGGACAATAAATTCCAGACTATGTTTTATAGATTTTTTTATTATTTTTTCTACTCCAAATATTTTAACCACTGAGGAAGGTATAATTTATCTCATTGTTAGATTCCCATGCATTTTTTATTTATTGCAATTTAGGTTGCATTGAGATGGAGTGGTGTGCTCACATTTTCCATTCTGCTTTCCAACGTAGTTCTCTATTGGTAAACTGTTATCTGATTTATAAACTAATTTTTTAAGGGAAATTCAGGCAGATACACAGTTCCTGAAGCTCCTTATCTCTCAGTTGGCTCCCAAACATTTGGGCTGTACAGCTGATGTGGGCCTTCCTTGCAGGGAAGGAGAGAAAAACTGCAGAATACCTGAAAAAAAAATAATTTGTCCTTTAGGTTGTTTGGGGTGTAACCTATAATAAACTTTTTGGTTTATTCCCAAATCTAAAGATGGACAGAGAAAAGTGGAGGCAAGTGTTGGAACTACACTATCCAGAAGAACTGTAACTGGTGTGGATATCCAAGGTCATTCCAGCATTCTGCACATGTTGATTGCTTTGGCACTCACCTATCTGTTTTCCTTGTGGTCATAATGAAGTCTCAGTTACCTCAGTCCTGCCTTGTAATGCTCATTTTCAGTTTTGATGATTTAAGCCGTGGTGGATTTAACAAATGCTGTGGGTACTGCAGGATATAATGACAATTTTATAGAATTGTACTGAAAATTGCATTTTGTAATTCAGATGTCTTAGCAATAAGATAACATATGTCTTAGATTGTAGATTCCCACTGTATGGGAATTTGTATAGCTGTGTTGATTAATAGTATTGACATAGGCTGTGTCTTTCCCTAAGAAAGGATAACCAAAAGAAAGTTAAATCTGACAGCAAGAGACAGTTCCCAACTGGAGGAGTGAGGAGGAAGTTTGAAAGGAGGAGGTTTGTGATTTAGCATGACTAATGATTATTTGGGTTTAGGATAAGAGATGAGGAAGTTATTCTAAGCAGAGGGGCTTCACATGGCAAATATACTAGATCAGTTATTGCCAAGTATGGGAGAGAAAATGAAGAAAAAAAAGTGGCTTAGAAATTTCTTTTCCAGTCTCTGCTTATCAACATGAAACATCTGCTTCAGCAGTACCAGCTCCCACTGACACGGGGAAGCTGCTGCTCACACCAACATCCCCCTGAGCTGCACTGCAGGGATTTATGGTGTGTGGCTGAGGTGTGGGATGCTGCAGGTTAAACTGCAAATGGCTCCAGTGAACTTGGATCAGCATCACATATGGAAATTAGCGTTGGCACTATTAATTTTTGTTTGTTATAGTCTTAATGTTGCTAAGCTACAGAAGGAAATGGATCACGCTGAGGAAGTCTACAAGTTGCTGACTGTTTGCACAGAATCTCTTAAATATTACACTAATCCTGTGCTGTAGCTTAGCTTTTATTTAGTGTAAATAAAGTGGGTACTTTATGAAAAGCCACCATCTTAGTTTTAAAATATTCTTGTCTTTACTTGTTATGAGAATACTTGTACCTATAAATAGAGAAACAGCTTTGCTTAGATCGGCTGCTTCATCAGAGGAGTTCTTGGTCAGACATGTACAGGCCTGAATATGATCAGCTCCTCTATAGTGCCAAAGAACAATACATTTTTATTTAATACTTGCACAAGCTTTCATTTATAGCTAAATAAAGGAATTTCACAGACAAAACAGCCCAGGTTCAAACCCACAAATAAATACAAGTGAACTATGTCATGTTAATAATATTGCTTCCTAAGATGAAGTGCTTAACTTAACTCCCCCCATGAATTCCCAGGGCAGACATGGATTATTAGAGCTTGAAATACAGAAGGTGAGTGCTTATGCTTTCTTAGGCTGATGGAACAGCCAAAAGAAGAAAAGTGAAATGTTGACCTCAGGGTAGAACAGAAACAATCTATGAATGTTTCTTTTCCTCTGCATCTCTCTCCCCCCTCTCCCACCTTAGCATAACTTTTGATACTTTAATAAAACTAAAAAGGGGAGCTTGAATTTTCTTTTTTTTTTTTCTTCTTGCATTGACCATAAATTTAGTTGATTTGCATGATGACCCAAGCTCATTTGATGTTGAAGATTGAAAACGTTTTAGGGAGGGAGTAAAGAGAAACTTTTGATGTTTCTGTTTTTTTCTTAATCCTCGTGTTATGAATTCTTTAGGAAAGCATTACAGAGTCTTACTATAGAGAGCAGAATTTATCATATGATAGTAAACAAGCATCAGTGTTTTAGAGTAGCAGTAAATGCATCAAATGTGTGAAGTAAGTTTGTTGTTTATACTTCTGAAAAAAAGTAACATTAAAGCCTGAAAGTATAGTACTTGTTCTGAAAACCTCTTGCTGCTCTCCAGTCAGAATTTACAGCTCTCTTGCACTGCAGAGACCTGTGTCTTTGTATTTTTCTGTTGCCTCAGCTTATCTGGCAATGCCTTGCTTTAGAGGACAAGGAGTATTTTGAACAGTCACAGAATTCTCACCTGTGTTTTCTGAATGAGTTTCCTCGTTGTCTTAGAACTTAGAACTTGTTACAAAGTCTAATGAAATAGATATGATTGTGTAAAACTCTATAAAAGTGTCATTATCAGGCTTTAATTTTATATGTTGCATCAAATATATGGGTTTCATTTCAGGGCACATTAAAGGAGATACTTAGATGGTATTTCCTCCAGAAGTAAAGTAATTAAAATTATACTTAGCGTTAAAATGGTATATTAATTATTTCTAGGTGAGGTACTTCCTTCTGAAATGCATTCATTCTACTTAGCAGTGGAAAGCTCATACTCAGCAAATAAGGACTTTGAGTAAACTGAGTATTTATCATATAGCAATGTATTACAAATCAATTATTTAAACCATTGTTATAGTTTAATTCTATAAATATAATATCTTCCCAGGTGATTTATTTTGCAGATGCTTAGACATGCCATTCACTATCCCATGGGAGCTGGACTTGGAAATCAATTTGTGGCTCTTAAATATTAGATAATTTTAATTTCCTAGAAGGAATAAGAACCCATATGTGCTAACAAATACAGAGGTGAAGAGTCCTTGATGCTAAGGATGCAGTCCATGGTTAGCACATGAGACAGTTCAGCCAGAGCCATTAATGAACCCACTACACACATGGAGTGGTTTCAATTACAGCTTTATGTGAGCAGACGGCATGGTGCCAGAAACAAAAGATTGAAACAATTTAAATGCTTCTCTTCATGGTTCAGATACTTGAGCCTCCGGTTTCTGTTCCCTTATTAATGTTCACTTTTATCTGTGCAGAACTCAGGCTTGGGAAATAGGCATTCACTGCTTGAATATGTAGAATGTCATCTTGTTAAAGGACGCTGTAGTATGATCTGGTAATATATCACTTAGTTAATTATTTGCTGTGTGATAGTTGCCTTCAAGGTTTATGTGCTCAAGGTCAAGAACTATATCTAGAAATTGCTAATTTGTCCCAGTCAAAATTAGACAAGTTCTTCTAATAGACAGTTAGCAAAATAAAGGTCGTTGTCCCCTCTTCATATAATTACTCAGCAGTTAAATCACTTACACCTCCAGTGGTGTCATCTCTTCTCCACCTCCACAACTTGAGGGAGGGAGGGAGGGAGGCAACTTCTTGTGTCTTCAGGAAACTGCAGCCCCTGTTCCTCTTGTTGAAGGTGTCTCAGTGCCTGATGCTCTCTGGGAAAGAGGAGCAATCACTGTTCCAGTGTGAGATGCCCAAGCAGCCCTGGGTGCTCCCCTGCCAGGCTGGGCTCACCCCAGGTCAGGGCAGTGGGAGCTGCTCACTGCAGTGCTCTGGGATGACTGATGGGAAGGCCTGGAGCTGCAGGGTCTTGGCAGGCTCTGTGCCATGAACTATCAGCTTCTGCAGCTCCTGCCTCCCTGGGGGTGACAGGACCAGGTTGCAGAGCAAGTGTTTTTGGCAATGCCAAGCACTTTATAGAGGGGACTGTGCAGGGCCACCTGTCCTGGGATGCCCAGCTGTTGGCCTGATATTTCTGGGTCTGAGAGATTTTAGCCTGCTAGCAGCTGCTAACTTTTTCCTAAGGTAAAAATTCTCAAGAAAGCTTCTGCTCAAAACACTCTTGGCAAACAACTCTCCTTTCTCAAAACAATCTTTCTCCAGGTGATGTTTTGCTGTTTCTCCAGTTTAACCAGTGGGATCAGAGAGGTGTCGTTTCTATTCACCAATCATGTTAAGTCTGTATGGGAACACCTTATAAAAGGTAGTAAGAATTAGACAATAAAGCCTTTTTTCTACGTTCTTTGCCTTCTGAAATATTTGGAGTCTTTCTTTCGTGTCCTACAGTGACACCCAGCAAAGAGGGACATGGTGGCACTCCGTGTGCAGGTCTGTGCTGTGGCCCTCTGCTCCCTTCACCTCTGTTACAGAGCCAAGGGCTCAGCCATGGAAAGAGAATGAATCACTTTATTAAGTGCTCTGAAATGTTTTCTAAAGACTTTGAGCACACTTTTAATGGAAGCAAGACTTTCTAATAGCCTCCATTTATTTATTTTTTTTTAACAGGCATAATAGATTTTCAGTTGTAAAGCTTATTAAAATGGAAGAATAATATAGTAAGGTTTCCAATTGCCACTATGCTAAGTTATTATTATAACAATTAAAGTAGGAATTGTAAAAATTGTAAAAAACTTGTAAAAAAAGTAGGAATTATAGAGTATTTAGTACTTTTCTTCCAATGAAATCATTTAATGTAACTGAAGGTATGCAGCTGTGAGCAGAAGGTTTGCCTTGATGTGTGAGTTGGTAGTTGGTAAAGCTTATTTGCTTGGTACAGTTAAAGCAAATCAATAAAAAAGGTATTGGAAAGGTAATTATTTATTTGTATACCTGTATTAGCATTTTACAACAGCAGTTGCTTTATAAAATAAGCTATGTTGATGTTTAATAAATCCAGTGATACATATTTGCTTTAAGAAGTTGGATTGTATTCCATCCCAGTAATTTTGTCAGTCACTCAGAGTTGTTTCTGTTTAACTGTCACCATTCTAAAGGACTTGTTCAGGATTTTCTAGGAGTCACTCCTTTTTGCCATTCCAACATGCATTTTGTGGTCTCTATTGCACTGGTTTGACTTTTCATCCAGGAAGATTTGTCTGCCACATGTGACCTATCTCACACAACCATTTGACGTTCTTGAGCCAGCCTTCTTGGCTAGGATGCATCTTACCTCCATATCAAATGGCTTTTGCTGCCAAGAAGAATTTGTTTTTTTAAAATACTTTCTCCCTCTCCCCCAAAACAGCAGTAAAATGTCATAAATGCCTGGATAAATATGGGTTTGGGGATGCTGTCTATTGTAAATAGAAATGCTGCCAAAAATAACATCATCTTTTTAATATCTGATTTCCATTTTATTAACTTAATGTTGCTGTTCTTTCCTTTCTTCTTTTTTTTTTTTTTGTAAGACCAGATCATAACCCGACATCTAAATTTTTTTTGTCTTGATTTCTTGTTCTCTAGTTAATCACAATTATTTATACAAATCGTGGTGGTTGCTTCCTTGAGCTTATTGTCTCTGTTTTCTAAATTGACATCTATCATTAAGTACTGTAACTTCAATTTGATATCAATTTTCATATCTTGAAATGGAGAATCAATATAAGATGTCTGGTTCATTTTTGATAATTTTAACTAGATCCAACTGCTTTTTTCTTGTTCTGATATGTAAAATATAAAATATAAAATAAGTCATTTAAATACACGGTTCTTTTTTTCTGTAAAATACTTCTGACTTCTGGAAAAGGTTGAGAGTGAAAATACATAAGTGAAGTGAATTGTGGAGGTCCTTGTGGAATGTGAAATGTGTTTGGAATTAAGGCTTACACCTTCATATCAAACTTATGTCTAAACTTGCTGCAGTAACCTTCCTTTCATAGTATTTATCACAGTCAGGCAAAAAAGTTCTGCGTAGAACACATAATTCTCAGTTTATCTTTAACTTTAGGGAAAAAATTACTTTTACTTCATAAAGTAAAACATCAGTTTAATTTTTACTAGAAATATCAAATTAAGATAAAATGGATTCATCTGTACTTCCTAAAACAAGAGAGGGAAATAACAGAGAAACAAGTCTCTTTGTTCTGTGTGAAAGAGAATACTTAATCACACATCAGCACGGAATTAAAAAACATAGCAATACATGAAAGTCTTCTTTTTTTCTTCACTGAACAAATTAATTGCCAGCAATGGAAAAGAACTACAAAGTGCTGTTTAAAAATAAAAAATACATATCTTAAATTTAATAAACAGGAACTAAGGCAGTTAAAATGAAGCTCCAAAAATCAACTAGCAACTGGCAATTGGTTTTGGGTCTCATCAGCTTGAAATAAATATCAAACAACTTTCTTATAAAGTAAAATTTGAATGAGTAATTCTACATGCATGATTTTCTGAGACAGACTCAGCACAAAAGTTGCTGTATAATTGTCAAATGGACACTCTCCCAGCTTAATTCATTCATAGCTGAATTCTGGCCAAACTGGAGGTCTGAAGCCAACTAATAGTATTCCTTGTAATGTTCCTCACAATATTGTTGTTGTGCTTTTGTAAAATAGGTAGGAATAATCTTCAGTGTTCACGAGGAAGTAGCATTTGTCTATTGCTAGATATGCTGACAAGTGTAGAAAGGGGATAAAGGGAAGAAATGATTACCAAGAATGTGAGAAGGATGCAGGATAATTACCTCCTTATCCCCTTCTACTGACCTACAGGACAGCAGTATATTGCACAAATATAAAGGATATAAGCTTATCTTGCAACTCGAGGTCTCTAAGAAATTGCAACATTTATGTTGTGTAGTCATATTCTTCTGCCTTTTTTGGGGGATAGAATGACCTTAAACATGATATCCAAGGAATAATCACTGAAGTTAATTCTCTCTTGCAGATCCATTCATTCAAGTCCGCTTGTAAAAAACAGTTTTGTTAAGATTGCCAGCATAAAATATAAAATGTTTTCATAAAGTGCAGGAGCGTGGACAGGGCTGAAAAAGGTTCTTCAGGAAAAAAAAAATCCTTCAGAATTCGTGAGGAACATGTGTCTGGTATGTGCTTTACACCTCCAACTTCCCCATAATGAGAGGAGAGGTACAGCTGGGGCAGGGCTGGACTTGGAAGAATCAAATGTAAAATAATCCAAGGGAGAGCAGGGAGCTGATCTGCAACTTATGGAGATGAAAATTAGAATTGAGTATTGAAACATTTCGGAACTTATCCTGATTTCTGTGTCTTACTGATTATCCTGGGATTAAGTTGTCGGTCATATCTGTCTTCTGGTTGTATTCAAATGTAGAAAACATCTTTCAATAACAATAATGTCTGAGCTGCACATAAAAAGAATTTGAGCTGTTGCAACTTTCACCCTAAACACATAAATAGAGAAATGTACATTTAATTAGCTTTTTCTCTCTTTTTTAGCACTTTTTGTGGCTTAAATGCTTATCTCTAGCATGGTCCTGGTATTTTTAGCAGCATAGTAAGGGGGTTTTTACTCACTGTCATACAACACATGGTTCATCACACTGCAATAGATCAGAGTAGATCAGATCTAGCTGCATGACTAAAATTTTGTGCCAGGTTAGCCTGTCTGAGATAGCAGTTTAATTGTCCTGAACCACCTTCATACTTGAAGATAGTAGTTTATTAAAGAAAGAAAAAAAAAAGGCAAAATGGAGCTTTGTGTGTTGTTCACAGGCTGGATGACTAATGGAGATCCATCTCTCTATTTTAATCTGCTTCTCTTCACTGAGCAACACCCATCAACTCTCCAAATTGTGTGTTTTTTGTGGTCTTCAGTCAATACTATTTATAACAAATCAAAATTTCGCTGTGTGGTTTAGTTTCAAGTATTTGTTTTAAGCTGGCACAAGTGGGTTGGTTCTGCCTTCCACTAGTCAGGGCTGGTAGCAATTGATGAGAAACAGATTAGATTACTGCTTAATGATGACGTCTTCAAAACCCCTGGAGTGACTGAGGAAGATAAGTCCCAGGGAAAATCAATGGACTCGGGCTCTGGAGACAGTTAGGTGAGAAGAAAATGTTTCTGTAATGACCTAAATGGTCACTCTCTCTCATGGTCTCTCAGTTGTAATATACAAGAGAGAATGGGTCTGTGTAAAAATATCCAGCATCTCTGACCATTTTAAGGCTGTTAAAAGTCTGAGTGCTAGATGTTTATCTGATTACTATCTCCTGCTCTTACCTAACTTCAGCAGCAATGGACTAAAGTGTTTCTAACGTAGACACTGCAGAGAAAAGAGCAATCAAAAACCAGTCCAAGCTCCCATAACAAATCAAAAAAACATCCCTTCAACAGGAGTAGTGGCTGTGCAGGTGACAAAGAATAAAATATGTATTTAAAACCATACATGTCATTATCTAGTTGTTTGGGTTCTTGGTTTTATCATCTTTAAAAGGTTGGGATTTAGTTCTGGTGCTCATTTTAGATGTACATGTGGTGTTTGTTCACATCATACCAAAAGGATGTGACTTGCTCTTACAATTTGCCAGGCATCACAGACTTCTTATTTCTAGGTGCTGGTTTTCAGCTCACTTCCCTTAATCATTTATGTGGTTCTTACATTGGTTTTCTGTGAGCCCTTTGAGGAATTCATTGTTCTCCTTCCTGGCCTATTAAATATCAAAAATAAATGTTTACTGTTACTGGGCCGATGACACAGCATTCAGATAATGAGGAGGAGGAAGGGAATTCCAGCCCTGATAATATTTTTCAAGAGAGAAATTAAAGTTTTTCAAGAGATAAATGATCAGTCATGTGTATGATGCTGGACAGTGGTACCAGGGTTATGTACCCTTGATGTTTATCTCTGCCTCATGAGGTTCCTTCAGTCACACTCCTGTGTTACAGAAGTTGAACAAATAATGGCTTAGAACCGGTTTTTCTGCCCTGTCATCATGTGGTACAGCACAGGAACTGTTTCTAGTCTTCCATGTTCTCCAAATTTATGCCTTTTTCTTGATTTATATCTTGGTACCATATTGAGTTCCTGTCATCCACCTGTTGCATATTCGAAGTTAGGGTTTTTAGGCCTGTATTTGAACTCATGCTGTAGGGTTTTCTTCCATTGCAATGGCCCAGGAAAGCTCTGTGGGATAAATAGATAAAAGAGAAATTCATCGGTTTCTCCATAGGATTAGAAACAAGAAGACGGGGCCCTGGCTGAAGGAGCAGCTCCAGTGTAATACTGGGATTTGCATAAAAAGAAGTGCTCATACACTGGGTGGCAGTGGTCTCTGTGGCATGGTGTTAAGTAGCATCCAAACTGATGAATAAATTTTCTTACTGCAGTGTTACTTCGTTCCGTTTTGATGAGCCCTTGTGTTACAGACTGGAGAGGGCGACAGAGATCTGGGAAGAGATTTGTCCAGGCTGCCTTAGGCTGGCTGGGAGTTGGTCTGGAATTCCAGCTGAGCGTGCTGCTGCTCAGAGCATCTTCTGTCTTTGCACCAGGCCAGCTCTGTGACGGGAGGAAAACTTGTACTTTCTGATAGTGTTTTATGAATTGTTGTGCTGAACGTTTTGAACTGATGCTTCTAACAACAGGGGAAAGTGTGTGCAGCCTCAGAGATCAACTGAAGGGCTTGATGAATAAAAGTAAATCTTATCTTAATTGCAGCTTGTTTGTCGAGGATGGATGCTTGAAATAGAATATTCAGTGGCTGTTCAGGTGTCTTCTTTTTTGTCTAACTTGGTGCATTGCCCTCCTTTTTCCTTTTGTTATGAATTCAAATTCTACTGGGATAGGAATTGTGGAGAACATTGTTACTAATTTCATGATTTTGCCAGCAGAAATCATTCCATGTCATTACCAAAGATCATAATTTGTGATTTCAGTCAATGTATCATCTGGCTACCTGAGTATTAGCTATGATAAACTTGCTGTTACTGCACTGTTGTCTTCTTATAACATTTTAAATGCTGTTGCAATAAAGATGAATGCAGTTACAAAAATGGGCACAAAAGTGAATAAGAATTTTGATTATTTTTTTTCAAATAAATGCTTATGACTTTTCTTCTTTTCCTTCTGTGTTAAAACTAACATTTTTATTTTAAGTTTGAGGGGACAAATTTGTTTTGGTATGACTGTAGTCTACTCTTTTAGAAAAAAAGATGAGATGACTCTGGAGAAACATTTCTCGTAAAAGTAGAGATACCTCTTAGATGGGGAGTACAAAAGCTAACATTTGTTGAATTGTAATGATTCATTTGAATGACCAATTTTCTTAATAGTTTTTTGGTTTTCCTTTTTTTTTTTTTTAAAGATCACAAAATGAATAATAGGTTGATCCAGGCTGCATTCATATTACAGTCTAATTCTGCATTATATATTCTCCAGTGTCAAAGAGCCAAAAGTTCAAATTGGACTCATTTATATTATCAAGTTAGGGGTGGGGAACTGTGAATTATTCACCTCCACTGAGGAGACCAGATTCATAAATCTGTTCAAAGGAAAGTGAAGAAAGGTTTCTAACATGTCTAGAAGATACTAATTCATATCGTGATTTCAGTATGTGGAGTTGACAGCCAATAGCAGTTTTCAGGCTAAGGCTGGATATCCATTCACCATTCACATTCTATTCACTGGTATTAGCAAGAGGCTGATTTCTTTCAAAGTAAATTACCCTAAAAATCTATTTTTGCTGGAAATACAGACAAACTAGTTAAATTTAATAAGAGAACCAGTATGGACACTCTGTGGGTGTGAGCATGTGCTGTGATCCAGAGCACGATCCTCTGGAATGGTGTTCCCCATGGTTCTCATATGTCCTGGTGATCAGGCACCTTTCTGGGCTTTGTGGTAGATATAAAAAATATGTGTTGGGAGAGTAATAAGAGGATGAGTCTTATTTTGACAGTACATACATCCTTTTAAAAATACCTGATATGTGTTTGGAACAGGAGAAATTAATTCAAGCCACAGTTTGTGTCTGTTTTCCTTCATTTCCCTTGAAACATTTATCCTATTTTGTCATAATTTAAACATGAGTTAAATGCTCTGCATTCTTGAAAATCAAGCAAGCGAGGCATGCAGATTTGTTTCTCACCATGTACATTTTCTGACCAACTGTCATCAACACATTTAAATTGTGCTTCATGTTGGATTGAATTAGAGATTATATTCATGCATAGCACTGAGATCAGTTAGGCTGATCAGTTATTCTGAGCTCAAATTTTCTTAAAGTTTTGGATAATTCTGTTGATTAAATGCAGAAAACTCAGAGGAAAAAAATGGTCAGTTTATCTTAGACCACATGTGGGTATTATAGAATAGTCCAAAGCCATGTAGAGAAGATAATTAACAAAATAATAATAATAAGTTCTGAAATAAAAACAAAGCAGAAAATACCTGATTTTTTTTCTAAGGTAAAGTGAGCTATGAATTTATTCTTACACACGTGATACTTTAAATGCCTGCCTATTCAGCTTTCTGTGAGTCACTTAACTGTTCTGTTCCAGCTTTGAATATCAATAATGACAAGTTTCCTGACATCTGGGTTAAGGTGAAGCTATTGTATCTGTCAGTTAACCTCTTTTTTGTCAGCCTGCCATGCTGATAATTTTGTATATGTGGCACGGTCATTAAGGTATTCACTGTCCTCTGGCAGAATGAAAATTTAGGTTTCCCATTCAGTATGAAGACATTTTTTATTTTCTATGCAAAATCTGTATGCTAATCTAATTCTAATATATTAACTGTCCGATGGAGGCAGAGAAAACATTCTCCCTTCCTCATGAGTGATGTAAATTTTGCAAACTTTATTGGTAAGTACAGCAATAACTAATTATTTAGCAGATATTATTATGCAAAGGGCATTTCAGTGACAATATTAATGAGAAAAAGAAGCTATGTATGCTGTAAGTTTATTGCGAGATATTTCATAAATATATAAAATACTTGTGTCACTTTATACTTGTTTTCAACATATTTCACTTCTTTACAGCTTGCATAATAAATTAGTGACTTTTAAATGTGTTCTCCCATTGCTCGTGGCATCGTGTAGGTTATTTGGTTTAAAGTAATTATGCTTCATCACAGATTTATGTTCCAGTCAGAGACTCAAGCACTGTGGAGCTCTACGGTGTATGAATGATTGCAAATTTTCAAAAGAGGAGAGTTTTTGAAGGTGTCTGTGTGTTAAGTTAAATTTTTGAATTAATAGGAACATCAAAGCTCCAGCATCTGGGTCAGAGAAGGACCTCCACAGAACTGCTGTTTGAAGCCTTTCATTCTTGACCTCCAGGACTGTAATAAACTTTTAAATAATTTTCAAGGACACTTCAGATGCTCTGTCAATTAAACTGCCATGCCAGCCATTTTTCTGTTGGCCTGTAGCCACCATTTAATACAGTCATTAAAATTTAGTTTTAGGAGATATGGCATGACTCATGAAGTGTTTTCATCAAATGGATTTCCTACCAAAAAAAAAGGAAAAGTGAAGTAGAATAATTATTAAAAAAGAACTAAAAAAGCCCAACCAAAATTACTGTGATCTTCTAAAGGAGCATTTCAAGAGAATCTACTTCTTGGTGACACTGTGCTTTTGTAATCAGCTCACAGGTGGAATATGATGAAATAAACAATGAGCCTAGGAGGACATGTTATACTAAAAGACCCCACCAAACTAAAAATTAAAAATCTAGTAGTGAATTCTCTTGCCATCCTGGAAATCCTCATGTAGAGCAGGCAGTGCTGTGGACACACTGAAGACTCAGTTGTTTTGAGATATATTTCCAATATTGCAGAGCAGAATATTGTGATGAAACCAGAATTCTTTCTTCTGGAAGAAACTTTTGGAGGTGCTGTGTGCAGCAGGATAGAAGGCAGTATTGTCTCACTGTTCTTGCAAGAGATGATAATGACCAAAGAAGAAGAGGAGGACTTGAGTGCTATTCCTTCTTTAGTGACTCTTGTGACTTAGGGGATATTTTTCAGTCTTTTTATTTATTTTTGCCCCTTGTCTGAGTTCTAGGGTGGCAGGACCAGCAGTGATATCTGCTGTCCACAAGAACCTGTTGGGCTATAAGACATTGGTGTGTAAATTTGTTCAGGGCCCTTCAGTGGCCTGTGCTGTGCATCTGCACTCTGCTGGTGTTGGCCATGGTTATGATCCCAATAATGGCTCCCTAGAACAAAGGCTAGAGAGAGTTGAAAGAATAAAGTGTGTATTTATTAAAGGCCTTTCACAGATTCACTTTGGGCAGTCAAAAGCCTGGCAGAGGCTACACCCAAGACGGACAATGGTCAGAGTTTCTCAGACAGAGATAAGTTTGGTTTATTTGCATATCAGAGGTTAATTGTCCAATTTCAGCTTTAGGGAATGAAGTCACATTCCCCCAGTTTGCTTCTCCCCCCAATTTACTTTTGTTTGTACTTTTCAGGGCCTGAGGCTGTGATGCTGCCCTTGGTTCTCAGGCCTGGCAGGATTGTTTTGTGTGACCAAACTGTGAGGGGAGCTGACTGACACTCCTGTGGAGTTCAGAGTCATACACTAGTGCAGTACAGGACCTGAAAAATATAAAAGCTAAAACTTAAGGCATCAGTTCAAGGGCCTCAAACGCATCTGCCAAGGGGGCTGAAGTGCTGGTTCCTCTCACAGGAGCTCTCTGTGAGAGTGTAATGCCTCTTCAACTCACCTCTGGCATGAGGTAAGAGTGCTTCACCTTCAGCTCAAACATTGATGGCACTATCCAAATAGAGATGAGGAGACATCTGATAACGTGCCAGTAAAGTTCCTTGTGCTCTGTTTTCAGCAGAAATTGAGTTTTATTGAGGCTCCATGTTGCTTGGGCAGATAGTTTGATTTAAAGAGAGACACACATGACACTTTCAGGAAGAGAGGGAGTGGTAGGATGGCACACACAGATGAGAGAATCCTTCAGCAGCTGGTCCTCTTGAAGGGAAAAAACCCTAAAACAACAAAATAAACAAACCCCAGCAAACCAAACAAACCCTCCACAACATTGGCACTGTCTTGTTTTCAAAGTTTGGCCTTTATTTCAGGCCACAATTGACAGCCTTTATGAGGAGAATTCTTTGAAGCTTGCACTCTGCCTTATGATCTTGATATAGTTCTTCTGTTCAGCTGCATGTGTGTGTTTATGAAGGCCACAGTTTCTAAACTTTAAAATTGAAATCAATAAAGCTATTTCCTTGGTTCTGAAATAACAGCGGCTGATATCCCCTTCATTTGGGAATGGAAATCTTCCTTCCCTTCTGGCTTTATGGGAGCTTCAGAGGACTCTTGAGTGGTAAATCCCATCACGCTGATCTCTTCAGATGGCCTTCAGAGTTAAGGCCCCATGTTTTATTCCCTGTACCTCTTTTTGTACCAACTTTTTGTTGTGCAGGATAGCAGAGGTTATACAGTCAAGTTACCAGGAATTGTGTCAGGTTGTTGTGCATTGTCTCCTTCCCTCCATCTCCTGCCCACTGAGGCTCAGATACCTGGATCCTTCGTTCTGGAGTAAATGCAACCTTCTGTCATTAGCTACATGGCAGAAAATCTGCTTTGTTACAGAATTAATACTACAGAATACTACAGAATTGATTTTGTTTTATTTTATTTTTTGGTTTGCTGCTCGGTCATTCACTTGGTTGACTTTCAAAGACAATATGGAGGAGCGTGGCTTTGTCCATATGTATGTATTTATTATTGCAGGCATTAATCTCTTGCTTTGTGTAGCTCAGTTCACACCAGCCTGCCTCTCCCTGAAGTTATCTTTCCTTAAGTGATCAGGTTCTGCAATCTGCTGCTTATTGCATCCTCAAAAGCATGATATAAATTCAAGTCAGGGACATTGTACTCTAGTTAAGGGACTGAGAGGATCGTAAAGAAAAATGAGAGGTATAGCAAATGTGTTTCCAATCTCTGTAGTATATATAATAGAAGGTTTTATTCTGCAATTGTCAGAGAGGATCTCATTAGAGCTCAGACTTTCCTGTTCCTGAAAAAGTTCTCATGTTGGGCACTTTAAAGGGAAGAGTTCACAGAGTTAAGATTTAAGGGCATAGGCTCCCTTCTAATACAGGGAACTGTGATCACAATGGACTGAAAAGTTCATAAGCTGTTTTGAAGGCAGTAGTAACATGTACAATTTGCTTTATTCGGAAGCTCCTTCATGATGCAAGTGCACCTGCAGAGCTGCAGAAGGAAAGAAATTTTCCATTCCATTGTCATCTGCTGCCTCCAAAGGCAGCAGCCTAAAAATAATGGACTGGATCAGCTATAACCTGATGGGTTTTTTTGGTGTTTTTTTTTAATAAACTTTCCAAGGTGAGCTGGAAGGTTTAGGAACACAAACCCCTCGATTTGAGTAGCCCAGTGGAGGGGAGTTTCAGCCTCTGAGGTGTCCAGAGCAATCCCTGTGCTGAGTCAGAGCTCCTCTCCAGCTGCAGATCTGTGCTCAGGGGCAAGGCTTCCCCAGCCTGCCTGAGCTCTGCTGGTCCTGCACCACCCTGTGTGCTGGAAGTGTTCATGAGGTTGTTATACATTTTATAAAACCAGCAAAAACTAATAGACAAATCTGAAAAACCCGTGTTTGGATCCGTTTTTCTAAGGCTGACAACTGGAATAAATCAATTGTCCCCTAGAATCTGTCTTCCAGCAGTGTTTCCAAGAGAAACAGGCGTCCCCAAACAGTACAGGTTTGAGTTCTTAAAGAACATACTGAAATGCAAGTAAATTTAATAATTACATATATAAACCAAGAAGGGGAAATGATGGTTGGAGTTTCTGGCCCACGTTCAAGAAGGCTTCTAACTTTGAAAATTGCATTTTTCAATTTTTATCATTTTAATTTATTATTTCTTGCTTTCCTTTTCTGTTCCATGTCTCTTCTATTGACTGACCTCCTGAAATGGTTTAGTCATAATATTTTTCCCCTTTTATTGGAAAGCCCAAATGAAAGGTTTTCATTTTTAAAACCCTTCTACTTTTTAATATTTAGAATTATTAAAGGTCCTTGTCCCAAAGCAAAATGTCCTTTCCCAGGTGGGTGCATGTCTGTTTAGAGGGAAGATATTTTATGCTGGTGCTATTGTTTGAAATTGTTCACATCATGGCACAGTAAAATATTGGTGAGTAAGCTGAGTAGCTGGGCCTTTTCCTTTACTTTGGCTGTTCTTCCCAAAAACCATTAAAACATCATTTTTCTCCTTGCAATAGGCAACCTATTATCAGTATGGTGCTTATTTTTCTAAACTAAAAATAAAAAGGAAACCATACTTTTCTGATCTGCATTTGAACTGTTCTTTCAGGTCTTACACATATTCGTGTTGATCTTGTTAAACCCTTTCAACAGATTAACATTATGGAAAAAAAAAATAGAAATCAGAACCCAAACCATGAGATTGGTCAGCTTTGGAGAGGCCCAGCTCGAGCCTGACATGTGAACACTTACCATATGTTTGATTTTAAGGAACATTTTGATAGTTTCCTATGATAATTTCCTAAATGTATTTATTTTAGTTCACAGATGGGTATCATATTTAGCCAGTGTGAGAACAATCTTTGAAAAATCTGTTGCTTTTTAAAATGAAATTTGTGAACTTGAAATATACTGACAATACATCCAGCAGAATCCTGGAAGCTGATCCTGGTGGATTAGGTCACCCTGTTCTAATATGGAAAATAGTTTTAAAATTCCTAATTCAGTGTATTTTGGGATAATGATTAAATGCTGCTTGTGCTTATAGTGATGCATCTAATTATTTACTTGGAGATCTCTTCCATGTTCCTCCTAACTGCAGGATGAAGCTGTTACTGCAATAATTTCTGAAGTTCTAAAGAACAATTTTAAGTTATTTTACTAGTTTATTCTCAGTCCCATTTCATATTGTAATCCCCTCAGAGCAAAACCAAAATGCTTTGTGTTGGAGGAGTGAGCTGATCTGAATTGGTTTATGGTCATAGCTGCTGAATTTGCTTGAATTTTCTTGAAAATGCAAAATAATATGACATAAGACAACCTTAGCTTGGGTTAGAAAGCAAATAATTGCTTCTATCATCTAGATGGCAGCAAAGCAGGAGACTTGAGCTGTTCTCTGCCCATGTCCCATAAATGTGTGACAGTCTGCTGGGAAATGTGCTGGTTCTGGCACAGAGGCAGCAGTGGCTGGATGAGCTGGGCACCTCTGCTGGCAGCTTTCCCCATGGAAAATGTCTGCAGAGATATTTCATTTCCTAGACAGACAGAGGATATAAAGATCTTTCTTGCTCCACAATACTGCATGTGTTGAGTCTTGAGTAACTACATCATTTTAACTAAAGGAATGAAGGCTTGGAGTGTTGCTGTAAACCTTGGCTTGGTCAGCAAGTGTCAGACTCATTGCTCTTGGAAAGTATTTCTGTGGGAAAGGACTAAAGCCAGAGAGAAGAGCCTGGACAGGGACCAGGATTGACATTTGGGCTTGATGATATAATGAGACTTTAATAAGCCAGCAACAGGCAGTCTCACAAAATGAAATGAGCAAAGATTGCAAACACAGAGATCAGTTCCTTGGATCTTAAATACAGAAATTGTACTAATCTGTATTGATAAAAATTAATTGCTTATTTTATATGGTTCAGATGTAATTATAGATCAAGATAACATTTCTTAATAAGGCAACATAGCCTTTCAAATTTCAAACCTTGTGAACTGTTGCAGCCATGGCTTTGGGAGAGCTATTCTATTCCTTCTTCATTCACTCATTCTGGCTTTTCCCCTGCCCTCTCCCTCTCATGTGCTGCCTGGGCCCTTTCTGCTTTGATGCCATTTGTTCTGAACTACTGTACTGGCTCTGGAGTCACTGTATTTAGGCCTCAATTTAAAATCTCAGTATTGACGTTTTATGTTGCAGTGTTTTGATGGCCATATCAGGCCTCCAGAAATTTTATTTTCAAATTTAAGTTCAGTAAACTGACTTAACTGCAAGACATGTATAGGTATGCACAGGTTTATGGTTGGAAATTTGCTCTGCAGAGCCAGGTTTATTCAGTCCCTTGAAAGACAGAGATACTGGAATCCTTCCCCAGAACAAATCAATGTCACACAGTCTTCAATCAGCAGAAGTAAGGAAAATAAAGAAGTGAAACTGTTAATACAATGTACCATTTCTTGCCTCTTAATTTCTGAAGATGTCATCTCAGGTTATTGTAATGTTATTTTATCATAACATTTTTACTGTCAAATGTATAGGAGGACTGCAGTGTGAGTTGTTAATTACTAATTTTTAATAATGCTTGATTTTTGGTTTGGTTTGGTTTGGTTTGGTTTGGTTTGGTTTTTCTTACCAAGTATCAAGTCTTCTAATTCAGGTCTTGTTTGCTCTGATTTCGGTTTATCTGGACAATATAACTAATGGGATTGCAGGTAAACTTAGTCCTGAAAAAAATGAACAGGTCTTTTAAAAAAAACAAAACAAACAAAAAATCCCACAAAAAAACCCTGTCCAAAATTTAGGTGTTAATTTATAGCAAACAGGTCTGAGGGAAACAACAAACAGATGCCCTACACAGATCACTGAAGATCTTTTTTCCTCTCTGTTGCTCAGCTTCAATTTTCTGTGAAGTCACTGTTGCACTTCTTTTCTGATTGCCCTGGTATTTTAAGCTTTCTGCCAAAATAGGTGCTAAAGATCTTTTGTAGAACAGAATGTGAAAGAAAAATAACACTTCGAGGTACACTAAAGAAGAAAAAAGATCATAGACAACACTTTCTACTGGGCTTGACAAAACTTTTTTGTGCACATTAACCTCAGCACACCCCGTGTGTGCTGTGCACGTGAGCTCCTTTGGAAGGCAGGCCTTGTTCAGAAGGCTCTGCCCAGGGTTTTGCAGTAAATATTTTACATGTAACACCTCTGAGTTTGTGTGTTTCCTACATGTGTAAAAGCTATATCTAAAAAACGGGAAGGATATATCAAAAAAAAACCCTCCAAAAGTTACTTTAGTTTGGTTTACAACATTTTATTCCAAAATTGATGTAAAAAATGCATCATCTTAGTCACACGTTTATTTGACAGCTCTAAGACATCTTCTCCCTGAAATAGTACAGGTGTGTCAAGGAAAAATAGGGATTTTGAAAGTTGGGTTTTTTTTTTAATTTATAGATTTATTGTGTACTTGCTTTTTTCTAAAATCTTCTTAGACTTCTCTGACTTCATCAAATACATTGAGGAGGGAAAAAAAAAAGAAAAAAGAAAAGCTTATGAAAAAAGAAGTGATGTGACACATGAGTTTTACTAGTGGGAGGAGAGCTGTTCTAAGTCACTGTTTCCACAAAGGCTTTTTGCTGTTTTTCACCCCCTTATATCACAGAACCACCAGGTTGGAGGAGACCTTCAAGATCATCGAGTCCAACCCAGCCCTAACACTTCAACTAAACCATGGCACTGAGTGCCACATCCAGTCTTTTTATAAACACATCCAGGGATGGTGACTCCACCACCTCCCTGGACAGATTATTCCAGGACTTTATCACCCTTTCTGTAAAAAACTTTTTCCTAATATCCAACCTGTATTTCCCTTGGTGCAGCCTGAGACTGTGTCCTCTCGTTCTGTCAGTTGCTGCCTGGAGAAAGAGACCAACCCCCACCTGAGCACAGCCACCTTCCAGGGAGTGTAGAGAGTGATAAGGTCACCCCTGAGTCTCCTTTTCTCCAGGATAAACAGCCCCAGCTCCCTCAGTTTTTCCTCACAGGGTTTGAGTTCCCAGCCCCTCACCAGCCTCGTGGCCTCCTCTGGACATGCTCAAGTGTCTCAATGTCCTTCCTGAACTGAGGGGCCAGAACTGGACACAGCACTCAATGTCCTTCCTGAACTGAGACACCCAGAGCTGGACACAGCANCCTAAACTGAGGGCCCAGAGCTGGACACAGCACTCAATGTCCTTCCTAAACTGAGACACCCAGAGCTGGACACAGCACTCAATGTCCTTCCTGAACTGAGACACCCAGAACTGGACACAGCACTCAGTGTCCATCCTGAACTGAGGGGCCAGAACTGGACACAGCACTCAATGTCCTTCCTGAACTGAGACACCCAGAACTGGACACAGCACTCAATGTCCTTCCTAAACTGAGGGGCCAGAACTGGACACAGCACTCAATGTCCTTCCTAAAGTGAGGGGCCAGAACTGGACACAGCACTCAATGTCCTTCCTAAACTGAGGGACCAGAACTGGACACAGCACTCGAGGTGTGGCCTCACCAGTGCCCAGTACAGGGGAAGAATGACCTCCCTGCTCCTGCTGGCCACACCATTCCACACAGGCCAGGAGCCATTTTGCCCTCTTGGCCACCAGGGCTCACCCTGGCTCATGTTCAGCTGCTGTCACCAGCACCCCCAGGTCCCTTCCTGCCTGGGCACTGTCCAGCCACACCATCCCCAGCCGACAGCATTTAGGGTGGGGGTGGGGGGTGGGGCGTTGTTGTGGCCAAAATGCAGGACTGGGCACTTGGACCTATCAAATGTCACAGCTGTTCCTTGTCAATGCTGTAACCAGCAGCCTCCAGCATGCTAAAGCTGATTGGTGACTGGAGGTAGAAGCAATAATCCACCAATGGCAAGAGGGATATGTTTTAATGATGTTAAAAGTGAGGAATATATAAAACTGGGTATCTCAATGGCTGTGGTCACAAGTGCATCTCATCTTGCTGTTTTCTTTGCTTTCTTTTGTTTTGTTGAAAACTCAGCATTGTTTCTTCTTGTTAATGTGAGATAACTGGAATAAGTTTCATATCACCGTTCACCATTCCCACTTGGCTTGACATTTTCATAGTTCAGATGAGGCTCTAATAACCTTCCTGAGCTCTGCTGGCTCTAATGATGTCCATTCTATAAATGAGGTTTGAGCACAGCTACCATTCTAAAGAGGATACTTGTACATAATTGCAAAAAAAACCCCATAAAACAGCTGCCCTGAGAATTAATATTTAGCATTCTAGTCAAAAATAGAATCAAAAATATTTTTTTATAACAAGTACAGTTGCCTTGATAGATTTTTTTTCCCCTTTGAAGCTTGATTATTTTGCTGACATCCCTGTTTGTCCCTTTGTCTTAAGGTGATAGGGATTCAGAAAACTGCTAATGTCATAACTCAGTTTCCTGTTGACATTACATTTGTCTTTGACAGCATAAGCTGTAGACCTTCAGAAAGAAGGCCCTGAGCACTGCAGAGGTTAAGGTCCATCTGGCCCTATGGAAAAAAACCCTAAAAATTAGTATAGACAAAATAGGCAAAATATTAAAAAAAAAATACAGTAGTCCTGCACATTTATTTTTTTAGTAATTTTTTCACTTTTGTTTCAATTCTTTTTCATGCTCTGCTAAATGGTGTTTTGAGGAAAGACACCAAAAGATATTTTTATTGTATGACTAATGTGGGAAGAATCTAAGTGGCGGAGAATGCTCCTGGAGAGAAAATGAGAGAATAGATGCTCCATCTGTGAGGATTTTCCTGTTTGCCACAGCACTCTGTCAGGCCTTTTTATTTCTGATGTTCTGCGTTTGTAAACTGGTAACTTGCTGCAAATCATTCCGATGGAGCAAAGAACCCTTTAGCCAATATTTGTTTCCAAACAGCGAGAGCTGATGGTGAACATGGTGGTGACCTTTGGTGGCTCCTGGAAACACAGAAACTGAGAGTGCAGTGAGTGGCAAAGGCACTTTGGGGTATGGAGGGAACGTGTGACAGCATGTGCTCCCAGCAGCTGAGCTGCAGGACGCCTGCAGTGATGGCATCTCCTCCTCCCTGTGTGCTTGTTGCAGGGCGAGTTGAATGCAGAACTCTTCCTTGGAGCGAGCAGGAGAAACTCAGCTCAGCTCTCACACAGATGGGGCAATGGGGTCCCCCTACCAGACTGGTGGAAGATATTGCCTGAGCAGCCCTGTAGTGGTTCCTGAACGTGTTGTCAATCCAGAAGATTAATCACATTATTCCCTGGGATGTAAGTTTTCCTCTGGTATAAGATAGTGTGTGTATACACACACACAGACACATATATAAATATATGTATGCGTGCATGTAGTGGGAGTTTATAGAGTATATAGTGGGAACTATATAGACTGGCCCTGCAATCACAAATAAATTCTGTAAAAACTGATTTTCTTCAGATCACAAGATAAGAGAAAACAGAAACTCTAAGTTCAGGAAAATACCCCACTAGCAATCACATTCCCTTTCCAATACCCAGCCATATTAGTCAACACAGATTGATAGTGGAAACACCTAGCTGGGTGTAGGTTTCCTCCATAGATTTGGCTGCACGTGGATCTTTTGCCTCAGAATGTCTCAGTTTACATTCTAGAAGAGGAATTGGATCATATGTGTAATGATAGGAGTAAACAAACTGGGTCTTGCTTCAGCAGAATCAATGCCAAATATTGACTGCTTTAAATTGGAGCTCCCCAGATGAGGAAAAGCTCCCATGTGGGGAGAACCTGGCATGGGAGAATGCTGAAAATTTTACATTCCCATTGACTTGGAAACTTTGGCAGTTCTGAGGGTTGAGGGGTGGGGAAGAACCTTTAAAGTGCAGAGTCCACATAAGGAAATAACCAGAGTGAGTATTGTGTGGAGTGAACCCAAACCTGAGACCCCTTCTGCCTACATCAGCACTCTGAATTTCAGTGTAATTAATGACTTGGGGCTGGAATGGCTGTGGTTGGGTAGAATTGGGATATCAGTTGGCACCTCACCATTTGAGTGGTTCTGAAGATATGGCAATGTTGAGACAGACCTAAGCTTGAAATGGTAAGAAATGTTTCTTTGTAAAGACAGAGACGGACTCGGAGATAATTTATGTGTTTGTTTAATAGAAAAAAAAAAACAAAGCATTTTTAACAGCTAGTGAATTACTGCCTTGTTTAGAAGCACAATTGTTTTTACATCCTCTGCCTGGGCATGGCAGCAGCTTCTCCCAATGATATTTATATGTTAATAAAATAGTGAAAGAATAAAGCAAGACAAGGGTGCATTTTAAACTTATATTGCTTGTATTAGATCCTGCTTACAGACAGTTAATGGCTTTTCCCCCTCTCCAGCTTTATACATTGAAAAATAGTTTCAAGAATAATAAGAAAGCTTCCTAAATTTTTTTTTTTCAGTAAGTTATGTTCACCTTTTAAAAAAATACTCTGTAATTTGTTAATCTCCTTTCCCTGCCAAACTGGTTGTCTTATTCAACAATAAATTGAATACAAATCTTCCCCCAGGCAGAGAGACAGAATACCAACCCCTGAAAGTCTGGCAGCTTAATTGACATTTGGTGGTAGCCTTAGGCACAAGTTAATTTCTACCCTGTTTATATATACACATATACTTTTCATAAAGCATGCAGGCAGCACTGCAGATAAATTAAGAGTAATTCATATTGTAGTTCCCAGGTACACACTTGTTGAGCTGACATGAAGCCATTTCATTTTATGAGTGAAGGAGCTCCTCACAATTAACCAAATCTGTCAGCCTTGCAGGAACAGTGTGTTTCCAGGCAGCTGTGTGAGGTTTGCAGAGCACTATTTTTATTCAATTGCCATCAAGTGAATACAGCAATCTTGGGAAATGAAGCTGAGGGTTTCAGACCTTATTCCCAGAAGATGGCCCACCTACCTGAATGCTGCTATTCATGACTAAGAAATACCAGACAGGCTCTTGGGGCAAGTGTAAACTTTATTAATAAAATAAGTTCTATTTATGCCTAACTCAAGTAAGTGCTAGGAAAGCCTCCTTAAAAATGCATAATCCACAGTCAGGTAAGAATGGCAATACCAGAGCATTCAAAGGTAAGTGGAGGATTTATTTAAATTATTTAAACTACATATTTAATTGTGATCTGTCTCCTTTGCCTGTGTAAACTGAAGTCAGGGAGGGAAGTCTAAGGTCCAGTCATAAAACTGAAGCTTTGCAAAGCAATTGTTTTGCTGAGTTCCAGCTGTGGAGTTGGTCCATGTCAATTCTTCTATCAGTCCTTCATCCTATTGTGATGAAAGTTCTGGTCTGTAAGGCTAATCCACTGGAGCTGTTTGATTATACCTATCAGTGCTATAGTCAGAGAAAGTGTTTATGGAACTACTAATGTAAAGTGCAGTATTGAAATAGATGTGCACAACTACAAAAAGTATCAGTCACCCTGAGAGGGTTTGTTGGGTTTTTTTTTTCAGTCAGTGAGACTCTGTGTGCTTCTGAGTATGGGGACAATGGCAGGGAAAAAATATTTTTTCAAGTACTTTAGTGTACATACCATTGAAAATCACATTCTTAAGAGAAAAGCAAGCAACAGCTTTGAATTGCTCTCGTTCTTTGAGTGAACTTACTTTTTCTTTGATTTCACAATACATATTGCCTTATTTTGAAAAAATTCTATGTGAGGAAACTGTTTTGATGATACAAGTCATAAGTGAAAATTCTTTAGTAAAGAATTCGTGGGGTTTGGGCATTTTTGAACTATTCAGGAATGACAAGAGGCAGGTATGGCAGGAGCCCTGTAGGAGCAGCACTTTTACTCCGACGCAGCCACAAAGCTGGAAATCTGCTTGATGATCAGAGCTGCAAAAGTAGCAAATAATTGCTAGAGACTTGCTGTAGGTAGAGTCACAGGAAATGGGGATGTGCTCAAAGCATGTTTGGCAGCAATTGGGATTTGAGGGTCTCCTGCTGAGGGCAGTGGGACCAGGTGTTGTTCCCACGCAGCATCAGGATCTCGGGGGTGAACTGCACCATTCCAGCAACTCACTCAAAGTTCTCCTTTAGTTCTCACCTTCTGTAACACTCATACTCTGATTGTGAGGGTATTCATCAGCATACCTTTGACTGGCCCTGCTTAAAGATGCAAAGGAAAAGAGTTCTCTGAAGTGGCAGTGATGAAAAGAGGAGTTGGGCAGTTCCCCAGCGCGGATGTGACACCAGCTGTGTCCCCAGCTCTTGTGGCATCCAACCTTTTTCTCCATTTGAACCGAAAGAGCAGGGGGGCACAGAGAGGTCACTGCTCTGAGCTGGGAGTGTCACTGGGGTTCAGGGGCTCCTCGATGGTGCTGTCCCCAAGGGAAGGTGTCAGCAGTGCCTGTGACAGCACCTGGGACACCCGAGAGCTGCCCACAGCAAACCACCCACAGGTGATCCACTCAGCCCTCTGTGCTCTGCTGCTGAAATTAACTTTGTGGATAATTTATTACCTACTTGTCTCTTGAATAAATTACACATACAAATGAAGACAGAAAAACTGTAACAAGCATTTCTTTTGGCTCTGGCAAACAGGCATGTGTGAATCTCTTATCAAATATCTCACAGACTGTTCTATTTAGCAACTCCTGCTTGTGAACAAGTGATTCATTCTTGTAGCTCTTGTCTTTTTAGTACAAACATTAAATACTCTTTCACTTCCGTGACAATTTAGAATTTGTCTATTATATTTGGCATGTCAAAACCAACCCTGATTTATAAAAACATATCAGAATTTAGCTTCAGTTGCACTGTAGCTGTGGTTAAAATTTCACAGTTATTTTGCTTTCATTTACTGTATTTTGCAACTTTCCCATGTATCTTTAACATAAAGATCTTACATTATGTTGTAAATATGCTACATGTTCACTAAGGTGTTTTCCCCCAGTTTCTGCAGTTTCTTCTCAAAGAGGAATTTTGAGGTGTTTTTGTGGTGTTTTGTCTTGTCTTAAAAATACTCCTGTAGGTTTCTTAAATGTAAATAATGGCAGAGGAGCCAAATGAAATGAACTTTGGAAATTGCCACGGTATTGAATGCCCCATTGATTTTGTATTTAGCTACACATGTACATTTTACAATACTGCATCAGTCAATAGATTTTTTCTTGATTTTACTTTTCTAAAATCTTATTTCTCATAGGTATTCATGTGCTGTCCTTGGGTTTGCTTTAACTCCTCGGTGCTGCACTAGGTCTGTCATCACAAGGATGAGAAACACGATGGGAATGCCCAAAATTCTAAAAGTAGATACAAGATTGGATCCCTTTCTGTGCTGAAACTTGAGGTGCTTTTTTTTTGGAAGATACTTAAAATTCTTTCATTTTAAAGATTATTTTTTTCCTTGAATTGTGGTAGCCTTTGGCCAGTTCAGGTGTTTGGGCTCCTTTCCAGGTGTGCCAGGCTGCTGCTGTTCCCTGGGCACTGCAAAGCTCTCAGCAAAGCTGCTGCAGCTGCTCCATTTACCCTCCCACTCACTCATTTTGACTCCAAGATGATTTTTTACCTTTTCTTTTATACATATTTTATAAAACTTGTACGTATCCTCAGTATTCTTAGCATGCATACTTGTAATTCCTTAAGTCTGATAACTTAACACAACCCTAATATTTTGTTAGGCTAAGAGACCAAACATCCTAAAGGCAAAAACCCTACACTGTCTTGGGAAACCAAGGCCCCCTCTAGACCATATCCCATAAACTTGAGATTTAGCCCATCCAGGGGAGAATTCCTCTAATGGGAGAATAAACACACCTTTCATCCAGGCCCTCCCATTGGGGCACCTTTGTTAGATATGCTGATTTGTAAGGTTTATAAATTGTATATGTGATCCATTGTGTGTGTGCATTGTGGCACATCCCACCTTGACCAAACAGCACCATAAAGATCCTTATTAAAATACCCAGGTAAAAACCCCTTATCCCTTAGCTGTATGTGGCTCTCAATTTTTTAAGACCAGGAAAAGGCATCAATTTCAGTCCAAGATGTGAAAAATCACAGGGAGCTTTCAAAAAAAAAAAAAAAAAAAAAAGAAAAACACCCTTTAAAAATAATGGATTCAGATTCTTGCTGTGGCAAATACACAAAGTTAATGGTTGGTTTCCACCAGTAATTATACTGTTAATGGAGCAGAGCAAAAACCCCTCAGCTTATGCAAGTGGAACAAATGACCTTACTTTTAACAATGCTGATACTCCTAAAGCACCCCGTGCCTTTTTGTGTGTTTGTTTTTCCTTTTTTTTCTTTTTTTGGGTTTTTTTTGGAGGGTTTTTGGTTTTTTTTGTTTTGTTTTGTTTTGTTTTGTTTTTTTTTTGGTGAGTGGGTGGGAGAAAAGTGCATTTTATTTTGACTTTCTCATTTCAATATACATTTTTATAGTATAGCTTAATTCAGAAATAGAGGAAGAGTAAATAGTACATGATAAATAATTGCAGTTATTCAAAGTAAAGATTTTTAGGAAAAAATTGTAATATCTTTGGGAAAATATGTTATGTTTCAATCTATGCAGAAAACCTGAAATTTAAACTTTTTAAATCATGCTTGAAAGGAATTTCATGCATTAATTATCTACGGTATCATTTTGTTAGTACCACCTATATTCAAAGGGAAATATTGTAATTACATAGCCAATACATCATTCTTTTATAACATATTCTCAATTACAGTGGATTTATACCATTTCTTTTCAGACTTACTAGCAGTTGGTAAAGATTCCCTAATTTGCTACATCGTAAATGTGCTATATAACATCCTCTCTCTATTGGAATTTCATAAGAGGAAAAAAAACAAGAGTGAAAAAAAAGGTTTTTATAATGAAGAGGTTTCTCTGTGCTCTGCTAGTGGAGTGGGGGAGACTGGCAGTGTAAAAAAATCCAATTATGTGTAATTTGTGTTATTGCTAATATAACTGTTATGAGTAGGATTTGAAGCTGAGCCCATGCAGAATGCTACAGTAAAATACAGCTAATATATTTCTGTGAGAAAACTGTTCCAACAGTTTAAGCTGTGCTGACGTTTATAATCATAAAGTTTCTAATAAAAGAGGGTTCAGTGGGATAAAATTTCCTGAGCAGGAGTTTGTATAATATGTAGAAGTGGGGATTTGTCTGCTGAGGAATTCGTGAAGCTTCTTCTACAATGTGATTGTACTTCTCAAATTCATAGTAATCCACAAGTGTAGAACCAGCTAGGATTTTAATAAGACACATAATACCAGGATTAAACATTGCTAGATTCCTCAAGCAATGCATTTTCAAAAACAAATCAAAGGTAACCATCTGATAAAATGTGTAGTCAACATAACAATGACTGTGATCTGTCAACCTGAACCTTGGTGTGTTGTTTTTCTTTTCTTTTTTTTCATGTTGATTTGAAGATTATGTAGATTCAGGTAGCCAACGTTCTCCTTTCTTGTTGTAAGAAGGAAGGTTTCTTTTTTTAACATGGGGGGGCTGGGGTGTCAATCCTGTTCCTAAAAATTTCCTATCCCAAATCTTGATTGAATTGTTCTGTCTGTAGTGCTCTGTGTGCTTTGTCTTCCTTTGGGATACACAGCTTTACAAAATACTAGTGCAAAAGATACCATAAAGTTTTGCAGTTTCAGGTTTGAGAGATCAAACACCCCAGTGCTGGAGAGATCTGAGCTAACACATCCAGCTTTTCACAGAGGCACAGCACATCTTGTGTACCTGTATGATGTGTTTCTCAAGTGTCAACATTTAAGATACTTGAAACGTTTATTTTGCTCCTTTCTTAATGTTACAGTAAGCATGAAAACTTTGTAATGTTTGTCTTAACTGCTGAGGCTGGTCAAAGGAGACACAAGCAATTGTGCCTTTGATTTCAGTGTTATGTTTTTGATTTGGAACTGTTATATTATTTGAGCCAAGGGTTATGCACAGTTTTCATTGAAATATACTAAGGCAGTTATCCTGAATCATTTTAAGGAATGGTCTCAGTTTCATGCATGTAGCATTTCTATCAGGCATCACAATGGAGAATTTTAAAGTTCAGGCAAGGAAACACTAGAAATTATGTGCTTTTTTTTCCCCCTGAAATTCTGCTTGCTCACTTTTTCCTCCTAAATAAAGTAAAAACTCCCACTGAGAAATCCTGCCTGCAGAATGCTTTCTCTCGCTCAGGAAGCTCTTCAGGCAGGAGGCACGAGGCCACAAACATTGGCACACTCACTCACTGTGTGGAGGTGGCTTTATATAAACCAGATTGAAAATACACTTTCAAGCCTCACAACTTCTGTTCAAGCTCTTCATACTCTGTGAACATTAATACCATTTTCTCTTTAGATTTGGTTAGGGTTTTGTTGAAAATGTTGCCCAAGCAAGGCTGGGGCAATCTCTGTCCCTGCAGGCACCTGGTGGAGCCCTGGGCAGGGCTGTGCTGACCTGAGCAGCAGCAGCTCTTGGGAGGTTATCTCTGCAGGGCCCTCTAACCTGAGTGGTCCTGCAATTCCCTTATCTCAGCTCACCCAGTGGAAAAGGAAGTAAAAGGAGGATTAAGTATTAACAATAAAATAAATCAGAACCCAAATCAACTGGAAGTATTTCTGTTCTTTTACAGTACTCTTGTGTTAATTAATGGTTGTGTACCTGGTGAGATCTTCCCTGTTCTATTAACTTAAATTTGAAGTTGTTCCTTCTCCAGGTGCTTCTCTGTCATACTGATGAACAAAATTTTTATGTGAAATTGGTGACCTCTGCTTTTCTACTAATCTGTATTCCCTTAGTTCAGATTTTTGTTGGACTTGCACATACTTTCCTTGGTCTGTACTTTTCTTTTTCTGCTATGCCATAGGGGTTTTTTAAATGAATAATACTGCTTTGTAATTCCTATTCAAGTGTCTTTATTTTACCTTTTAGGAGTCTATTCCATCGTACAAAACTAGCAACAATGGGCATTTTGGTCATCTGTAAAGACTGTGCTGGGGAATCTGTCGCCATCCTCAAGTGTCTTCTCTCTCTTTAGGCTCTACAGGGTTTCAGAGGCAAAGAAAATAGATTTGCACAGGACTTAACCCTGTATCCTCCTGTTTGAGACAACTCCATTTCCTTTACTAAGAGAAATCAAAGAAACAAATTTCACAATGGAATAAGATCCCCCTTCACAAACAGCTGGTGGGTTTTTTTGATTGTTGGGGTTTTTTTGATTGTTGGAGTTTTCTTTAGTTGTGAGCACACTGATATATTACAGCTGTTGCAACCATCCCACAGGCTTTCCCAGCCCCTCTGGCCTGTCCAGGGTGGTGCCTTTGAAGATGGATTCTTTACTCCCCAGAAGGAATCAAGATTATCCATCTCCCAACCATGCCTTTGTAACTAAATGTCCTTGAGCTTTTGCCACTCTGGCCCTTCAGGGAGGTGCCAGGTGTGGGCTGGCACTGAGGGGCTCTGGGAGACCTCCAGCAGTTTTCCAGGATCTCTTACCTGCATTTTGCACAGTTATTGTTCACATTTAATCACAAACTCTGTAATACTGACATGGTGTGCAGGATGGTGTTACTTACCACGTCTTGGTGTGAAATGAATCCATTACAAATCACTTAAGTGTATAGACCATGTAATTTGTTTTCTATTCTTGTTATCAGTTCAGGGGAAAAAAAAAAAGGACTCGGGCAAAAATGTCACAGAAAATGTTTTGCTGTTAATGGCATTGCTCTCTAGGTATAGGAACTGGGAAAATGACTGATATTGGTGAATTTACTGTAATGTCTTGTGTACAAGGTCTGGGATGATGTGTGCATGACAGGTATGTCAGCAATGGAGCTCTGGTTTCCAGCATTTGTTCATGAATAACCCTGTTCTTATGAGTCGTACCCATAAAAAAAGCTGAACCATGGACAAGCAGGAGTGGTAGTGGAGAAAGGAGAAAGTGAAGAACAGAAAGGCAAAGGATTTAGAAGATTGGCAGAGAAAATATCAGTCTGAACAGGCACAGAATAGAGTAGGAGATAAAGCAGAGAAGCAACGTGGTTGTGAGGCTGTTGAAGGAAGGATTTATCTCACCAAAAGGAATACAGTTTGTCAGTCTCTGTATTTGCTAAAGCTCATTCAGTATTCGTGATGATATATGGAAATAATAGTAGAGGGAAGAGGAACACTTAGAGTGTGAGACTTTTCCTTTCAGCTGTGTTTATTTAAATGAATGGGAAACCCTGCCATGTGGTAGACTTCTCAGACGAGCTTCTTACGAATTACTTAGTACTCCATAACTTAGTACTGATGCAGTAATTCTTTCTCTACAAGCAATTATTTGTATGTACAGAAGTGTCAGCAGCTTGTGATGTATTACAGGCTGGTGTAGTGTGCTGCTAATAGAAGTTAGTCTGCCAAATTAGCGAGGCAGAGCAGTATGAGAACTGGTGTGACCTATTTCTGCATTTCTTACGGGAATTCAGAGGAATAGCTGTAAGAGAAACTCAGACCCCAGCATTGCTTTCATAATCAACTCCCAAGCAGTGGGATATATAAGATACCAGCTCACATGGGAAGAGAACAATAAACAGGATTTGTGTGTGTCACTTGTAACTGTAGCTGTCGGGAATATTCCTTCTGATTTCATTTCTGCTTCTCATTTTCATGAGATTAAGTTGTTGTTAATATGTTGACAGCTACTACTTTATTTATTTTACTGTAGTGTTTATGCTACAAATTTCATCTCTCCTTCATTGTCTGTGTTGTCTAGAGTGAAAACAGTATTTTATTGGAGACCTTTTCTGTGTAATGCATTTCTGTATGGATTTCAGGCCATATGACTGAAAAAGTATCTGCTTATGTAGTCTAATAGAAACTTTCATGGATGGGAACCAAGGTAATAATAAGGTAATAACTGAATATACTGCTACTGTTGTAGCTTTTTAAGGTGCTGACTTCAGTTGCAAAATGCTAATAAAGTACAATACTACTAGAGGTTTACAGATTTTAAAAAGCAAAGCCAAGCCTGTCATAAGGCCAGGTGGAATTGTGCAGCAGAATTGTCTCTTGATTTTTTATTCTGCAATTTATCAAGGACTTTTATTTTTTTCCCCTTTTCTTGTTGCAGGCTTCAGAGTAGTGAATACTGTAGGTGGGGGTATGGTGGCACATCTCTGACAACTTTTGTGTGTTTCTGATGCTTCATGGTGGTACAGAAATGAAACAGGATAGAGAAAATTCTNAGGGCTGTGTCCTGTCCTGTTCCTGCTCTCCTGTCCTGTGCTGTTCCCCATGACTCCAGCAGGACTGGGATGGGCATGAGGAGCCCTGGTACAGGCAGGTACAGGGTTCTTTGTTGTGGCTGTGCTGCTCTTTGTTTTCATTGTCTGTACATACAAATGCTGGCTGTTTCTCTGAGGTGAGTGTCCCCTAGCAGAGAAGGGGCAGCAGGTGCTTCTGTGCCTCTTCTTTCAAGGAAACCTGTCCTTTTATACGGTTCTAATGTTGCCTGGTGCTAAGAAAACACTCTGATGAACATGCATAGCAGTCGAAGCAACCATTAATGTGCTAATTACCTGGTATTTTTATTGACATGCAAAGCAGTGCCTGTAGCTCCTCTCACCTTCACACACCAACAGATTTCAGTTACCATTTTTCCAGTCCAGCTCTCGTACACATGGAAGTGTGAAGTACAAGAAGTGCCTTGTGAGAGTGTTGAAAAGGTTTTCCTTCAGGGATCTCAGAATAATAGGGGCAGTCAGTGTTTCTCAGTCCTCATTTGAATGAAGTTTTTGCAAGTGTTTCATTTTGAAAAGTTCTTACTGATCCATGGAAATAAACGTAGCTACTCCATCCAGGTTCTTCTGGTACTGGTTCCTTAGATTACTTCAAAGTATGTAAACCTGATATTTTGCATGAACTGGGGATTGTAGGAAGTATGAACCAACCAGCTGTAATTTCATAATAAGGCTGCTTTCTATTCTGAAGTGTTTTAGCAAACACTAATTTAGTTTGAAAAATAAATAAATAAACAAAAAATAATCAAGCAACTGATTTCCTGATATCAAAATTGCTTCCTATAACAAGAGTCAAGGATTCTCTTGAATACAAGGGACTTTAACGATGTCTGGCTTGGTATTAAGATAAGTGTTTATATTCAAATGTAGAAAGACGAGTTGCTCTTAAAGCTGCCGGTTTAATGGTTTTGTCTAATTGAATTCTTGTTTAATTCTTAGGATGAAGAAGTGATTGGCTTAGGTTAATTCAGAAATCGTGCAAAAGTTACTCTTTGAAACCATTTTAGGATTTTATTTTCACATTGCTGATTAGCATTTTGAACACTATACATGCTCTTGATTCTAAATGAACTAAAAAAATAAATGCCAAGTTAAATCTGCTTAAATTTGGGCCTGCACCTGTTTAATCATTCACTCAGAAGATGTGCATGGGTTTCACTGCATTTAAAATCACTACTTAATTATTAATACTATTAAAATGCTGGTAAAACATAGCGAGTTGCTAGAAGCCCTTTCAAAAGGTATTATTGAACCTTTAAAAAAAATGGAGTTAAGTAAAAGAAGTCAGGATTGCATTTTTCTCACTTCATTTCAGTGCAGTGAAGCCTGATACTGGCTTCAGGTGGAAACATTGCTGCCCATGTCTGAAGAAGTTTCTAATACTATGAGAAGATCACTGGTGATAAAGTCTCTAGTACAGTACCAAGAGCAAGGAAAGGGCAGTAAGATGGTGACTTTAATTACGTGTATAAATTAAACTCTTTGCTAGAGTCCTGTGATTGAAACTCATTACTCTAAGTTTATTGTTTGTTGTGAGTGTAAACTACAACCCAATTAAGTTTGAAAGGATGGTTTGATAGATGCTCACAGTCTCTGGCTTTTGGAAGGGAAAAAACCCTGTCAAACAGTTCAAGATGATCTCGTTGGCTGTGCTTTCTAGTCTCTAACCCAAAACAAGTTAATGGATTGAACACTGCAGCAGGAAAAAAAGGAATGTGTTGCATGGGATGAGATGTACTGAAGCCTTCAAGAAGTACTGTCTCATTTTTTTTCTGTCTGCATGGAATTCTGCTGTGTGTTTTCTTATGAGGGGGTATAACCTTCTCCAAGTGACACAGAAAATGAGTCATTTGGGATGTCACCAAACTTCACAATGGGCAGCATCAGGTCTTTCTGTGGCATAGGAGCATGAAGATCTGATGTACCCCAGTATCTTCTACCTGGTTGGACTGGCCATGCCATTCTTAGGTTTTCTTTTTATTTCTTTTTTTTACATGTGTTTTTTTAATGTCAGCTGCTGCAGAGTGATGCTGGCTTTGCTCTCAGCATGTTCATTACACCATTACTGAACAGCTTCCCCTGGGTGGCTCCAGGGCCATATTACACCTTGTGAGGTCCCTGTTTGTACCATGCATAGACAGGTCCTGCTCTGTATGGATGAGGTATGGGCTCTGTAGATACAACATGGGGTTTTTCACACAAGTCATTTCTTTGAAAAGATGCAAAATGTTGTCAAAGCCTTGTACCAGAAATATTACGGGACACTGACATGGGCAAAGCTCCTGCCTTCCTTTCTCTTTCTCAAAGCTGTGCTTGTGCTGACACTGAACTTGTGCCTCACCAGTCTCAGTCATTAAGGCTGGTGGGAAATCACTTGAAAAAAGTTACCCTATTCCTTCACTAAATCCATTTCTAGTCTCCTCCTGCTGGAGACTAATACCAATCCTTATAGTTAAACAGGTATTTGAAGTCCAGATTTCCTTCTTGTTAGAGAAATGCATTTCAAAAAAGTGGCTGCACTCAGTGATCTGTTCATATGGGGTTGCTCTGCAAACAAGGTCCTCCTTAGGATGTGATGACCTTATTTTGACCTTGATCCTTATGTCAACTCAAAATATCCATCAAAAGAAGTTGCAGAAAGCTCCTCTAGTTTTAGCCTGCCAACAATAATTGAAAAATGTAATTTGTCACTCTCCTGAATAACCTTGATGCACCAACCATGTGTTCTATACATGAGTTTTATTTGTAGTGCTTTGAATGCTGTATTAATTTGCTTGTGAAAGAAATAGTTGAGAAATAATGAACTCCAAATACTTCTACAATTGCAAAGTACTGCTGTGGCATAGACTTATCTATCATGAGGTTCATCTTCTCCAGTGTGGCCTTATCCATGGGCCACAGTGCCTTCAGGGATGGAGCTGCTGCTGCACAGACACAGCCACAGATCCTCTGAGATGTGCCTGCTCTGCTCTGGGCCTGGCTGTGGCCACAGGCACGTGAGGGTGCCCCAGTCCCAGCTGGTCACAGCCCCTCGGACAGGGGCTCACAGAGGAGTTCCATCCTGGCCACACAGACACAGCAGCAGTGCCCTGGCCACCTGCAGCCCAGGTGTGTGGCCATTGCTGTTATCAAAACGTTCCCAGGCACAGCAGTGAGGTGATAAGAGCAGGGCACAGCAGTGAGAGCAGAACACAGCTGATAACAAGCACTGGACTCTAACAGCCAGGCAAGAGAGCCCCATGGCAAGCAGGGGAGGCTGCTGATTAACAGCCAGGCTGCAGTGACAGCTATAAATTCCACCTGCCTTGTTCCAATCAAATCTGTCATTATCTCAAATCCTTTGAGCATCACATTGGGCACCAGAAAACGACTGTCATAGTTTAATCCCAATTAAAAACTGCACCTCACACAGCTCTCTACACACTGGTGGGATGGGGGAAAGGATGGGAAGGGTAAAAGAAAGAAAACTTGTGGTTTGAGATAAAAACAGTTTCACAGCAAAAGCAAAACCTGTGTGAGAGCAAAGCAAAACAAGGAATTCATTCACCACTTCCTATGGGCAGGCAAAGAATTAATTCATCACTTCCCCAGCAGAGGAACAGCAGAGCCCCACAACACATTGGTGCCTTGGGAAGACAAACACTGTCACTGTAAACATCCCCACTTCCTCCTTTGGGAATGTTTATACACTGAGCATGATTCCCTCCAGTCTGGGGTACCCCTGTGGTCACTCAGGGTCAGTGTCCAGCTGTGTCCCCTCCCAGCCCCATGGGCACCCCCAGGTTCCTCATTGCTGGGTGGGGAGAGGAGCAGGAAAGGCCTTGGCTCTGTGTGAGCCCTGCTCAGCAATAAGGAAAACATCCCTGTGTTAGCAAACCATTTCCAGCACAGTCCAAAACACAGCCCATGCCATACTTATAGAAAATTAGCTCTACACCAGCCAAAACTAGCACAGTCATTTATGAAAAGTGTTGCATTTTATTGCTTCTTTCCAGTCTGTAAACTTTCAAACAACTTTATTTATTTTTCTTCTAATCATGAACATCTCAGCCTCCTCAATAGATTCATTCCTCAATCCCATAATGTAAAGTGTATCCATTTAAGTAGTCTTTTAAAATATGCATTTATCCCGAGCTTATGGATGGGTTTGCAAAGATGATCTTCCTCATATTCTAAACAATCTCTGTTACCCAGTGAATATTTTAAGGAATTAAATTCTCCTATACGGATTCGGATTTGTTTATTTTAAGGTGCATTTGGATATGTATTTAAAAGAAATGGTTCCTAGAAATGACAACAGAATTTATAGCATCTAGTAACTGTAAACAGCTCAGTATTCCAATTGTACATCCAAGAAACCTGAGAAATAAACTAACATTTTAAGTGTTGTGCCTGTTTATGGCATTGCAGGAACGATGGCAATAATTGCAGCTAAATACAATAATGGAGCCTGTCATGGCTATAAGGCAGCTGCAGTAGGAGTGATGGCCCTAAGTGCATGATGATACTTTTGGGAACAAAGCCCCATGTTTGTGTTTGGGTGTTGAGGTTTTCTGAGTGACACTAATGTGAGCAAGCAGAAAGGGCAGGACTGTGACAAACAACTGAGGGCCTTACCCTGGGAGCATTTGCATTCCTCCACCAGGCTGCTGAGCCCCATGGAGGGCAGTCACATACAAGTCTCCTTTGCAGCAGGGTTGCCAGGTGCCCTCATGGTCAGGCCTGAGTCCAGCAGAACCACAGATTTGATTCACATATCTCCCCAGACCTGTGCATGCTGCAGGCTGAGCACACACCGTGCTGCTCAGGGTGCTCACTGGGTCCAACACTCACTGTGGGTGCCCTGGTCCCAAAGGATTCTGCTGGCACACATCCCTGTGAGTGCCCAGCCTGTGTCCTGTGGGGTCTGCACTGCCAACACTGAGGAGCATCAGCTTTCCTGGCATGGTTAATGGCCACTGGGACAGAATCACCTTGGCAGCTGCCCCCTTGCCTCTTGCCTAAGCAAAGGTTGGGGTGTGATCTGTGTATGATTTCTGAACCCACTGTGGAATAGCTGTGCTGTTTTCAGTCTGTTTGTGTGTATGAGCCATCCAGGATTAGCTGAGCAGCAGCTCTAGGTTTGTCCTGCATATTCAGCTATGAAAATGAGAAGCAGGAAACATCTGACACCTAGGAGGAAAAAAGACAACATGAACCTCTGAAATCCTACCTTCCACTGAGAGAAGGCAGAGCTCATCTTTCTTTAAGTAATTTTAAAGTGTTTTAATACTTATTTAATATGTATCTCTCTGAGTTTGTTCTCCTGTGTTACTTTCCTCTGTTTTCTAGGGCTGAGAATTTGTCCCTTCAGTGGAAGTACAGTAGAGCACATTAGTACAGGCTTTACAGGCCTTATGGAGCTTCTGTAACCCACATGAGAACTTGAAGTTGTTGCTAAATACACAACATGCAATAATTAATGTACTGTAAAGTCAGTTACTCTCTCAATTGACAGTTTTCCAGGAGAGAGGGAAGCAAGTAGAGAGGCCTGGTTTTGTTTGATATTAGCTGTACACAGCTGTCTGTGCTGCTGTACACCTGCAGTCACAGCCAAGTCCTGTCTTTACCCAGTGCACTGTTGAATCTCTTTCTTTGCATTCTTGCTGTGTAACTTTTATTAGTCTTTTGTGCACACTTCTTCTTTAGAGTGCTGGAAAATAATGAAGTTGCTCTGATTTCACTGCTGTGTGTGTGAATGCTCTATCTAGTCATGAAGCTGGTTCATCTTAATCTCTATTCTAAAAGGCCTTTTCTTTATAGCAACTACCCAAGGAAGACCTACATACAATCTCTATTGGAAGCTTTCACATTATTCCATTGCTTCATGAAGAATTTATTAATTTTATAAAGTATGTCTAAGCAATGCATCAGTAATTTATGAAGTTTTCATCATCATTTTTGCAGACTGAGGGCATGTGGGAAATATCATTTGTGCCACTGGAATGATGCTCAGAAAACAAAAAATTAATACATCCACCAGGCTGTGTTACAGCTGTTTCCTACTGCACCATTTTGGCTGCACTTCAAATATGGAAATCCTCTGGATGCTATTTGTTCTTGTGAATGTAATATCTGCACAAAATGAGTGGGGTGGTTTTTTACATCTTGTTGTATGTTTTCCTTTATTTAAGGGCAAACTTTGGTGGACCATCTAGTGCAGTAGTAACTGGAACAGGGAACTTTCCATGTTTGCTAGTCTGATGGCATTCTTACACCAATCTCAATCTGTTACCTCTACCTCTTTTTCCAAGTCACTGAAAGCCACACAAAATGTCCTGCATGGCCAGGTGTGCTGTGCTGGCCCCCTCTCTGGTCCAAGGAGACATTTATGGGGTCCTTGTTTCCCAGCTGAGCTGTACAGCTCCCACCTGGACCTCTGAGGCACAGCACAGTTATTTTGTGTGGATGAAGGAAAGACAATACAGTTCTGATATCAGTTGTAAACTCATCTCTCTGGCCTGGCACGTACTGGTTTTTACAAGGTCAGCATCTGATAAATTTGTGTTTGGGTAGGTGTGTTTGTGCCATTTTCAGCTCTATTCCAGTGAGCAAGGGAAGAAAAGCTAAAGATCCCCTTGAGACAATTAAATATGTCTCATTAGTTAGTTGCCTGGATTAAGTCTTTGAAGGGATTGATTTATAGACATGCTCATTCACTGCTATTGCCAAGCAATCAACTTAAAAAAAAAAAAGAAAAGAAAAATGTATAGGGTCCTTTTTTGCTCTGGTTTTTGTTTTGTGTGCTATGGAAGATGTTAAGATTATTTCCTTGAAGACCTGAGCATTCTGGACTTAATTGGGTAACTGGTAAGATGTAAACTATTAAACCTCATGCATTTTAATTTTAAAGGGCCATTGCACTACTGTTGTCATTTAAATATTTCAAAAATTTTGTTTCCAAACCTAAAGGGTTAACATTCAGTTCCTGATTATTTGGTGTTTACTACACAAAGGCTGTAACTTATGTGCAATAATTAGAAGGTTTATTGTTCTCCAACTGAAAATTTAGGCACTTGCTTTTCATTTACTGACATTTCTTTGGCAACACTGTCAAACTCCTACCTACTCTCTGTAGGCAAGTGATAAATATGCAACGTTTACAATGGAGCTATTTTAAAATGTAACTTAAACGGTACCTATAGCAAACTAACACAAAAACTTCAGTGTTTACATGCACTGAGCCCAGGCTTCTTTCCTGGAAACTTCTGTTGCTGAAGTCAGTAAGAACATATTCAACACGTTTTCCATTAAGCTGGGAAAGAGCTTCCTTTCCTTTACTTCACCTTGACTCTGAAAAACAGAAACTTGGAAGAAGTTGTTGTTAGAGCAGGTTTCGTTTGATTGCAAGACTGAAAAAAAAAGTATGCATGAAAGCCATCTGTTGATAATTGAAACAGTAATATCATTTCTTAACACTTCAGCTGGATTATACTAATGGAGATTTTGAGAGAACAGGCAGGTAGGCAGAACAGGTTTAGAAGCAGGGATATTTATCCAACTAAAGCAAGCTTGTAAAATATCAATGTTTATAATCCATTTTTTATACACCGAAATACAAATTCCAGTGAAAATAGAGCCCATGTTAGAAAGATATCTTTGAAGCTTCTTTTATTTTCATCAAAATATGATACAGTTCTAATGCCTCATGTTTTCTGGCTGAGTGTGTGTAAATACATGCCTTGAAAATGTCCAGTATCTGCAGGAATATCCATACAAAAACCAAAATACCCATTCAAGGTATTCTTTAATATCTTTTTAAAACATATGTTTTGCACTAGGTTGTAAAGAGCTGTACAAGTATCCACTTGGTATAGAAAGCCCTAATTATACATTAAAAAAGCTTAATAAGAGAAAAAATCTGAAAGTGCTTGGAGATGATCTTGTGTTCATGGCTGAATGAATATCCTTGGCACCAGTGATCTTCAGTTCACTGAGAGGGGAAATCAGGAGTGCTAAATAATCAGCTAAAGGTGCTCTGCAGGTTATAGATTGAATGCTTGTGATACAGATGTACCCACTGCCTGTGTTGTATTGTTCATGAGCATTGCAAATAAGTCATACAAATTGTACTTTTAGTGCAGAAAGTGTGTGCAGGTCACAGGTTCTCTGCATCATTAATTATTGTGATTGTGATTGGGAGAGGTGGGTGTGTGGAATAATTTAGAGGCATTCATCCCAATGTGCTCTGGTTTTTCCAGTTTCTTATGGCTGTGGGTATTTTTCTTCTAAAGAAAGACCAGAGTGTATGGCCAAGGAAAATGAAACTCTAGTCACCTTTCCCACCACCTACATGCATGCTTTAAGCTATAATAATAGAGGCGTTTTCTGTGTGGGCTGGTACTTCACTCTAAGTCAGGGTACTTCCATTATATTTGTACTTACTGAGGCGTTGGTGCACACATTTTGGTTTAGATCCTTTCTCTGGTTGTAGGGAATGCAAACTGGAATTTCAACACGCTTTCTCTTTCAATTGATCCCTTCTTTTAATACAATTTTTGAACTTCCTGATTTTCTTAATTAGGCTTTGCCAAGTTCCATCTAACTTTTAAAGTTATAAGATCACGGAGAAAAATAAAAATGCACAGGAAAGTTTTTATAAGCTTATCTAAATATGGAGAAATTTAATTTGACATAGTTCTAAAAATGTGTAAATCCATCCAGAAGAAATACAGACCCAAAAAACTCTTACAGAAAATAACATGAACTATACAGTATCAAGGTGAAAGGCTTGATGAAAGGATTGAAGTACCCTAGAGGTATTTTGTAGGCACCTGTCCTATGTTTATGAGTTCTGCTCTTGAAAAATGCACTCCAGGTTTACCCCTGCTGGGGAATATTTTGTGTTGAAGCTGACGCTTTCATTTCTATATCCACAGGATTTACATTCCCACGTACATACAAATATATCACACACACACATTCTTTTACGTATTCACATGTCCACATGAGCATCAGAAGATCACAGTTCCCCCACAAATAGTGTGACTACATTCTATGTATGAGAAACTTTTGACATTTTGGGTTTCAAACCTGGCATTCTGGATTTTTACACTTCCTAGGTCCTTTGAAGGCCACAGCCAGCCAAGCCAGTACCACTGTCAGTCTGGCTTTCCCAAAGATGTCTCTTATTCAGACTTCCTGGAGGTTCTCACCTGGCCTTTCACACATTTTCTGGAGTTCCTTCATTGTTGGGCCATTTTACCTTCTCTTCTTCAGGAAAATAATTAAAACTTTGTCCCTCTCTACCGAAAACTAGTAGAGCCCAGTTGATCAGGCTGTTCTGCATCTTCATTCTGTGTTAGAAACCATGTATCTGGTGTTGTCAGGAGATGTTCCCTATTGGTCCTACAATGGATTTTATGAAGGGAGACTGATGCTCTGTTTGTTGTTCTCATTCCTATACCTGATATTTTCAAGGTAGCCCTTGCAGAAAGGAACGGCTCCTTCCCTTTGTTAATGCCCTGGCATTTCTCATCAGCTTCCAGTGCCAGAAACCCAAGTGGATGTTGCTTCTAAGGCTGAGCTAAAGAAATCCTCTGTGTAGAAGTAATTCTCTATGCTCACTTTTTGGAGTTTAAAAAGTAAACAGCATATGTCCAAAAGTGTGTGGGAGGCGAAAAATGCATGTGCTTAACAACTTGTGTGCTTCACAAAGCATGGACCAGGGAGCTGCAGAACACAGTGCTGCTCCTGATAGCATGTGCTTGACAGGAGGAGAATAGCCTTAATAAAGTGTGGGAATCATTAACAGTCTAATGGAATTACACTGAAATAGTTAATTCATATAAAGCTAATGTCATACATTTTTTCCACAAAATATTATTTCTGTATATTTTGCACACGGGTTTGTATCTGATGCAGTCCTCCTACTAAAGATCCACTCCTGTATTTACATTCTGGCTTGACTTGAAGCTCACAGATATCAAAACAAACGCTGTCACAAAGCCGGGATATGTGCAAGTGCTCATTTATAGCAGGTGTAGAGATGTGGGGTTGTTTGGTTTTTTTTTCCCCTCACCCTCTGCTTTGGTTTAATCATGTGAGGAAAGCTGAAGAGCAATTGGTGTGGGTTCAGTTTGGGAGACCACTTTCACTCCTTTTCAGTCCCCCCACATAGCCCCAGATGTTCTCCTTTAAGTAATGCCCAGGTTTAATTTTAAGCCAGCAATTTTGCTATCAGTCAGAGAAAACTTTTCTGAGATACGGGGCTTGCGGGAATTATTTTCTTCTTTTTTTCAAAATGACTTTCTTCCTAAATACCAATCACAGAATGTCTTTATTATCTTTTGAGGCTGTTGGAGAGGCTCTGTGCGAGTGCCAATCGGGGTGATTTGGGTGCTTCTCTGCTGTGCTAAGGATGCTTTTAGCTCCTCTTTTGGGAAGGTCTCTGAGCACACGTCAGCCAGCCCACACAGAGGCTCTGAGCCATCTGCTGCTCACACCGGAGGAGATGGAGACTGGGGGCTGGATTAGGTGCTCGGTGGAGATTTTTCTGCTGTATTTACTGTCACAACGTCAGGCTGGCCCTTCGCACAGCTGAGCACATCATTAAGAAATTTGCATGTTGCAGCAGCAGGAGTCGGACGGACCAAAGGCGAGGATGATGAATGCCCCTTTGAACCAGCCAGCCCCACCCCGAGGGCTTGTCCGGAGCCTCTCCCGCAGACCTCGGGGTCACCCGTGCCTTACAAAGCCTGACTTAATGGCTTCCCGCACCACATCCACTTGCTGTACATTAATGAGGATTTTTTAGTTGTGTTCCTGCTTTTTGTCTCTTTTAAGACTACTTTCAGTGTTTTAGCATCATGTTCAAAAGGCTAGTCAGACTTGTGTGCTCGCAGCCTCATTAAAATTCTGTTCTGCACATCCTCTGACTCACACTTTATAATCTATCAGAACACCTGTTTTCTTTACAATGGCCACAAGGCAGCTCAAAACACTGTGGTATTTAGCATTTAATAATGAGCACAAGATATGTATTTTTTGACACTTAAAATTTCCTTTAGAAAAGCGTATGGAAAAAATTCTGGTTTGAATGAATTATCTGAGTTTTCTCGTCCTCCCTCCCTTCCTCCCCACGTTTCGTTATTTGAATTTTGACAAAACTCAGTAATTCTGTGGCAAATGGAGAACTCCTGCATGACATTAGGGAGTGGTCATGAGGAACTGTGGTGGAATCTGGGGAGCAATCTCTTCTCCTACAATATTAGCAGTTTTTAAATTTCTTAGGGCAGGAAGCGATTGAGATTTGTATCTACATTTTAATAAGAGCCCCTCACAAGCAGTACATTGTAACTCTACCCCTATGAGGATGCTTAGAAGCTTAAGTATATAAGTTAACATCTGTATCTTTATCATTCCATTACTTAAATCAATAGTGGGCATTGCAAACAATTTTTCTTTTAGTTACAGGCTTTTAGAATTGTAGTATTTAGCTTAATATTAGCCATTTGATACAGAAGCCGTTAGAGGGCTCAGCATGGGGTGAAAAATATGATCTCAAAGGGCAAAAGCCTGTCACTGTTATGTAAGTGAAGAATCATTTCCCAGTGAATATGAAATTCTCTATCTTTAGTGCTCTAATAGAGAACATACTGCAAGTTGATTATTGTAATCCTACAGTGTTATCTCATCAGTGAGTGGATTAAGGGAGTTCTTTCTGCTGAGGGGTCAGAATAAACATTTTCATTTACTCCCTGCTGTGCCACAGACAAATAGAGGTGTTATCTAAGAACGTTTTGCCACACATGGTAAACATAAGTACAGTAATGTATCAGTGATCCTTCTTCCAGCTTTCCAGTGTCATATGGAATAGAATGGTTGCTGGCAGTGAAGTCAAGAAATAGTCACTAGAAGGGGAAAATGTATTATCATGCTTAAGGTTATATTCCTCTCTAATAAATGATCTCACCTTGGTTTGGGTTAGTAAAGTTTCAGGTGTGGGATATTGCATGTCATTCTTAGCAGGAAAGTGAGTTCAGTGCCTCAGCTGGTCCAAGAACCAAGGGTGTTGTAAAGTATTTTAAAGGAGTGAGTTCAAAAGACAGGGAAATAAATGTGCAGGTGGAGGAGATAATTATCACAGGCAGATTTAATGTGCTGCCTGTTGGAGAACAAAGTTTCCAATGAATCCTATGCTTAAGAAGGCATTATGCATCACTTGTGTATCCCATATACTCTTCCAGGGATTTCAAATACCATAAGGAGCAGTGATTTTTCTTTTCCTGATGCACGTTGTTCTTTTTGGAAACTGCTGCTCCCAGGATGAAACCTCCTCCTCTGAATGAAGCAATTACAGGGTACATGTCAGTAGAGGAGCTGTTCTTGGTGAGCCAGCAGCCAAATTGTGTGTGGCATCAGAGCTCTGGGAGGATCAAGGGTGGCAGCAAAAGCAGAGGGAGAACCAGTATCACATGAAAGGAAAAGACCTGGAGGTGGCTAATGCAGAGGGTCCCTGAGCCTTGTAAAGCAGATGTCAGCTTAGCTGTGGTCTGAATCACTCAGCAGGTACTGCAGGGATTTTATAAATGGAAGAACCCCTCTCTTAGGTGACTATGGAGTTGTTAGCTTCCAGTAATTCTTAGAATGGATTTCTTCCCTATATGGCTTGTACATCTGAAAGATATTTTAAAAATAAATGGGTAATTTTCATGGACAATACATAGAGGAAAAAAGGCAACAGAACACAAAATTGCCGGGGAATAGTGCCAAGATTCCATAACCTGCGGAGTGTATACCTTTATTTCTTCAAACAGTGCAAAATAGAGGATGGATGTCTTGATACATAGCAAATAAAGTATACAAAGGCAACTGAGCTCAAAATTGTGTGTCTGTAGAGGAAGAAATCTTGAGCAAATTCTCTTCTTTGTGGAAGGTACAGGATCATGACCTTTCCCTTCTGAGGTGCCTGTTGAGCCCCATCCCCTCCCTTCCCTGCCAGCAGATCAATTCCAGCAAGGCTGGGGCAAGACCTCCCACCCCTCTTCTTCCTCCTCCCTCCCGTGACAGCTCCTGGAGTTGTGCAGGTGAAATTGCACAGGTGGGGGTTCCACATCAGGTCATAAATGACACTCAGTTTGGACTTTCTTTGTCTCTGTTTGGTTTGTTTGGGGATTTTTTGGAGGGGGCCTTTTGTTTGTTTTTTGATCGTTTGTTTTGGGTTTTTTTGAGGCTGGACCAGTTCCCCATAGTCAGCTGCTCGGCCCCAGTTGTGTCTGAGTGGGGAGAGCTGGCAGGCCAGGCAGGGATGAGTGGGTGTGAGAGGAGGAGGGCAGGATCTGTTTACACTGGGTTCAGCACTAGCAGAAATTACAGCATGGAACTGCACTCTCAGCAGACAATTTGATTACTGAGGCACTGCTCCAAGCACATGATTTATCCACGTAGCTCAAAACAGATAGGAACAGAGCCAGTGTGCTAATGCAAAGTAAGAGTTTCAAATAGAGCTTAATCAGATGTGACAAAATAGAATGAAATATAGACAGAATTAAACAAAACGTGAGTGTTGTATAAAAGAGTGAACTTAAATCACTAAACAGAACAAAACATAAAATACTAGTTACACGACACCCTGAAATGTGTTTGAATGTGGTTTGCCACATGACAGGTTTCATTATATCATTCATTTGACAAAAACAAAGAAGTTTTCTCCAGAGCCTAAGAGCAGGAGTATAAGCAAGGTCACTGTGTATTAGATTTGCTGGTGCAGCAGAGCATGGCTGTGCCTGCTGGGGCTGGGGAAGCTCTGAGGACATCACACACATGCTCCTGGGTGAGTGCTCAGGCTCCAGCAGTGGCTGGCACAAGTTTGCTGGATAACTTCTGATACAGGAATCAAAACTTCACCTAAGCCCATCCAGCTGCCAGCTCTTGGTCTTTCCAGTTCCTATCAGAGAAATGCTTATGGAGTACTGTGCTGGCATAAAACAAACCTTGTCAAGATTTCTCTGTGTGAGATTTATGCAGAGTGAAATAAAAGTGTGACATGGACACCTGATGCGTGAGTCTTCTGTATGAAGCATGACACTTGGCAGGAGAGGCAGTGCTGAGCTGTGCAGACCTGCCAACTCGCACTCATTTGGAGTGACTCAGGCATTTTTTTCCTGTTGGTTGTGCACAAATATCCAGCTACATAGTTCCTGAATTTAGAGGGGGAATTTATGCAACGAAAGACTTTCCTGAAGTATTTTTTTTAACAGTGCTGCTTTAGACATATGTTTTCCTTCTGTTCTTTAATCACAGTTAGCCTTTCAAAACAAAATCTATATGGATTTTGAACATGAGTAATTAAATGAATACATTCTGCTTTTGTCTCCTTGTCTTACAGAACCATAAGATGATTTGGATCATTGTTTTTTGTTAAAGCTCACTGTTTCCCTGGGGAACAGGAGGCCTAACCTGAACTCCAGGTTAGCAAGTCTTACTTATGGGAAAAAAAGAAAGACAACCAGATGTAAATCAAGAATTTATTCTTAATGTAGCATTGCAGGCTAATCAAAAAATTACTGTTAGGCCACATGCAGCTGTTACAGAAAAAGGAGGATAAGGAGAGGGGAGAAAGGCATTACACAAAAAGTCTCAATCAATCAAAAAGTAATACAAGTAATATATTTAAAGTTGTTGCATACACTACTGAGCACCTACCCCTTCCTTCCTCACATTATGCTGCACTCCCACTGCCCTGGGTCTGAGGGCTGTGGGTTTCAGCCTGGAGGAAGGTTTTGGTGAGCCATTGCTGTGTCAGGAGGGGTATGGCACTGCTGGCAAGGGGACCTCTTTCTCTTTGCTGGGAAAAGCACAATGCTGCTGTTGGGGGGTTTTTCATCCTCCTCACCTCGGGAATGTTTGGGGCTCCCATAAAGTTTCTGTTGTGTTCTTGCACCTCGCTCCTTCTCCACAGATCTGCAGCTCTGTGCAATGTCTGCGTTTGCTGTGTGGGCAGTGTCTCCTGTGTGTCACAGACTGTTCACTGTTTTCTTCCTCACCCTTAAAAACCCTTCTGCCCCTCCCAGGCCTGCACCCATGGCACCTTCACAGTGCTGGTGTTTCCCATGTCACCCTGTGCCCTCTCTCTGCAGTCAGACCAGCACTGCAGCATCACTGTAGGGTCAGAAATGTGTAATTCTGCCCAGCCTTGCCACTCATCATTACAGTCTCTTTAAAAATTGTGGTTATTTCATGGGACTGTACAAAGCTGAGGACCAGTAACACCAATTAGACTTAGAGCAGCACTTGGTTATTAAATAAAGTCATCATTAGAGCTAAAAGAAGGAGTGAGGCAGGACAAGGCTGGCATGACCAGAGGCACAGGCTGTTGGGTAGCACTGCTACCACACAAACTCTGCCAGAGCCTCTTCCACCCAAACAGGTCAGCAAGAATTCTGCTGTCTGCTTCCCACAGAATTGCCCATTGCTTCTGTCTTCCCCGTGTGCACTTATTTATACTGATGAGGGGCTCATACTCATCCACCTGAGCATGATAGGATAGAACAGTCTCACAGTTCCATGGAATTCAACTGTGGGAGATTTTTAAAGAGATGGAAAGTGAATGCATATGTTTTCTTAAACTCAGATAATTTCTGAATGGAGACTGACATTAATCCTTTGGGTGCACTGAGTGTAAAAAACAGCAAAGGAAAAGGAAGTCTGAAATAGCGAAAATGCCGTGAAAAACTGCTATTGATCACCAGAGTGACTCTTTCAAAATCTATCACACAGAAGTTACAAAAGGAAAATCACTCATGTTAGGAGAAGCAGTATGTCAATACAGCTGTACTTTAGAGTCCTGATGCTGCCAGCACTGCTTTGCACCATTGGTAACAGTATCTACAGCCACGCAGGCACTGCTGCTTTAGGGGCCAGTCTTTGTCATGCAGCTTATGCCCATGGGAATTTTACTGTTAGGTTAGAAGTTCAATGGGACCAGTCAAGTTTCTCTTTCTCTCCTATGCCATTGGACTAAGTAACAATTTTTAATTTAAACATGTATGTATATATAATATGTGAATAATTAAGGGGAAAAATTGAAGCTATTGGAGCGCTATTGGTGACAGCATAAGGATTCATACAGTTTACCATTTTTATTTAGGTTAGATTTTAGAAAGGAATTTCTCCCTGTGAGGGTGGGCAGGCCTTGGCACAGGGTGCCCAGAGCAGCTGTGGCTGCCCCTGGATCCCTGGAAATGCCCAAGGCCAGGCTGGACAGGGCTTGGAGCACCCTGGAATAGTGGAAGATGTTGAATGGTAGGAGTGGAATGGGATGAGCTATAAGGACCCTTCCAACCCAAACCATGCTGGGATTCCATGAAATGAATGTCTGTGACTTTAATCAGCTGGGGTTTTCTCCAGAGCAGTCCTAGCATTGACCTTCACCTGAGTGTGACAGGATGGAAGACTCACAGCTCCACTGGGTTAAACTCTGTGAGGTCAGGCTCAGACACAGGTGCACCACAACAGGGGCACACAGATTTGCTTAATTTCCTGAGCACAAACTTTCTGATTTTTTTAATTTGATTTTTTGTTGTTGTTGTTTGTTTGTTTTTTAACACATCCTCCATTTGATCCATTAGGAGGAACATTAAAGCAGAATGTTCAGCTCATTAAGTTTCAGTCATGCAAGACTTTCATTCTCAGAATAAAAGCTTATGCAGTTGGAAATATTAGAAAAAAGAAAAGAGAATGTAGAAACTTGAACGGTTCCAAGGTACAATGGAATTGTGTGAAAGACTAAAATTCATTTGATAAAAAATAGCAGGTTCCATGTGCCAGGAAACATTAGGAGAGCATGCAAATGCAATTGGGTTTTCAGGCTTTTCACCAAGGTGTGGAAAGATCTGTAGCTACGTGAATCCAGGCTATTAAATACTTTTAATACCTGCTGTTATTCTTTGACAGGTGTATAAAATCAGTCTTCTGACAAATTCTTCTCCATTTTATATTTTGATAAAAAGTTCTGTAATTAAACTTTGCCAATGAATGTCAAATTTCAGTTAGTGAAAGAGAGAGAAAATGCAGAAACAATCATTTATTACACAATATAATGCCAATTCATTTTCATAGAAAGTGAGTTTCATTATCTTAGAACTAAAGCTATTACTCTTTCTCTAGACATTTAAATGAAGAAATGTTTAGTCATAACAGAAACTTTTAAAATTTTGTTTTTATTTTAAGAAGGGCATTTTTTTCTCCTCTGATTTTCTTTATTTTTTTTAGGAACAATCTCTCTGCTAAATAGGTGTAACATAAGAAATTTGCCTTTCTAGAGATTCAGTTAATTCAGTATTTTGCAAGGAAACAGCAGAAATAGCACAGAAAGTGGTGAGATGCTGAGTTACCAGACAAGCCTTTTCCTAAGCATAGAGATGATGGCTCAGAGAACGACTCTTATGAAAGATTCATTTTAATTAGTGGAAATTTTTTTTAAGCCATACAGTGAGGCTGATTAGCCCTACACTACAATTCCATACATTTGTGCTCTAAGAGTGTCAAGAAAGCAGTTGAAATTAAAAGAATTAGATACTGAATATTAAATATTTTTCATATATTAATAAAATATCCTTAACAGGTTGTAAGACCAATGTAAAACAGAAGAATACAAAGGTGCAGATTATTAGTATGCCACACATGAATGATGTAGGTTTTCTTTGAAGTTGCCTATTAAAAAAAAGAGGGCTTGTTGCTTGAGCTACATGTTCTCTGAAAATAGATACATTCCTGCCCTTCCAGGACTATTTCTGGTTTTGCATAAGTGGAGGTAGCTTGAAGGAAAAAGTTTGGTTTGTCCCTTGATCATCCCTGGTAAAAATGTTTCTTATGGACAGCTTTAGGACAGCAGCTCCTGATACATAGCACTGATGATACAGAAGGTACCTTTTAGGGATGAGATAGGGTCAATTCTTTCAGGACCATAATGACTCCTGCAAGAAACAGCAACCTGTGCTTACCTCAGCCTGCACATGTGCTTGACATGACTTCTCACTGAGGCTGCGGCATGACCAGACTGAACTCTGGCAAAACTTTCATCACAAATATGCTAGCATGGATACTTTTGCTTATTTTTTACTGCTTCAGAATGCCCAGGGATTCAGTTCAGTTTTAGAAGGGATGTGTTTGAACCAGAGTCAGTTTCTGTGTTTTGTTGGAAAGATCCTCATTGTATCCAAAGCAGTGAAAAACAGGGTTTAATCTGTTCTCAGTATCAATTACACATCCCTGAACACAGCAGCTTGTTCAAGTTAAGTGACTATTGCAGTCTTTTTGTTTCTAACAACTTACCCATTTGTCCAAGTACCTAAACTTTCTTGCCTTTTTTCTCCCTAGCAGATGCACCATAAATACCATAAATACTGTATTTGTGAGACGTTTGACTTTAACCAGTCATTTATTTTACAGGTCAAAGAATCAAATATGTTGTGATTCTTTTTTCCTTACACTGTCAGCAGAGCATGAATGGATTAATATGTACAGAACTCAGAAATGTAAAGTTTAATTATTTACAAGCATTTTAGCTCATGTTAATTGGCAGCTGAGTGCAAACCCTTTGTTGCCCAGCCAAACAAGTCTTGACTGTACAAGAGCAGTGACTGCACTTATCATCCAAGGACAGAATTTGGTGACTGCTGTCACTTCTGTCCTGGACTGGGAAGGAGAATGATTCCTGAGTCAAAGCTGGGGAGGGTTTGCTGTGTGTAAGGGAGTGTGTTACAGGAACCATGGAACTCTTGGTGTACTAAAAACCCCACTGACACATGGATGTGCTGTGTCATGTCTTATCCAGCTGTCTTGGCTGGTGCTTGCTGCTCTCTGTAATCCCAGGAAAGCAGGCTGGGATTAAGCTATCCCAGGCTTCTGTCCACTTCCATGGCCACTTGCATGCAGCTTTAATCAAAACCTCGTATCCCTATAGCTGCCTGTTACCACAGGGATCTTCAGGGTTATAAAAGGCAAAATGTGTCAGTATGTGCTAGAAATTAACCCATAAGGGTTTGTCAAGGAGGGAACAGTAATTAAAGGTAGAAGGTACAGCCACTGTAGCTGATGTTAATATGTTTACATCAGCAAACAAACAAATTGAAATGAAACCAGAATTTGCCCCTGAACATCAGTGTGAATCATATTGTGATGCTTTAATTATTTGAAGTTAGATAAAAGTATCAAGCTAATGTGAAGTGTAAATTACTGTCTCAGGATAAATAGATATTGAAGAGCTTATTCTTCTGGTGAATACATGAAAAATGAAAAGCACAGTGTATTGGTAGAAAAGGCGGTTTCTATTTCAGAAACACCTTTGGGACTGATGAATTGCCTAACTTCAATGTGAAATGAAGAAATTTCATTGAAAAAAGTGAAATGCAAAATTGTAGCTTCACTTGTCATGTATTATCTTGCCTGTGTCTGTTTTATTCTTCTTCTCAGAACTTGCCTTTTATTATCGTTTTAATCACCTTGATGGGTGTTATTAGAATCACAAAATGTCAGCCTGGGGAAAGTGATAATCTCGTCATTATTTTGTTTCAATGTCACCTTTGTCAATTCATGCTTAGCTACTGTTGAAAATGTTGGTGTCAATCCTGTGATTAGATGCCAGGTGTGATGTGGCCAGTATTTACAGTGCTTCAGTATTCCTGTTTGGAATTAACTTCCTCATCGGGAATTATTCCCCTTAATTATTTTTCCTTTGATTTTTTTCCTTAGATCTTAATATTCTGATAGATAAATAGTTTTGTATCATTAAATGATACAGGTAATTCTCCCTGGCAGTTTGGAACAATTTTCCGTGCATGATCACAGGCAGATATTGTTCAAACATCTCTAATACGAATTTAAAAGTTACTTTTCAAGACATTATTCTATTTTAATAATTCTAGTAATTCCAAAACCTTTCCTGGAAATGATCATCGCAGACAATTATTTGATGTTCTCACTATCTGCTTAAGAAAAAAGCTATTTCATCATTTGAATTTTATTTGGGATACACTTGAAATGAGATAAGTTTAGTAAATTATTCAGAAATGTAAAGTATTACTCAATAAAGTTTTGCATTCTTAGTTTCAGTGCATTAAAGATAAACTATTAAAAAGAGGGGCCCAGTTAACACAGCATAAAGATGATGCATGAAATGTGACATCTCTTTAACATTGAGAGAAAACAACTTCCCTCCATTGAGTGCTTTACAGCTAATGCAAAATATTGACACAGCCCTATTATAGCAAACAATAGACTGCTTTCAGAAAGATAATTTTATAGAAGGGGTAGTATCATGTGATCTTATTAATATTTATGAAATATGATAACAGAAAAAAGGGAATTGGGATAGCGCCGCTATCTTTATAGACCCTATCCATTTCAGCTTCAAAATGTTTTTCATTTCACACATCAGACACTAATTAGCAAATATCTAATTAGTGTTAGAAGAGTAATCGCTCATGGGAGTTGTTGAGGCTTTGAGCTTTCATGCATGCAAAAACAGTGCCTCTTTAGGTACATTTGTTGAGGTACAGTAACTTTAACTTTTATTTTTCTCTGAACTGTGTGAATTAAAATAAAAAAGCAAAATTAAGCTCCAATAATTGGGGGTGGGAAAATGAATGCATTCATAAAGAGTGAGGCAAGCTACAGAAAAATTAAAATTTAGGTATTTTGAAAGTTCTGCAGATGCCGGTAAATTCACTAGACCAAACAGAATATAATATTAATTTGATTTGATTCCACTTTCCAGGTGAAAGACTATGTGTAGTGTTCCTCTTTACAAAGCAGATAACTGTATATAGCCCAAATGAGTGGAACACACAGCACAGCCAAGAATGGAATAATCAAAATGCTATCAGAATTTTACCATTTTTAACTTTTATAGTTCAAGTGTGTCATGGTGATAAGTTTCTTGTTATGAATATTAATTATTAAGTTCTGTGGGGTTTATTTTGCATTTTCTTTTATGAGAGACATAAATTCTATATGAACAGAATCTACCTTAGCAGTTATTTTGTCACAGAGCGGATAAATACATCTTAGCTAGAAACAGAGTGTTCAGTACAGAGCATTGTGCTTCTGTCAGCATCAAAATTATGAATGTGAAGGAGGAAATAAAACCAACTATTTTTCACATCTGGTTTTAGCAACACTTCTAAGTTCACTCTAAAATAATACAAGCAGGAGCCTGATTTTGAAAGTAGACAGACTGTAGGAAATGTATGAAAATAATATTAATGATAAAATATTTAGATGCTGTTTAAATATGCAGCAAAATATTGAAAAAAGCTGGAGGACTGAAGAATTAGTCTTTTTTGATTCTGCCAAATTTGATAGTACAACCCTTTTTGCTCAACTTCTTGAAAATGAAATGTCTGGGTGCATTCTAATTCATATTCATAAACATTTTTCAATAACTGTTTACTATCAGTTTAATTTTAAAGATAATGTGGGTTCAAACTGTAGCTTTTAGATGGAGAAAAAGCAATTCTTCTGTGATCGCCACGAAATTGATTTCCATTTCAGTGGAAATGGCTTGTCCTGAAGTTTCAACTGTCCTCAGCAGAATGTTTCCTCCTAATGATGCAATATTTGCACAGTATCAGATTGTCATACTCTCCAGGATCTGCTTCCTAAATATTAGAGAAATGGAATAGTCTATTTTGTTGAAGGAGTCAAATGGAAAACAGATGTAAATAAACAGCATAAAGGCTGGATGTATTTAATTTTTCTCCTGTTCAGGCAGCCAGATCTGCCTGGGGTTAACACCTCTATCCCAAATTTATTAATCAAGCCACCAGCTGGTCAACAATACAAGAGAAGTGACTATCAACTGTTTGGTCAGGTTTCAGCTTTTGAAAAATCTTACCCATCATGTTGCTGAGCAAAGTATTTATTCCCCAGACTCAATCCCAGTAGACTCTTAATTACAGGGGTTTTTTACCTTTTCTTGGTTTCTGTTTTAGCTTCTTTTAAAGCCCCTGTGAATTGCTAAGCTTGGGTTACTGAGTACAGCTGAAATTTTTAAACATATGAATGAAAGCTAAATGTGACAAACAGTGCTTAGATTACTGTGTGAGGACTTAATAGAAATGTTGGGGAGAGAAAAAAAAAGTTTTGCAAGAGACCTCTGGAAAATGAAGGAGATGATATTCCTGTGCATTGAATCTGTGAAAATGGAAAAATGAGTGTGTTTTATAGAAGCTTCCATGCGTGGCTTAACAGCATTATTGGAAATGGACTGATTTACACTGCTATGGTCTGCTGATGTTCCTTGGAACTTAAGGGGGCATATCAGCACATTCTTTTCATCATCACAATGCTGCTCAAACAGTTTGCATAATGGCAGTTTTCCATACATTGTGACTTTTCTAATTCCAACCAGTGTTTACAGTGATGATGCTGAGCCCTGACACACAGCTCGGAATTGTGTTTTCCTGGGAATGGTTACAGCCACCAGCCTCAGTTACAGATGAGAACATTAAAGAAGAGGCAGGCAAATTACTTGAAGCAAATGTGACTATACAGCCTTCTTTTCCAAACCTCAGTCTGCTTCTCTGTTCACTTGTCCTCGCTACCATACCAGAAATGAGAGTCTTACTAAAATATTAAAGCATATACTGCTGGGTTTAGGTAAAAAACAATCTTACTTTAGAGGTTTTTCCTTGTTTTAAGGTTGCAGTTGGTCAAGAATTGCTATAAAACAGAATACATAATGCTTTTAGCATTTTGATTTTTTTTTTAATACATATTTAAATTTATTAGGTGCTGGAAAAATTCAACACAGGAAGGTTTTCTTCTGTTGAATAGTAATTTTCTTGTTAGGTTGTGGGGTTTATTCTTATGTTTCTTTAAACATGGGGGGTTTTATTTTAAACATGGGTCTTTTATTTCTTTTGACTTCCTCACGTTTGTCAGAGCAGGGCAGGTTTTGTCTGGACAAGAATTTTGTCATGTAACTTGTGGAGAATGTCTGTGTTAAAATTCCACTGAGACGTGAAAGAAGCAGCAGCTGAGAGCAGGAATGCTGCAGGACTCTGGCTTTCTTCTAGCCTCAAAGAGTGAGCTAATCACCTCTGTCAATTTGAGTGTCCTAATTTATAACTCAGCACCTGTAGGCTCTATTCCTGCTCCCCTTCCCAGGAACTGACAGGGAAAATGCAAGAGCAACCTTGCAGGGATACTGAGGGACTGCTGTTACCCTCTCTTCAAAGGATCTCCAAAATGTCTTCAGTGGATCCATTCCTTTGTGGCATCTTTTAGTTTCTGTCAGTCCAGAGCAAGGGGTCGTTATTGCATTTTAAAACCCTTTTTTTTTCTTTTTTTTTTTTTAATCAACATGAGGTGTGCTCCATATATTCAGACTTATTGGTCTGTATGGACTTGATGTAGCAGAATAAGAAGCCAAATGAAAACAGTGAAAATACTGGAATTGTCACACTGGGCAAAACAAAAATAATGAGAAAGAATACCTTCATTAGTGATGTTTTTCAGTATTTTTAAGATTTCTGTTAAGTCAAGCAGATGGAATCAGGCTTGTAAACATTAATTTATGGAATATTTTGCAGGTGTTTAGCATCGGTCTTGAGCAGTTGATAGTATTTCCACACAGCCTAATTAGCAAGGTCAAAAATCAAAGATATATTTATAAAGCAACAGTGACCAGATCGTAAATGTGAATCATGAGCAGATTCTTGATATCCCATAATGATTTACTGCTTGTGGAAAAAGTTAATCTCATTTTATTTCATGTTTGTCTTATTGTAAAATGTACTAAAAAATAACATTCTCTGCTTGAGGTAGTGACATAGTTAAAGCAAAACCATTCCTTTGGAGTCTTTATTTATTGTATTTCTTATATTTAGATTATATTAACTTTGTGGGTTTAACCTTTCTCTGTTACAAATATTACCTTGTGGAAGCATTTCCATAAATTTTAAGACCTTTATTTAAGTCACTTCAGGGCATGGCTTCACCAGAGAAAGAAACTTCATCATTTCTTAATTCAACTTTTTGGGTTCAATTCTCGAGAAAGTTGGTTTTGAATAATCTGAATGTATTTAGACATTTTGTACTCTGTGAATGTTAAAAAAAAAAAATCTTCAATGTAAAATATTTTCTCTTCCAAAATTCATGGAGGTGTCATTAAGGTTATTCAGCTTGTGGAAATAATGTGTTGTAATATTATGTCTTAGTAAAAAAAAGAAAAATTAAAAATGGGACACATTCCAAATTAAGAAAAATTGGATCTTTTGATCCAATCCAAATGCTTCTTTGAAAAAGAGTTAAAACTCATTTGGGGTCATGAAATAACAGGTGTCTACTTATTGAAGGTGATAAACTCGATAAGGAAACTGGAGCAGATGAATGTTGTCACTGGGGAAGCATGTTTGCCCTTTTCAAAAGCACAGATTTTCAGTCTGGAACCAACTGCAGAAATGCCTTGGCTTGCCATGATATGTAGATCACAACTAGAACAGGTAAATGCAATTTGTATAAGCATATAATTCAGAGTTTGATTATAAGTACCCTTAAATGAATTAGATTTGTCTCATAATATTCCTATTAGGCAGGTAAATATCACTGATCCTCATTATTTAGAGATCAGGTGGCATTAGCAAATGCACATTATATTTCTGCAACAGTTTCCTGCTCCGTCAGTAAGGATCATTTTGAAATCAGTTGTGAGGAGTTCTCAATCTCCCGTGTAATTAAATCTCTTTATTTTCTATTTTCTTTTCTGTAAAGTGAGAACAGTAATACTTTGTGCAAATTGGACACAGAAATTTACAGAACAGTTTTTGCTGCTCTTGAGATCCCAAATGAATGTGGCCAACTGTGTGGGACTGTTTTGAGGAGAAATTCTCCCTGTGTAAAACTTCTTCTGTGTATAACCCCCTGAAATCACCAAAATGGGTTTGATGGTGACTGAATCCCAAAGTTTTCTAAGATTTTAGGTGACTGTGCTAGCAGCACCAGCTTTAGTTAATCTACATTTATTTCAGTTCCTTCTACAATCAATACAGAATCACAATTAAACTATATATGGAGTATGACAGTATAATCAGCATACAAAGATTTGTATTTAAGACATGCAAAACAAAACAAAAAAAATCTTGGTTCATATTTATCCATAGGATAATTAGATTTGCAGGAATTTATTTGGGTTTTAGGAGACTACCTTATTTATTTCTCTCATGTAAATGAATGCTTTTCACATACAGCCTCAAATAAAGCCCCCTTAGAATGTAATGCCAATATAGTGGTTTGGTTATCCCTGGATGTGTTTAGTTGCTTGATCAGAAATACAACCAGGTGGTACCATCTTCTTACAGCAATTTTACTTCCCTTTCAATGAGCATGGCTCGTTTGAAGTTTGTGAAAGGCATATCCATATGGAATTCATAGGATTTCATGTTGTGATGCAGCAAGGAGACTTGCTAGAAATTGCCTGTTTCAGGCTGATGATGCAAAACTAGACATCTGTTAAATTAACATCTATCTAGCATTTTTTTGCCTTTCAGTCAAATGTATTCAAAAAATTTAAATGTTTTTTAGCTGTCAAAACAATCTGTCACAAGATATTTATTTTTTTTTGTATAATGGGTTACTTAAGGAAAGCAGCATATGGTTGAGTAAGCTGCACCTATGCTGCAGCTTCCCCAGCTCTGCACTACCTGTGAACTGCTGGAAGATGCACAGGCTAAAATGATTCATTTTTAAAATTGAAATTAAAAAAGCAGAACTTTATACTTCCTAACCTGTTGGATCACTTTATAATTTGTGCTTCAAATGAAAAACAAACCCAATTTTGGTAAAGAAAGCTTAGAAAATGTTGCCCTGCCTTTTTGTCTTAGAGCAGTCCTTAGGATGATAAGTACATCCTGCAATAAATCACAGTGGGAACAAGCCTGCATTCACCTACAGGTTTGTTTCTTTCCTTAATTTAAGCTATTCATTACTTCTCACGTAGAGGAGGATATAATAAGGCATTAGCAATTACAATTATGCATAATTTTAATAAAAACCTGTAATAACAGGTCCTAATAATGACCAGCACCAAAAAGCCTTTAATGCAATATATAGTGCTGCATTGTACAGGGCTCTCATTCATCAAACCATGGCCTGTGTGTGTTGGTGACATTCTGGGACTGCTTTTATATGCCCCTTTCAGTCATGTAACCATGTGCCCTGCAAGAATGGCACTGAGATTTTTCCAGATTAAATTCACAGTGAAGTGCAGGCCTCATTGAAGTCAACGGGTCTGCTTCCTCCAAGTCAGTGAAACCTGAACTGACTGCCTGTATCAGGATTTTCTGGTGGATAGGCACACTGGAAGTCCAACATTAAAGCTGTTTAAATTATTTCTTTCAGAATTTATTAGTATACATTTCTTCTACTCAGGTTTTGATTTGTGTGTGCTTGAAAAACGGGGATTTGTTTTGCTTTTTTCAGTCCCACGGCACATAAAGCGTGTGTGATTCTGATGTTTTGCTCTGGGAATAGTCAGCAGCTTTGCAGAGGGGTGAGATTGGAAGTTCTGAGGATGTGCTGTACTTCACCCCTGGGGAGATGAGAAATGTGTCACCCACACCACTACAGCCCTTCGGGGAGCATCTTCTGCTCATTCATGGTTTAGTTTGGATTTAGCTCCAAGGCAGGAAAAGTATTGTGTAAAAATATTGCAGTAAGTCACTGTATTTCATTAGCTGTTAACACAGAACTGTCCATTCCCCCAGAAGGAGCTCTGTGGCCTCCAGTGTCACTGGGGTGTTTTCAGAGAGGCAGATTTCAACGTGGAGAACATATGGGGACATAGACTATGGAAATCATTCACTTAAATGTCACTTCTGTCTCAGCTTTGTCATCTAATTTTAATATGTTGAATGCCATGAATCTGTTTGATTGTAGTTCACTTTACAGTGAATTGTGTTTCACTTTACAGTGAGTTGTATTTCTTCCTACTGACTGCAGTGAAAATACATTCATGTAAATTATAATTATGGGGGATTTTTAAAAGCTAGTTATTTTAGTTTTTGTTTGACAAACATGCTGTGTCTACTACAGGTGCAGAAACTGTTCTAGGGTTTTCAGGGGAGTTTAGAAACAAGTTTACTCTAGTAAAGACTTGATTACAGTGAGATAAATGGTTCTAGTATGGAAACTTTGCAAATTTTAAATGATTGCATTGTAAGCTAGTGTACATTGCTAGAGCCTTGTGGACATCAGTGGAGCTTATAGCATTTTAGGATTTTGGCATATGGGAATAAAAAAACCCATCCAGCCCAGTGAGCAGCAGTACCCTCTGTTCCCCCACACCTGCTCAGAGTTTCCTCCTTTCCCCTCCCTTCTATCCCAGCTCTGCAGCAGGAGCAGATCTGATGGAACAGGCAATTCTTGGCTGGTGCCAGAGCCCTCCTGGCTGTAGGGGCCTGCTCTCTACTCGTTTGAGCGAGTTTGTGAAACTTTCAGGCATTTCAGAGCTTTGAGATTCACACAAGTTTGTGTGTACCCAGCTGAGTATTTCAAGGAAGGCCTGACAGAGAAGCAGATTTCCTCAAGAGACACAGGAAGAATGTGCCAATGTTAGTTAATGTTTGACTTCTAGAGCCACTGGTCTAGAAACTAGCACTTTGTTTTTCCTCTTTATTGTTGCTATTCTCTCTATTCTTTATGAGTCATGAGATACTTTGAATATAGGATAACTTTAAAGTGTTGATTTTTTTAGTCAGACTGACAGTCTGAAGCATGAGCCTTGCCTTTTCTGGGCAGAGGTAGAGTGGCAATAATCTTTAGTAAAGGTGACAATAATCATTACAACCTCTGGGCTGTACTGCAGGTCCACTACAGGAGCAGAAGGTGCAGGATTAACAGGTTGGTTTTTCCTACACTGCTTAATAAAATGAAACCTGTGCTTTAGTTTGATATGCTAATAGCAGTCCCTTTTGTTCGTGAGGGAAATCCTTAGCATGCTGCAGCTTCTTTCTGGTCCTGGCACACCCTAAGCTAATTAATGACTAGTTGATCCCAAATATCCCCCCCATGGCAGTCAGAGTGAAGGGTCACTCAGAGTCTGCAGTTTACCCTGCTCCTCCCTGGGCTGCTGCTGTCATCCTGCTTTTCTCTCATCCTCCCCTGTAAGCCTCACTCTGTGTGTGCTTTCCTCTGCCCATTCCTCCCTCCTCTGCAGGGGAAACACCCTGTCCAGAGACATCCTGGGGTGTTCTAAAATCTCCTCTGGGAAATGGGTGGTGTGGGGATTTTCCCAGTGGAAATTGAGACTCTGTCATTGCCACCTGGCAGGCCATGGAGGGGTTTTGCTGGTCTTGTTTGTGCTGCCCCAGTAAAAGCCACGCAGGCAGAGCCTGAGAACCTCCAGGGTTACAGAGGGTGAACAATGTACCTCCAGGCTTAGGTATAAAAAATCTGAAGAGTAAGAAAATGGTTTTTAAGTGCTTTTTTTGCCTTAAAATGTGTTCTTGGCTTTCCCTTTATCTCTCTCTTCTTTTTTCTTTTTCTTAAATGAATACTGTTCTGAAGAAGCAGATTTTGGGAGCATTGTGCTGGGAACAAAAGGATTCTTTCAAAGACTTGTTGCTCAATCTTGTTTACAGGATTTTTCTTTTCCTGAAGCCTTCTAAATTCTTCTCAATTATTCTCTTCCCTAATGTATTCATATTTGCTGGGACAAAACTTGCTGTATTTTGAGGAGGACTGCACCGAGTGCAGTTGTTCCCAGTGTTTTCCGGGCGAAACGTTCCCTGAGAAAACTGGCAATGATATTTTTTCCCCAGATTTCTCTGTGCCCTCCCATTCTCACCACGACTCCTGCTGCTTTCTCTCTCCTTCCTCTGTGTCAGGACTGCTGCAGTCAATCCCTTGGCTGGGGCTGCTGCTGCTTTCCCCTGGAGCTCCCAGCCCTGCCCTGCCTGAGCCAGCCACTCTCAGTGAAGTCTCAGTGATTGAGGCTGACTCTAAACTTGGCCTTGTGAGCATTTTTTCCTTTCAGCATTTCCTGTTCCAGAATAATTTCCATGTGTTATGACTGCTGAGGTGCCCTGCCTTTCCTGCCAGATGTGTCACACACCTGGGTGGGCAAGGAACAATTGCACTTGTCCATGTGGCATTATTAATAATTATGATCGTAATCATCTTTGGGAATACATTAATGTTGTTTTCTTACATATGCATTAGGTTAACACTTAGCTAAATAATCATAATTAGCAACTTGAAAAATTTGTGCAAGTATTAGTTATTAAACCCTTAAATGAGTCCTGTGAGGTATCATTACCACCATTATATAAACTGAAAAAATTGACCACATCAAAGATAATTGTCTTTCCCAAGACCCAGCAATGAATCTCAAACTGAGATGTGATTTGATCTCCAAGGTTCTGTTTCAGCCATGGATTTTGCATGCTTTAAAACACTGACTCCCAGGAGTTCAATGTAACTTGTCTGAACAATAAAAAAGTATATTGTTTATTTTCTATTTTCTAGTCTTCATAGAAGAAATAAGTTGTCAGTACTCGCCCTGTGTTTTTTCGGGGATCCTCACTGCAAATAAAAAAACATTTCTGGGGGATTTGGGATGGCTTCTGTATAACTCTATTAGTAGTTGTAACCTTAGGTGTTGTTTTCAACTTTGAAATAGAATTACTGAAGCAAGATATTACCTGAAAAATGACAAACTCTGTTAGAATGCTGTTGAAAGTTAACCCAAATGGCACAGAAATGTCATACATAGCTGATTATAATCATGCTTCTGTGTAGAATGTTATTTTTATCTATTGCTCTGGTCTGTTTATAACCATTAAAAGGGAATTATGCACAGTAATGCATCTAGATTCCAAGGAAGTTATTTGGCTTGTACATTATGATTTTTATTTGTTGCTTGGCTGCAGGACAGCATATGGAGTCATTATCCACTTAATAACCGAAATAGATGCAACCTCCCTTCCCCCTGGTGAGCGTGGGGATGGGAGGAGGCAGCATCTGTCAGACAGACTGAGAGGGGCAGGGTCACCCAGGGCTCTCATCTCTGCCTTTTCCAAGAAGAGTTCTTTGCTTGTGGCTTTTTCCTGTTGGTTTTTTTGTTGTTTTTTTATTATTTTTCTACCTGCAGTATCAATTTGCTGGGAAGGTGCAGGCACTGCTGTGGAAATGTCTCTCTGCACTGGTGCAGAGCTCACTCCTCCCTGCCCTGTGTGGCCCAGCACTGTGCCAGGGACAGTAGGGCATGTTTGATTTCTGGGAAATTGGTGTGCCAAAGCATGAAAGAGGCAGCTGGGGAGATGAGTTTGATGTACTTTGAGGCCACAGAGGAACAGCTAAGATTCCAAGCAAGTGATTTGCTTTCAGACTGAAATAGTCACATCTTGAGTGTGGTCTTTGTAGCCAGAGCAAAAGTATTTCCATGTTTGCATATTGTTCTTTGGAATATGTACTGATTCTGCATGTCCCTGTCTCCCTCTGTTGTTCAGTTTCCTACTCTTTTTTGTGTACTTTTTCATGGATTTTTTTGGTCTTGCTCAATTGTAATTGAGTCGCTAATGGGGCAAATAAATTTTAATAAGGTTTTTTTTTATTATAACTCAATTTAAAATGTTCAGCTCAGACTCATGTAAAAGGTTTTTTCATTCAGCAGCAGTGTAGCTAAAAATTCACTGGAATCCTGCGTTTAAAATTGTTAATATAAAGTGGAAACTACAGTCCTTAATTGTTCGCATTACTAGCAGCTATCAGCTGTGCTCATTTTGGGTTTTATGCATGAGCTAAACCCATAGTTTATACCTGGGTCTCTGAGAAAATAAAAGATCTGTTTCTCCAGGCACCTACAGCATCAGCCTTGTCATGCTGATGACTGTGGCGAGACAGACTTGCCATTAGTGCTGGCCCTTTGGCATCTCTTTTTGGTCGGCGAGCCCAGCCGGGCTGCTCAGGTATTCACTGCACATCGCAGCCGCAACTGGTATCGCAGGATCTGTGCTCTGCTCTGGCTGGAGCTGTGTCTGTGCTCAGCCGCTGTCAGTTCTGCTTTGTCTCACATCGCGCTGCTCTCTCCTCTGACCTTCCCTCTGCAGGTGCTGCCCGCAGCGCTCCGGCCGCAGCATCGCCCCGACCGCGGGGCTGGCCCGAGGGGCTGCCCTGGGTGCCCGGGGCGTTGGTGAGCTCTGCCCGGCCTCTCCCTCGGCCCGAGTTGCTCATCTCCTCCGCTTCCAAAGGGAAGCCGTGTGCCCGATGCCCGGGCGGGGGGCCCCGCCCGTCCCGAGCGCCCCAGGCGCGGATCGTCCGTGCGGGGACAGTGCCCGCGCATCCTTCGCCCCGAGTATCCCTCCTCCTGCGCATCTCCCGCCCAGCGCATCTCCATCCCGCTCATCTCCCGTCCCACGGACGATGCCGGTTCCGACCCGCGGGCTGTGCCCGGTGCCGGGGGAGATGAGATGGGGCGGGCAGCGGGAGCGACCCCGCTCCGGCCGGGGCTCAGCGGGGCATGGATGGCCTCGGGAGTCGGGCTGCTCGGGCAGCTGCTGGGGACGAGCTCCAGGGGAAAAGCAAGTACAGCAACAACGCTCCTTCCCTTTCCCCAAAAAACCAACAAACCAAAACAACCAACAAAAAAACTCCTCAATTGGAAGACGTGCGCCTGCCCCCGGGAGGGAGACTGAAACCAGATGATCTTTAAGGTCACTTCCAACCCAAAGCGTTTTGTGATTATCTGAAAAAAACCCCCACAGCTAGAGCTAAACTGGCAACTTCTGTCTTCTCCTTGCTTTTCTCCCCGGCTGCAGCCGGGCCGGGCAGGGGCAGAGGGAACATTGGGCTCCTGTGTCCTGCACACCTTTGTGTGGAGAGAGGTTCTGTCTGCAAAGAGCCCGAGCCTTGGGCAAGTGCTTCACTAGAGATTAATGTCCCCGGAGTGAAACCATCCCTTAGTGTGCATGCCACCTGTCCAGCTGAGTGTTTAACTCAGTTTTAATGGTTTTGGGGGACATGCACTGTGTTTGTAGCTCTATAGCTCGAGCAGTGGCATCCTCCTTATTCGCTGCTTTAGTAAATATCGAATGTCATAACAAAACTTGTGTGTTGCAGGGTCAGTGAGCAGTGCAGCTCTGCTCTGGCAGGCTCAGCTCCCTGCTGACCCTCCTGGCAGAGGAGGGTCACTGGGTACCCCTGAGCAGTCACCTGGGTAAGAAGAGGTTTCTCAGTGTGACCTAGCAGAGTGTGGGGGTGTTTGGCTAATTCCACGAGCTGCTTTGAGACCTTCAGACCAAGTGAAACCCTCCAGGTGGTACTGCAGGTACCTGCCCTGTGTGGCTGGGCAAGGTGTGAGGGGAGGCAGGGGCTGCCTGCAGCCTCCTGATGGACACCTGGGCAGTGGGAAGGGCCATGATTTCCCTGCCCAGGTGTCCCTGCTTAGTGCTGATTGTCTCTGGGTCAGCTGAGGGAGGCACAGGTAACTGGGCACAGGTGTTGGCACTTTCCAGCTCTCCACCCCCCAACCTGTGCCTCCCCAGAGCTGCTCTGTGTAGCCCAAAGGCCTTTGGGTCACCATCACAGCCAGAGTTACACGAGGGTGCTCTGAGGCTCCAGAAATGAAGGGCTGTCTGCTGTTTTTCTGTGGATGCTGTTTCAATACTGTCAGTAAGAAAAATGCTTGTGTCTTTTGTGTTGGGTGGCTTATGCAGGGCTAAAACTTTCCTCCTGCTATCTTTATGGTACACGTTTGTTTTATCTTGTGGACTTTCAGCATCAGCAGGTGTTGAAAGTATTTAAACAACATCCTTTCATTGTTCCTAAAGGACCTCTTGATAAGCATAAAGAAACATTTCCATTCTGGTGAATACCAGAAGATGTGTTGGAACTACTTAAGCCTTGGATCTGACATTACTTACGATGTTACAATGGGTTTGTCTAATTCATAACACACCGAGAAACATTTTGAAAATGAAATTCACAGTACTATGTGCTTCTTCACATTTTGTTTCTTTGTCATGAACATGTATTGGTTGATGACAATTAATAGTCTGTGAATTTGGCTGACAGCAAACCTGTTAGCTGAAACAAAAACTGGGTGCTACAGTAGAGATAAGGGCAACAGAATGCTGATATTATGTTTTATGATTTATGCATTGTCTGGCTTCACTTTGATATCCTTTATGTTAAAAACCCCCAAAACAGCAGCAGCATGGTATTGCTTTACATTATTATAGTTACTTTGAAACCTTAATCAGCAGAAAAATCTATAATGAATAAGGTTATATAAAATTTCATCAGGGATCCAAGTGTTTCTCCATTGAGTTCAACAAGCACAGTTCAAATGGAGAAATACGGAGAGAAAAAACAAACAGGAGGTTCGGGGAAAGAGGAAATGGAGGTTATTAGACAATTTGAACACTATGAGATTGTCTGTCTGCTTTGCTGTTTGGGCTTGCTGAGTTGTGTTTGGGATTGTTGTTGTGGTTTTTTGGTTTTAGATTTTTTTAAAAAAAATGTACCCCTTAACTGTTGTGCTTTTGGTGAGCACTTTCTGGTACTTGGTGACTCTGTCACGTTCTATAGTGTAGTTAATATCTATTCTTGGCAGCTTCCAGAGGGGGTTTTTTTAGGTATTCAGTACCTGAAGTTGTACCATTTTATCCCAGATCTCATAAGTAAGGCTGAGGTAATTGTAAAAGAGCGTTGGCTGGTAAGCAAAGTTTGAATTGTGTCCGTGACTGTCACAGGAGAGAGCATGTCAGAAATGACAATGCCTGGAATAAACTGGCTGGGTGAAAAATAGTAAAAGTAAAAATAGTTCTCGCTTCTTTTTTTTGTGTTAATTACTTTTTCACTTTGTCAGAAACTGTTTGTGGGAAAGCTTTTGCTTTAATGAGTATGTCTTCATAAAGTTGAAGAACATTTCAAATAACAGCCAGATAGTTCTGAACAACCCATGCTCTTAGTCAGCTGTATGAAAGATGTGGCACAGTCTCAATTGAGTTTCCATGGAATCAAAATATGTATATTCTAAAGAAAAAAAAATCTAGGGAAAAAAAAGAAGAATGTTATTATTAATTTGGGATTATTCTTAAATACAGCATATTAATTATTATCAATAATTTTTTAAAAATGGATATATCTAAAAAGCCATATCTTGCTATTTATAATCTGAACTGGTTGCGTTTCAGAACTGTGAAACAGTTATCATAAAACCAGACCTAAAATGTGCATTTAAAGATTTTTTTTTTACATTTTAATCATCTGTAATGTAATGTCAGTGTAATGTCACTTTTTATAGCATTTTTAATATGCATATGCTTTTTTGAACATTTCTGTCAAATTTTAACAATTTACTTAAAATAATATATCTTAAAGTTCTCAGGAGTTGGTCATGTCAGACTCTTGCTGTTCTCAACATTCTAATCAGCACTTCACGTTTACCAATTTTATTTTCTTTTTCTTTTGCTTCAGTGTGCACTTTCTTAGTGGTATGATGGGGATAAAGGCAGCAACAGCTGATGTGGTTCATACCACAGGTTCACTAAAACCAGTATCCTATGTCTGATGGGAGCTGAGGAAATGCCAGGTTAAGGGTGTTTTTCATGCCATGTCAACGCTTGGTGGTGGTGGAATTTTCCTCCATGTGCTCTACCAAAACAGATGGGGGGAGAAAACCAAACTTTCCTGAACCTGCCTCCCTCCTTTTCCTTATCAACTCATTGGCCTGAGTCATAGTCTGGATGCAGCATGAAAGAGTTTAATAAAAGAAGCCCTTGACTCATGTGGTGAGTAGGACTGTGCATGTGGGGATCATGCAGTGGTTTTTGTACCCTGTTATGGCATTGCTGCTTTACCAGCCCCTGCACTGTTCCTGCTCCTCACAGCTCTGGGATACCTGTGCAGGAGTGGAAGTCTTCCAGGAGCTCAAGGGATCTTTGAGCTGTAAACTCGGAGAGCTTGACAATTTTGGCTTATAAGATAAGTGGGATTTTAGGTGTTATGGTAGACAAGTCCTCTAGATCATGACATGAAACAACTTGAAGCATGAAACAACTTAATGAGTTGTCAGGTGTTATTAATAGGGTGTAAACCTAATCCTGTAAGACCTCGGTGCTATAAATAGAGTGGAAATGTGGAGTTCTGGTACAAAAAATGTGGATCAGAGCACAAGTAAACAGAAGCAAGTTTTAAAAAAGTAAGACATTTCTTGCTGTTTTTCACTTCCTCTGTGATGTCCTGTATTAGAGATAGAGAGTCATTTTTCTGTTTTCATCTTGTAACTTTACTCTGAAAATAAAAAGTTATTAATTTCCCAGCCTCCACTTTTTGATCATCTCTTGCAGTTTTTTGGCATCCTTGGCTCGTGGCACAGATAAAACCTGGCTCCAGCAAGGCAGCAGGTCTTTGGATCCTGACATAAAAGCAAACAATTTTAAAAGGTTTATAGATTTGGTTCCACATTATCAAGGAAATGTGCTTGTGTCAAGATCAGCTCACAAAAAAAGAAGAGTTTTTTGATTACCCTGGTTGTTAGGCAGTGACAGCAGTGGCTTTAATTTGTTGACATCCTTCTGCTTTTTGCCATCTGTATCATAGGTGTAGCAAAGCAGTGTCTATAGAGGCTGGAATTGAATTCACAGCAGAAATAATCTCAGAATAGAAGTCAGCCTGAATATAGGTCAAGTTAGTGCATAGGAAACCAACACATCTTCAAAGCTGTGGCTCACAGAATGCTCAAGGGTATACTTAAGGCATGAATGTTGCATATTAATTCAGGGGACTGGGCAGTAAAACCAGGCTTTGTTCAGTTTCTACGTGTGCTGCCCTGTACTCTGACATAAATTGTGCACTCAGTGAAGCTGTGTGCTCTGTTGTCTCAGCATAGATTTGTATTTCATGTCGAGAACTTAAATTACCTAGTTGTGAAGAAAATGCTTTAGGAGCCTCACGGTGCTCTCCTGGAAGCCAGCCTTTGTCTTTGCAAGCAGAACATGCCTGCAGAGCATGGAGGAGCTCTCAGCCCGTGGCAGGAAGAAATCAGGCACATCTGAACCTTGTAGGTAAATTATTCTTTCCATCCCTCGTGTTAATTGAGACACAGGAGGTTCACGTGAACTGGCTGCCGTTGAGGCACAGATGAAAGTAATTGGTTTACTGCTGGTTTAAAAAATTTAAGTCTTCTGTGGGAGATACTTCAGGAGTTGTTTGAGGTACTGAGGAGACTTGAAGGCCTTAGCATGTGACTATAACTGGAGAAAAAATTCTAAATAGAAGTGTATGAAGCAGACAACAAGTTGGTGGAACAGAAGTCTGACTCATGAAATGTCATTTTCCTCAATGTGTATTCCTCTATGGTTTTACAAATAAATACAAGGGTGGGGCGGAATTACATGTCCTTTGAAAATTTTGTACCCAAATAGTCAAGAACATACTGATTATCTCCTATTTTAGTGCTTTAGCAGAATTTATAGAAGTACTGATTTCCATTCATTCATGAAATGATTGGTTTCAAAACATATTAACACTTATTTTTATGGAATAGAGAAAACTAGGAATTAACTATGTAAATAAAATAATAACTTAGGTATTAGCTATTATCACTTACTGAGTTGACAATGATAGGAATCAAAGATTATTTTCAGTGGCCATTAAGAAATCTGCATGAGTCATTCCAAGCTGCTTTTGCTGGGGTTTTCTTTTTGTTTCCTTCTCAGAACACTTGGCTATCCCTTCTATCATGTAACACAGGCAGTTGTAGATCAATTTGTTCAACCATGCATACAGTGAGTAAGGTTGTACTGTTTGGACCAAATGGAGGTCATAAACAGTTTTAATTTATAATGATGCTATCACATGTATTCAGTTATGCTCAAAAAGCAGCATTTAAGTGGTTTTATTATTCATACCAGCAATAGCATCGCAGTTTTTCTTCACCCTGCCAGGATGCTGTAACTTAGGCTTGTGCAAGGTCTTTATTTTGTGCCTCTCACCAGTAAAATTATGTCTGATCCTGATGCTTCTTTTACCACACCAACTGCATTTCTCATTGTAAATTGGGTGCTGGGAAGTTAAGTATAGGCAATATAAGACACGGGGGATTTTCTTGTATGCTCTGCCCCCCTTCTAGCCCTTGTGCTCCTCCTGTATTCCCTCTGAGCAGTGAACAGATCTATTCTAGGGAGTGGAGGATGGGGAGAGATGAAGAGCCACACCGTGCCCTTATAATTTTATAGTGCTTGTGGTGTTAGAGATCCAAAGGTATTATTGAAACAGGGTTTGGGGAGAAGAAGGTGGTACGTTTTATTAAACCAACAGATGTAACTGAAAAAAAAAACCCAGATGCTCTCAGAGACAGTCTGTCTTCAGATCTGAAACAGAAGAAACAAAACCAAAAGGCTGGAAAAATAAATTTTGTGTTCATGTCACCCAACTAGATAATCAGCAAATTATTAGTAATTATTATAATTGGCAAAGTCTTTGCTAGATGTTAAATACAGAAGGGTATTGCTAGGAGAAAGTGATCATTGGCCCTTCTGCATAACAAGAGCCTTTCCTTCAACTCCAAGGACTTGCAGTCAATGAGTGTTTCTGGCCAGTGGTCCCTGTGAGAGGTGTGAGTGCCTTCATTGTCATTTGCCACTTTATTTCCCCATCACGTGCTGTGGGATGCTCCATGTTCTCAAAGACCCTGTGAGGGGTTGTAGGGGATGGGGCTGGATTCTGCAGCACTGAAACAACCCAGTGTGGTTGGTGAATGTTCTAAAATTGTTCTGCTACTCCAGGAGTGTGAGGTCACTGAGGGTGTGTTTGCATGTGGACTAAAACACACAGGAGAACAATCCAGATTTCTAGCAGAGTAGACAAGTATGGTTTCAAGAGGTTTTCTGTGATTAAACTTAAACTTGGCTTCCTCAGGTAGAATTGAGGGGAAAGCTCTGGTTTAGTTATTTTCTCTGTAATGGTGAAAGTGTAAGAAAAGGGCTGGAAATCAGCTATTTATATCTCTGCACAAAATGGCATTGCTAGTAGGTTTCTGTGTGTAGTTATTTTGTAATGTTCACTGCTGTGGTGCTGGTGTGCTCCTGGAGTACTGCCTGAGGAAGCTGAAGTGGAAGCACATTTACCAGCAGTAAAATAGTTTTCTCATTCGTGTTCGTCAAAGCCTCGCCTGTCTTATGGAAATGTGGCTGATTTATAGAGTAACTTCCGTGGGAGAATGACTTGCCTTGCTCACTGGAGCTCTAAGGAGTCAAGCAGTTCAGTGTCCAAACACTTCTAGTTCAAACACAAGGTCAGTTCTTGTAGAAAACAATTTATTTTCTTTAATGTATAAGCTCACGCTTGGTTTTAGCCACACAGTCTTATGTCTCTCATGAAAACAAACAAGCTGCATGCATGTTTTCAAGTGTTTTGTTGACCTTGGATGCAAATGCAGCCATTTGATTCCATTGTGAATTTGTAGATAGGCCTGTGAGAATGAATAAATACTTCTAGAAGTATGTATGCAAATAAATACTTCCAGAAGTGTCTTTGCATTTCCTGAAAATTGTTGTCATGGATATAATCTAGTCATTGTAAGAGATGTGGAAACTTCTTATCAAGACTTGCGTGAGACAAGCAATTTACCAGTAAGGGTGAGAAAATACAAAATGAATGGGAAACAGGAAAGATCTCTCCCCTAATTGTTCCCGTTACTCATTTTAAGTGTACACAGGCTGAGGAGCTTCTTACAACACTTGGGACTTATTTTTGCTTGTTTTCTTTTCAAAAGGTAGTGAGGCAGTTCCTTCAGAGAGTTTAGTAATAATACTCTGGGAAAAAAAAAGCAATAACTAAACTCATGGATCTGTTTCTCCCTCATCTTTGTCCCCCTGAAATTTCAAGTGAGGCTAATTTCCATAAAACAAGAGGTCTTTAAAACAGTGTAAGGGGTCCACTGGACTCCTTACAGCAGCAGAGCATGAAAGAATTCTTGATCCATCACACAAATTGCTCTGTGTTGGGTCATCTAATGGTGCCTTGATACAAATACAGAGAGATTTAAAAGCCTGTTGTTCTCATTAATATTTTTGTCCTGATGGTAACTTTAGGTTCCCATGATGAAGGCGCTTAAGAAGGTTAGTGAGAATCTGATTTTAATGGATCCATATTTATGTCAGTGGATTCCCAGCCCCCAGGGGACACAAAAAATAAGAGGTGAAATGCTGAAGCAATCACAAATTTATCAATAGGTTGGGGTTTGCAAGTTTAAAGAGTTGTTTTGCAAATGTTGCTATACAGATATGAAAATTGGATTCCATCTGTCCATGGCTTACTGTGATTGGTTTTGGTGAGATTTTGGAGGCAAACATTCATAGAAAAACATCAATTCTTGTAAGTTTTGTGGTATAATAATGATATAGAATTACTTGGGGTTGAAACTGAACCCTGATTCCCTGATAATCATTTGTGAACTCATCTTTACAACCTCCTCTCTGGAACTGGAAAACCCTTACAAAAGAGGATACCAAGTTACGTTGTTGAAAGCTGTTATGTTGTTAAAGCTGTTGAAATATTCTTTCAGGCTACCTGCTGAGTACCTTCAGACCCAGATGCCAGAATGTAGCACTGTGTGACCTGCATGAGCTACCACAGCACTGTTCTGCACAGAGTTAGATCCAGGTTTCCAGCCATCTGAAGTTACTGACATTGTCTTTCCTTTTCCCTAATGCAGTTGAGGTGGTAGGATCTGATAGCTCAAATAAGGTGCTGCAGTAAAGAAAATATCTCTTTTTCAAGGCTTGTTCCTATTGCATGTTGGCTCCAGGTAAATCCGAGTGCACTTGTGTCAGTTCTGCAGACAAGAACCTTGTGTGCTTTGGGCCAGCTGACCAGTTGGTATAAAGCCCATTTGCCTTGACCATGTAAAGGGAGAAGGTATGAACAAAGCAGATCACAGAAGCTGCCCTGATGTTACATGTTGTAGTTAGGTAGAAAAACCTCCAACCAACCAAAGACCCAAACAATCCACACACATCCCACCCCCATCTTGCACGAAAATGAACCCCACTTGTATGAGGACTGAATGTGTGGATCTCTTCTAGATGGGTAGGAATTCAAAATTAAATTTGAAATTTGAGTTTTACCTTGTAATTGCTTCTTAAAAATATTGGAAATATGAGTGTATCTCTGATACATTCCTTTAAAAATGTTAGTTCTGGGTCAAGTTTCTTCTCCTACCACTTAGAGCAACTTCATCTAGAAATTCCAGGCTAAATAAAATAAAGTGTCTGTAATACCTTTTCTTAAAAACACATTTATCAGCGCTAATATGTTTTGTTGCTATGATAACTCAGTTATCAACATTAAACATTTGTTCAGTCATTTGTTTATCAGTGGCAGTTTGTTAGTAGTTATAAGTAGAATTCCATCTGCCAGTTAAACTATATTGTAAATTAATGTAGAAATTACCAGCTCCTGTTTTTTGGGGGGCAGGGGGAGGTGTCTCTCCTAATGAATATATGAAGTTAATTGCACATAAATGCATCTCCAGAAGATGGTTGGGGGGCATCTCAGGTATGCTGCAGACAAGTGTGTGCCAGCCAGGCGCAAACAGGCACACACTGTGATTATCTCAGTTTTCAAACCTGGAAGAGACAAGAATGTGTTGCTAAATGAGAGAGGCAGTATGTCATGCTCACTGAGATAAAAACAGAAGCTGCCAGACACTTTGGCTTTATTCTGTGAATTCTTTGCTTCAAAACTCTCCTCTTTTATTCCGGCTTATTCTGCCTCCCATCCTCATTCTCCCTCCTTCCTTCGCTGCTGTCGCGATCCCTCTCTCATTGTTCTCTCCCTCTTCCCCGTCTTTGATGCACATACGTTGTCACATTTCATTGACTCTCCCCTCTTCTCTGTTCTTACACTCACGCCTAGTGGTGCTTCAGCCAGAGCTCGCAGCCTCTCCGCCGAGTTTTAGTCATGTGTGAAGCTCAGTTTGATCGAGCGCTCCTTTTCTGCCTTTTCACTCTCGCGAAAGATTAAAAGGTGGCGTCACATCGCTCCCCGGCTTTCTCCCGCAGGAGGGACTTAAAAGGGACAACAAAAACTAATCACTTTCAATAAGCGTTTTCTCGCGAAAAAAAGGGGACTTGGCTGTGTGCAATTCGAGGCCGGTGCTAAGGATTGGGAAGGCTGGAGGATGCTTCATACTGCTAACAAGGGAAGGAAGCCTTCAACTGAGGCAGGTAAGAAGTGTCTGAATCCGAATGTTTTATGGAGTGCTCGGTCGGAGCGGGGGATTTTCAGCCTTCTGTAACTGAGGCAGGCAACTGCAGCGAGAGGCAGCAGCGATGTTGTATCAGATTCCTTTTGTTTAAGATGTAAAGTCTGTGCCATAAATTCAATTAGAGATGGGGTTCTGAGGACGCTGTATTCACAATGACTGCTTGTTTTTTCATCCCCTTTCCTCTGTGTATCAAAATAAACCGAGAGCCAGCTTTTGTGAAAGCTGGACTTCAGTTAAGGCTAAATTCAGTGCTGAAATCTCAGTCTAAGGAAAGCTTTAGAGTCTCACAGCCCTCGGGGAGCTTGCATTCTGCAATTTGATTGCAACAGCTCAATTAAAAAAAATAATTTACTTATTTACTGTTTATTGTGTACGGTAAAATCCAGCATTGAGTTTAGGTCTAGGTGAATATGGTTTGTTTGTCTGGCATTTTGTCAGATGAATAGCTATACCCTTTTAGGCATACTGTAAAGCCTATTTTGTGTTTATGTTTTGTAAATTGAGATTAAGTAGCATCCTGAATGAAATACGTGACTAAAACTCATAAAATGCATCTGTGTTTAGTAAAGCAATCACCAAATTAGAATAATGGATTTATGTCAGTTGTCAAATGGAGTTAACTCTGAAAGTGCTGTCCACAAGTGCACTTGGATTACAATAAAGGGCTTTCTGTTTAACAGTTATTGAGAGGAGCTAATTTATCAGGCAAAGCCTATGAACTTAAGTCTTGTGATAATATAAAATTCTATAGCCTAAAGGGTTTGTGGTTTTGGGAAACATGCCTTTTCATTCTCTATAAAAATACATTGAGGTTTTATAGGGATTCCAAAGGCAAAAATAATTTTACTAAGTGCCTTTTATTCACAACTGGAATATTTAACTATTGGGACGCCTGTTTCTGGTTGTCACTGGCTTTGGTGCCTTTTTTTCTCTCCCTGCATTTTACAGTTGCTCTCTGTATAAGCAAACTGACTCAAAATAGGAGGGAGGGATTCTGAGCAGCGGTGATATTCTGAATTTCATTGCCACACTGAAGAGTGAACAAGCAGTCAAGGATAGTTAGACCATTATTAGGGCTCTCTGGAAGAAACCAAATAGTGCTGTAGTGATCAGAGTTATTTGTAAAGTGGAGCACTTGCTGGCTGGCTCTGAGCAGAGCTGGGAAAAGCTAACTTCGTAAGCTGTCACAGAGTAAACATCGCTCGATGAGCAGAATTTCGTGGTGCAGACCTCCAGACGAGCACCCTGCAGAGTGAAATGAATCTGTTTACTCGAGAACTTTGGTCTTTATGCGAGTTCCCCCCGATGCTGGGTGCTGCCTGCAGCCGCCCGAGTGCGCAGTGCCCGTCCCTGGCGGCTCCAGCAGCGCTGTGTGTGTGTGCAGGGGCTGCTGGACACAACAGGCACCCCCGAGCCCCCCGGGCAGCTGAGCCTCCCTCGCTGCAGGGGCATTTCAAGCCGTGCTCCTTCCTCCACTGGTATTTAATCACACACTTTCATCCTCATACAAAGGGACAGATTTTTTTTTTCTTTTCTTTTTTTTCTTTTCTCTCTCTTTTTTTTTTTTGTAAATGTTTCACTGTTTTACTGTGGATATTTTTTACTTTTTAACTGAGTTTTACTTCTAACTTGCTTTTTTTTATGGCGTTGGAATTGCCACTCCAGCTCTGTTTCACCTTTCAACACGTTTCTACGTGTTGTTCCAAGTTCTTTTTATGCTTCAGTTCTGATTAAGCACATGTTGGATCAAACTGAAATTAGGAGTAACTTCCCTGACAAAAATGGAAGTCCTGGATGTAATGGGGCACTTTAAATGATATTTTGTGGCTTCAGTAAAGTATATCTGAGGATAAATGGTAGATGAATTCTGGTAGGAATTAGTCATGAAGACTTTGGTCCCTATGATGTCGCAGAAAAGTGGAAGGTTGAAGCTGAGCCACCCTGATGTGGCTGGGCCCAGGATTGCAGAGCATTTATCTCTGATTTTGGCATTTGCTAACTCTGCCCTACTGGATGTTAAATGGGTGATTAATAGAAATAGCAGCATTTTACTGATGTTCCAGTAGATGTTGCTGGAGAGCAAAGTTAAGATTACTTCATCTAGAGAAAGAAATGCAGTGAGATTACAAAAACCAAAGGAAAACCTCAAGGCTGTTGGTAGTTCCACAATATGAGATCAATAATTTTTACTTCGTTATTGTAGGTGGTGTTCCATCTGAAAACCTGAAGGGACACATGTGCTGAAATGAGGCACATGTAGATACAACCATGTGTCTTTTTTTAAGGTTTTTAGTCTTTACTTACCTCTTCAAATGTTATCACTATTATTAACGTTGCTTGATCTGTGTTTTCTTAGAGGAAGGGCTGAAAGAATATCCCTAAAAGTTAGGGGGTTGGTTTTGTATTTTTTTTTTTTAATAGAGCTGCAAATATAAATTAAAGAAATAAATGCATGCAGAGTTCTAGTACAGTGAAGTTGCTTTCCTTCAAGAACAGCAAGAGCTTACCAAATCAACACATAAAAGACAAAAAAACCCCTCTTAATTTGTACGTTATTTTATGTGTACTTATTTTATCTATTAACAATTGTGAGTTACCATTTTCTTACGTGATTAAATTCTGAGAGAAGCCCTATGATGACCCTCAGATCAATAAATTGTAAGCACCTAATGACAAATGTGTGAATAGATAACTGTGATGTTCTTTGCTAAAACTACTGTTTTAATTAATCTGATAAAATGATAAAGCAGTCCCAAAGGAGTGGAGGATTTTAGTATATAGGCACTAACTGATGCAATTTCAGGCAACCACTGACCTCTATCTGTGGGAATATTTATTTTTGGAGATGATCATCAACCATAACTGATTTCAGATTCAAAACCCTAATGTGTGTTGTGTTTCTTTAATCCTAGCTTTTCATGTAAAGCAGGGTAAACATGCAAAACTTGGTCTAGTTATACTAAAAATGTGATCTCTGTGTGTGCAACTGGTTTGTGCATATTTGTACCTTAAATAAAAAAGAAAAAAAAACATTTGAAGACCTTTTAGAGAAGAGATTTCAGTTTTTAGAATTTAAATGACTGTGTTTAAATTTTATAATACATAGGAGCATGCCTTTATTTTCTTTGCTACTTAATGTGTAAGAAAATTTCAACTTCTGCTTATAATTGGGAAAAAAAGCAGATAGAAAAATGTGTGGCAGTCTTCTGCAGAGAGAAAACTCTACAGTCTTCTCTCATGTAATTACCATTGTAGGCTATTTATTTATTGTGCCTTAGATTTAGCATTTTTATGGGCTTTTGCAGATGCATGTGCCAAAATGTCATTATTCTGTCAAGCTTTAGGTTGGTTGGGGTTTTTTTTGTTGTCGTTATTTGGTTTGGGTTTTTTTCCCCATAAAGGTTTGCTATTGCTAGTAGGGATTTCCTTGATGTTCTGCTGCTTTCATTGCTCAATTTGTGCATGCACACAACTGTTTACATGCTAAGGTAATTCCTTAACCTTCAGAAAACTGTCTGTGTACTTGCTATGCAGAGGAAGTGAAATCTTTCTGGATTTCATGAGTATAGTTTGGGAAGTGTAAGGCTCCATGTATTTATTGAATGGGTGTCTCATTTTTGTTTTCAAACTTAGTAGTTCCTACTGTTTTAGAGACCATTAGGCATGGCCATTGAGTGTTGTGTGTCTCAGTTGGCCATGGCCAAAAAGTTCATGAGCATTTTTACATTTTTAAAATTCTGCCATTCAGAAAAAGAAGCCTGACTGTTTGCAGTGAGAACACCAGCAGAATTATGTTCTCATACCTTCCTCACTCTGACTTGTCAATTCAATGAAATGGTACATAATTTAGTTTAAAAGATTGTAGTATGTCACCAGTTTCTAAAGAGAATTCCCTGTTGAAAACATTGGCAAATTCAGTTTAAAGGCTTATGACACAATATAGCCCTAAGGAATAAACTTTTATCTTTGTATTCCTCAGTTCTCAAAGTCATGAAGAGAAAAGCAAGCATACTTGTGTACTGGAATTTTATTTAGGACAGCACTCCTGAAAGCTCAGAACAGGGTCAATAATTCTGGCCACAATTGAATTTAGTGCCATATTTTTCAGTAGCAGCAGCAGTGTATTTCTAGATTTGTCTCTGGGTGCTTATTTATGTATCAACAATGACAAAAATCTGAATCCATGTATTTAAATTTAAGCCCATTAGAAATGTAAAAATACTTACCTAGTCTCATTATTGGAAGTGAGGCGGAATATATGTCTAGGAGTCTGCAGTAAGTTATTGAAATATAAACCTGAGATGTGTACATAGGAAAATGTACTGCAGATAATAGTAATTTAATGACTTATTTGTGAGGCTTGCATCTGTATCAGAGACTGTGATAGTACCATTAAAATAGGTAAATAAAAATGTGAAAAAAGTAATTTTAGAAACTAGAAATAGGATTTGGCAATGAAGTCATCTTAAGAATTTTCTAAAGGAGACATGGTTGTATATATTTTCCTCATTAATGATGCAATGACTCAAAGTATGGGATGTAAGTTCTTTTAGCTGTACTGTGTAGAATATATTTAGCTAGCACAGTTCTTACTCTATGCATGAAATTTTTGAAGATATGGAACTCAGTTGCTATCTATAGCTTATATTGATTTAATAAAATACAACCTGTAGCTCATAGCTGATTCCAAATCAAATAACATTTGTATTCTTGTCACATGAAATATGATTATAACATGGTAAAACACTGCATTAGAGGGCTTTATCCCCCTCCCCTCAAAAATTAAGTTATTTTTGAAAAGCAAAAAAGATGTTTAGAGAGAGCTTTTTTGAAGTAGGACTTTGTTTTCAGATTGTTCTCCTAAACTTACCATTGTCTGTGAGATTTCAGGATTAAAATCATATGAAAGTGTCTTGTATGTGGGCCTTCTCTATAAAACATTGGAAGTGTTAGAAAACCCAGTATATGTTTTCCAGGAATTTTGTTCTGGAACTGAATACTGAATATTTTCAGTTGGAGAATGTGCCTTTGAAATGTCCCCTGTTAATTTTGTATATGTTTGTGGTAATGCTTCTTGTTCTACTTGACCACACAGTACCAAGAGCCAAGTAATGGCTCTTAACAATGTCAGTTATCCTAACATTGTTAGGGAAGAACACAGTCTCTTCTGTTCCCCTCATTTCTCTTTGTTACTGGATTAATGTCTATTTTGAATAGATTTTAGTTGATAAATTCAACTCCTTCAGTCCTTTCTGTTTGGTCTAAATGTCAAACCCAACACAGACTTTTGTCGAGGTGTTTTTTCCCTGGCAGCAGAATGGAGACAAGGAATCTGCTGGAAGATGTTTTTGTGTGGTGGGGGAGCAAGTGTTGTACTGAGCTGGAGGAGACTGGTCTCCTCTCCCCACATACAATTATGTCTGTTTTTCAGTAGCTCAGTGTGGCTGACCTGTAGCACTCCCTCCCCAGCAGATATTAATGCTAATTGAAACCTGGTTTATCTCAGGATTTCTATTGATATTCGTAGTTGTACCCTAATTCTGTACATAACTGATAAGGCGTGGTGTGTTTGTGTTGGAAGGAAACAAAGACAAGAGGGGGAAAGAATAGCAAGAGATTTCTGCAGGAAAGAAAACATTTCTGAGAACAGTGTGGGATTAAAGTCAAAACTGTAACATCAGATACTGAATGCAGATTTCTCTTAAAGTCAACCTATTTTGCTATTGCTCTGGTATGTGTGCCTGGGCATAAATAATGTATATGTGCTATACATATATACATGCAGTCTCTAGAGGTCAGTAGAATGTAAGGAATGGACAGATGTTCAGGTTTCTAATATGAGACTTTGAGATGCAGCATATCAGTTGTTGCAACCTAGAAAAGATGAATATGTTTCTAATGAAATTTGGAAGTGAAGTAATTAATCAGAGTTAACAAAGAGCTGAATGGAGGAGAATTGTGTCTGTCGTGTTGCGGAAATGAGTGTAAATTATTTGTTTTGGGCAAATTCCTGATAAAAGCTCATTTGCGTTCTGAGAAACTTGACAGAGATCCAAACCATGATTATTGTATTATAGCTCATTACACTGCATCTCCTTGCTACCTTTGCTGAGAGGATCTTGTAGAATGACTGAAATAAAACTTGAAATGGTCTTTTGAGACAGCACGTGTCAAATGCAAAGCAAATCAGGGCTCCAGTGTGGGCAACGTATTTTCTCTTCATGTTTACCCTGTTAGCCATGGCCAGCCTTAAGAAATTAATTGTTTTATACTTGTTCACCACCTTTTAACATGAAACTGTCTGAACTATCTGATCACTTGTGTTTAAAGGTTCTGTTTTCTTTTTAAAAGCTGTTTTCACACAATCACAGAATCATTTAGGCTACAGAAGACCTCTAAGATCATGGAGTCCAACCCATGACTGATCCCCACCCCGTCAACCAGCCCAGAGCACTGAGTGCCACACCCAATTGTTTCCTGAACACCTCCAGGGATGGGGACTGCTCCACCTCCCTGGGCAGCCCCTTCCAATGCCTAACAGCCCTTTTTGTGAAAAAATTCTTCTTCGCGTCCAACCTAAACCTCCCCCAATGCAGCTTTGAGACCATTTCTCCTTGTCCTGTTGATGGTTCCCTGGGAGCAGAGCCTGGCCCCCACCCCTGGTGTCCCCTCTTGTCAGAGAGTTGTGCAGAGCCAGAAGGTCCCCCCTGAGCCTCCTTTTCTCCAGGATGAACACCCTCAACTCCCTCACATGGCTACCTCTCCAGACCCTTCTGCAGCTCCATTTCCTTCCCTGGATGTGCTCCAGCACTATATTATCCAGACTCAACAGAAATCCTGACTCCAGAGTCAGGCTGAGTCACAATGACACGTGTGTATTGTTGTATTGTAAACAATGTGGTTAGATTAAAGTGGAGTTAGATGTTAAATTTATAGATTTATCTATATAAAGATCCTTAGAAATGGATGGTTCATATGCTGTCTGCTTCTCTCCCTAAAGAGGCTTTTTGGGTGGTATTTGACATCTTTCTTCTGTTTGTGTTGTAGTTCTGCTTTGCAGTATAAAATATTGATAGGACAATTCCTGTCATGGAATTAGTTGGATCGTCAATTCCCTTTTTACTTGCCTTCTGGTTATTTTTGTTAGTTTGCCTGGGAGCTATGCTTCAAAAATCTCTGTGATCTCCCAAGATATTCTGGAAGGCATCTTTCAAAGTAGTTTACAAAACTTGTTTTAATAGTGAGCTAAACAGAGTCAATTACTCTGCAGGAGTAATTGCAGGAATCACTCTGGTTTCCTTTTCCCACTGTTCTTTGAGTGTATTGAAAACTTACTTAGAGCATTAGATATGACAAAATGAAGTTGTAGAAGTGGATTTCAAACTTCAGTCTATCTACTTTTGGAGAAATAGGAAAGCTACCAGCTCAGTTTGTATTAAATTTATGCTTTTAACATACTTTGTGGTGGTAATAAAAGATGTCCTTGCATTCATTATTAATACATCAGGATAAACAGTGCCTATGCATTGATGTTAATGAAGTCTAATAGTTGTCCACATAAACAGCACATGAAACTTTGAAGATCAGCCTGATTCTGGTGTGTGAAGTTGCAATATCTGATTATATGAAAACATCACCTTTGTAAATAGTGAAGAACTGGCTTCCTCAATTTGAAATGATGGCAGACCTTTTAGTCTGTTTAGTTGTTTTATGATGATGTATTTTATTTTGCTTTCCTGTTGTTTGTGTGATTAGGCACAAAATAATTATAATATAACAGCAGTGGTCCATATTTTTGAGATACAGTGGCTCTTACCTACCTGAGTGAGAACTGTGTTAATGTTTGTGGAGACAAAACTGAGTTTCAGAATTATCATTTCTAAATAACGTCTGTTTTCATTAGGATTTCCCCCCCCCCTTTACAACGTGTAAGCAAAAGAATAGTGAAAAGGTGGGGATTAGATCCAGCAACACTAATGGTGGGAGGTGTATCTTTGGTTTCAGGAAATGTGAGGAGTGGATTGTTCTTTATATCCCCAGTCAGTTACAGAAGGGAATGGGGAATGACTGGATACAGCAAAAATAGAGATAAAATGAGGGGTTTTTTTAAAGGGATATTTGCCTTTCAAAAATATATAAACCAGTGTTTTTAAAGAACAATGAACAGCAGGCAGTTAGCTTGTCTTGTACACCCTGTGTTTCAAGGCATGCTGCTAGAAAATGGTGGATTCTTTTGAGTCTACAGCCTAGTAGGCAATCCAGTTGTAGGTAATCATCATAATAAAGAATTTTCTATGTAATTATCTGTGATTGTGGACATCTTAACTTCGTTATTCAGTTGGTCCCATAGTTCTTTGAGTGTTTTATTTCTTTGTGAGAAGAGGTATGCTTAGAAAACAGGACAAAAGTTCTTGGCTTCCACAACAAACACCACAGAACTCTGAAATATGTGCAAACTTGAGTAACCATGAGATCTGGATATAGAGAAATATGAAATGACAGTAATAACCAGTATCACTGTAAAATTACAAATTATTTCAATTTAAGTGATTTCATTTTTCTACACACAGTTTTAAAGTCTGTCACCATAAGCTGTTGACTTCATCTTGAATGCATTCTGCAGTCTTGACAGTTGAGGATTTGTTAATACTAAAGCAGTAATTGTTGGCTTTGAAGAGGGATCCAGCATCTTCAGCAAGAGCTTATTAAACTGTAAAATATGGATTGCCTTTACCCTAACGGCCTCTGAATCCTATTACCATCCCATTAGAGAGTGTGGGATTTTAGTAATTCTGTTGTTGTTTTCAGTGGGCAGCAAGTACAATGGGGAAGGGCAGGGGTTAATGCAATTCATCTCCTGTAATAGTCTTAACAGTGAGTCCTTTATCATTCCATGGGAGTCTTTTCCTTCCTGCAGGGAAAGTGTCTGCAACCAGAACTAGTGCCCCACACCCAAAAACCCCACTAAAACCCATTGACATTTCCTTCATTAGCTCCACTTTGTAAACAATAAGAAGTGAGATGATAAGTGCCAAGTAGGCTATGGTCTAGGAGAGTTTTCAATTGCTATAATTGTGCCAAGACGTCTATTGAAAAACCTCTTCAGACAAGATCATTATATTTTTAATTATTTAATTGCATCAATGCCATAATATTCTGAGTGGTTCCCAAAAATATGAAAGCACCTTATTCCCTCCCCCATAAATTTAGTGTGAAAATCTAAACAAAATGTAAACCAAACAAGAAGAAAACATGTGGTGTGAGGAGTATGACTGAAACTTTCGTACATGAAATGATGGCTGCTTATTTGGATCTGTATAAGCTACCTCCAATGATTGTGTCTTACTAGAGGAATAATTTCTTCAAAGTTTACACTAGAAAGTAATGTGCAGCATTAGTAGTTTTTAAGAGGGAGTAGAAGGAGTCAGGTACAGGGGGTTTGTCTGCCTTCAGTTGTGCACGAGGCCAATATGTAACTTTTTCAGCACCAGGTATGATTTTTTTTTTTTTCCCTCCCAGGTGTTCTATTGAGATTGATTTGACAGCTAAATTCCAGATGCTAGAGGCAACTTGCTTCTGACTTAAGAACAGGATCAAAAAGGGGAAGATTTCAAACAGATATTGCAGGATGAGCTGAGGGGGACTTGTCAGGGGAACTTTTCAGATAAATCACATCTGATACACTGGTGTGCATACCCTACTGAGTTGGGGTTAGTTTGATTCATGAGATGCTTCTAGCTAATAATTTTCTTTTCAAATAGAGATAAAATGGATTGTTAGTCAGGGCAGTTACTTTACATTATTTATTTATTTAAGAAATTAGAAGATGTTTGTATGGAATGGAGACTACATAACTAGTTTTCCTTTGTTTTCTTTGGTGTTTGTATTTAGTTCAACTGTAGTGCTGCCTATAAATACAACACTTGGCTTTCTTTGTTATGAATAACCAGGATCATGTGTGCAAACAGTGAGAAGTGCTAGAGCAGAATCTGATAGAAGAGAGAGGTGGGTGACTGCTGCTTAAGGCATAACGAGTAAAGGTCATGTGAGCAGCTTTTTATGTCCTACCTGTATTTATTTATGCCTTTTGCATGTTTTTCAACAGAGCCCAAGAAAGCAAAAGAGAGACATTTTTATAGAAGATAAATCTTTGGGATCAAGTGCTCTATTCAAATTCATCAGTTCCTTTTTGCAGCCTTACCTTGTTAAGTTTGTGGGTCCTTGCAGTTGTTGCACACACACACTTGCTCATGTGTGGCCAGATCTATTTTCTGACACTGGTAATGCTGGGTCTTGAAGAGAATTGATTGGTTTCCTCCTGGTCTTCCTGCATTCATTCCTTCCCAAAATGGAACATCACAATTGCTGCCCCTTCCCACAAGTGCTGGAAAGGGAGAGCCCAAATTCATCTGCTGTGGGAGTTGCACGTGGATAATCTGCTCTCTTAAACTGGAAAATCAGGGACCAGTAACCCAGTTTCTTTCCTGTGGAATAGAGAGGTTCTCTTTTACAGGCAGTGAAATTTAAATGCCTTGCAGTCTGCTGTACAAGTAGGTCAGTGTTATAGCTGGAACCAAGTCAACTGATTTGTCAGAAAGCTATTTTCCCTCCTGAAAGCACCCTCTTCTTGACCCTGCGTTGGGTAGAGTCCATGTAGGTCAGTCTAGTTCTGTTAAGTGCTGAACAAGTCTGTGGGAAGGTAGAATCTGCTTCCTTGAGTTAATAATCTAATTATAGCCTTACTTACAGAACTCTGTAGTATCTAAATATTTTAAGGGTTTTCTTCTTGTTTATGAGCAAACTTAAACAAGATTATACTAGAAGAAATGTGCTTACTTTAGAAAACAGCTTTGTTCTACAAAAGCTCAGAGTGAATCCTTGTTCTAATCAGTAGCACCTAGGTGGTAACAATAAATTGAGGGAGGATATATTGCTTTTTTTAATTTAGCTTTTATTTAGGCTAAAGCCTTTCACAACACAGTAAATCAAAAAACCAGAAAGTAGCTGTACTGGTATGAATCCTAATTAATTTGCAGACTCTGATGTATGAAAATGATGGGGATCAATAAACAAGATGTTTGTAAAGGTGCATATAAAGGTGTTCTAAAAAAATAATTTCAATCACAAAATTGTAACCAAGGGCAGGCAGTGTTGCAGTACTTCTGCTCACACTTTTGTGTGGATGTGCATCATGGCCATCAGAGTAGGAGAGTTTGCCTTGTGCAGGTGCAGAGCACAGTGTGTGCTGGAGTGAACCAGGAGCAGCTGGAAAGCTCATTTTTTCCAGGGGTGAAATGTCCAGTAGTGACATGAATTCTCTCCCTGCTGCTGCCTTCAGCCTTGCTCCATTTGGTTTGTGCTGTTTTGTGTGTCCAGCAGCCACTGGTCACTTGAGACGTCTCAGTAGACTTGTGTGGCTTGCTTCCTCTACAACCAAGTTTTAATTTGAAAGCCTTATTTTATATTGGATTATGTTTTGTAGTGTTACAACTTGTTAGGAATATAGTTAGTAGAAGGCCTTTTTTACAGAAGGCCTCTCTTTGCAACTTTTGTTTCAAACCTACACTGTCATATTTTGTTTATATGCTTTTAAAGTGCTGACTTAAATGCATTGTATACTGGGAAGTGCTGGCATGGATTTATGGGTTTTGGGGATTGTTTTTCAAGTACAAGTTTTATTTTGATTTAAGGACATTGTAATTAAACTATATAAAGAAACTCAAACTTTAAAACAATTAAGTGTATTTTAGTTTGCTTTTTGCATCTGAAAGCTGAGCTTGTACTGTAAGTACTAAAATTAGTCTGCCATCAAAATCTTATTGTTTAAACATTTGACATATCCCAGAGGTGGAGAGGGGAAACAACAAACAAATAAGACATTTGTGCCAAGGAGCTGCATTTTAAATTAGCAAACATTGATGTCTCATCCCAAATAAGAGAGCAGAATCTAATAAAGCATGCAGTATTTTCATTTTAATCTGTAAAATAAAAATGGGGAAATAGTCAGCAAAGCTGGAAGTAGCCAAACAGAGAGGTTAAGAATTGCTTTGTCAGGAATGAAATAAATTTGATGCATGTTTAGTGGTCAGTTGTTAAACCCTGGACTAATAACTTAAGTGAAAGGTTGCAATCTAGTTTCTGTAATGTAATGAAAGTATATCTGACTCTTGAAGATCATTGATCTAATTAATAATTGTTCTTTTGAATTAAAATTTGTTTCTCTTTGGGCTCAGTAACATTTTATTGTACTTTAAATTGGCTCAAAAGGATGATTTGAAATCTAAACAAGCAGCCTAGTCCTCTCAAACCCCCTGGAAAAATCTGATTGCTGCAAGGGCCTTCCTGAAGCTGATGTGATTTTTCTGTATACTTCTATTACTAAACAGTTCTTTAGTTCAGTGACAGAAAAAGTCTTTCCAGATTTGGTTTCAGTTGCGTGGGTTTGAATGAAGGGTGGAGGCCCAAAATGCTGTGGACAGCAGGACTGTAACCTGCTGCTTGCAGTTACATTTCAGGAGCTGGACTGTGTCTTCTGTGTGTACTTGGCTGAGTCATTTTGTCTGCAATGGACATGTGAGCTAAGCAAGGTGATCTCTTGTTGATTGGATCACAGGTTTGCTCTTGGTCACATTGAAAATAACTTCCTTACAAGAACTGATTTGGGAAGGATAGAGCCTTGTTATGCAAAGGAAGGTAACATGAAAGGTTCAGCTTATTATCTAAGAAACCCCCTGTAAATTAATTCTTGCTTTCAATTTTTTATCCTGGCATACCACATGGGGGAAAAGCCAATAAGATAATTGAGTCAGGATTATCTTTGTGCTAGCTGTAAGCCAGCAGAAATTTCTGTTATTTTTCTGAGGTGTGCTAAGGTAACATCAGGAGGCCCAGGATTGAAAGGTGTCATCCTGTTCCTGCCTCCCACCCCCCACTGGTTTAAACAGCAGGAATTGCAGTTTCACATTGATCTGTTGAAAACTCCAACCTGAAAAGTTGGAGAGATCTCTTCCCAGGGATGTTTATTTGAAATCGATGTTTTGAGGGCAGAAAAATCATCTGCCAACCTACAATTCTATTAATAAATAAGAAGTGGTGGTAGTTCTTGAGATTTTTTTGTGTGTTGGTGACCAGCTAACAATCTTTTCACCAAAATGTGCAACCTGGAGTCCTTCTAAGCTCAGGTTAACTGACCAGTGTGATTGGATCTTTCAGATATTTTGGCAAAGAATGCCAGTCTCTGTTCATGTTTTTCCATGTCAGACTCCAATGATTTTACACAGGATATTGCTTTGCAGATTATGGGAGCTTTAGCACTGTTTACCAGCCATACTTATCCCAAGTGCAACTTGTTTGATTTCTTGCTTAAAATTTCTCATGAGCCTGTGTAAGCAGGGAACCTTTCTGGCCTCAGAGTGGGATTTTCATTATTTTTATATCATTTATGATGCTCTGAATTCATTCTGGCTTGTGTAATGCAATATCCTTTTTGCAGAGTAGAAGTGCTTCCTCTGCAGTCTCACCATTGTGTTCCAAACCCATGCTCGGCTGCAGGTTTTGTACAATGTGTTTGCAATACCTGTATATTAAACTAGAGCTCTCCAGATATCAATAATTCTGTGTGGTGGCACATGTAGAGTGTTTTAATATTTATTCCTTCACTGCCTTCTGATGGAAAATAACCCCTTTCAACTACATTAACGAAAAGCCTGTCTGCATCAGAAGTTCTGCTTTTTTAATGAAATCATTGAGTTGAATTTGTATTCTGGTAACTCTGGCGTTAGAGAGACAAAAGTGACACTGACTGAAGCAAAGTATCTGATTCAGAGAGAAGGTTTGACTATTCCAGACTCTTCTGACTGTGCAAGCCAGACATTGCACAGACTTTTATACAGTGCCAACATTCTGACCATCAGAAAGTGGAAGAGTCACTGTTGGCTTCCCCACTAGAATCTTTCTAGCCACTCCCTCAAAGTATATCTTATGTACAAATACTGCTGTTCCTAGTTCATAATTGTAAAGCAATGTTCTAATGTGGTCCTTTTACTTCCTGAACAAAATTGTCAGCACGAGTTACATTAAGCACTTACAGCCTCCCTCTGTATGTGTATGGAGAAAGTGGTACATAGAAATTAGAAACCAGATTTATGAAATGAGAACTGGAGGAATTGGCAATTCCTTTTCAGTCTGAAGCCTGCTAATTCAGAGTGATTATTCTGATCAGCACTACATGGAGTTAAATCCCTCTCTGGATGTTTGCATTTTCATTCTTCATTGCAATTTTGAATGCACCTTTCAACGAGGAGAGAATTAATTTGTTCTTTTGTGTGTGTGTGCATTGGGATGATATATAGTCTTATTTTCCCACTGTCCCATTTGCTGACTGCAAAAGAATGGAATGTACCAGTGGCTGGTTTGATACCACGAAAAGGAAAAGCTGCAGCTCTACTGGCACCAAAGTAAATTGGAAGGGAAGATGCTCTTCATGTAGCAGAGGTGTGTTCTGGCCCATGTGGGCATTGTTGGCTGTGTGGGACTTTGCCTCCCTCCTTTTGTGGGAAATGCTGCTGTGCTGAGCTGGCTTTTCCCCCCAGTCCAGGTTAAAAGTTGGGAGCAGTGGAGAAGTCACTGCAGTACATTTGTCCTGCTGCCTGTTTTAGTGTGGTATGTTGTTTATTAGCTTACAGATATAATCCTGATAAAAGATCTATTCCTTGTCTCTGTGACACAGTTTAGGAATAGGGGAAAAGCAAACAATCACCAAACCACGAGCATTGTTGTGCTGTGCAGCAGAACTGTGGATTTTGGCATGTTGTGGTTGTAGGGAAAAATCTTCATCTTATGTCTGAAACTAAGATCTAAAGGGATCTTTTTGCTCAGATTTTGTTTTCATGTGGGCTGTTTTTCATACTCCAATCCATTGATAACACTTTCCCATGCATCCAGCAAACTGTTGGACCTTGCTTTTAGGTGTGAGTAAAGTGGATTTCACCTTGAAATAATGAACACATTAGGAATTGTTTGTCTGTTTAGGAAAATGTATGCTTCTAAGGTTTGGGGAATTTTGTTCAAGGTCTTTAACATCAAATTAGCAAAAATAAAAGGTATATTAAAATCATTAGAGAGAGTGAGTTCCTGCTTTTACGTGAGCTCAATTTTCTCCTGTGCTAAGTCTCCTGAGATCTGTACATAGTCAGTGCCAAGATAACATTGGCACCATTTTCTTATTGCCATGGTGATCTTCAGCTCTGCTGAATACTCAAGGGAGACTATGGTATTTTAAAGCAAGTAGAATTTTGGTAATTAAAAAGGCTGGAAGGAAGGATCTTTCTAAATTTTGCCAGCTTGGGTAAATAAGGATAATGAATTATGTCTGAATAGAGAAGTTATTAGTCTGCTTTACTTGATTTGTACAGAGTATTAGCCAAGTGAAAAGGCTCTGAGGGTCGTTTTGGGGCAGGTGGGATCTCAGTGTCCATCAGGGTTCAGTATCTGAGCTGAGCTCTGGGGCTTTCCCCCGAGCAGTGGCACGGGAACAACGCTGCTCTTTGTGGGAGCAGGGCTGGCAGGAGCCTGCTCCTCCTGCCTCTCCCCTGCTCTGGGAATTCAGGCACCAATACATTCCAGAAGATTTTCAAATTAAGGCTCTTGCTCAGAAGTTGGACCCTTCCTTTGTACATTGTCTTATTACACGCCAGTTTGACACGTTACTGATGGCAGTGGAGTTTTCAGGCTCTCCATTGTTTCTCTGTCATGCCCCAGTTTTCATTTCTCTCTGGCTACAGCATGAGTCAGCATTTGGATTGTTTTATGTTTGTTCATTACTCTGATATTCCCTCCACTTCTTTTTTCTCCCTTTCTCTTTTATGACCCTTTCAAGCTCAAGAGGCAGTGCACAGAGGCAGTGCAAAGTGTGCAGACAGGAGGGATGGTGAGACACACCTGTTACACTGATATGTTGGGGTCAAAAAAAAGTTACAAAACCTTTGTACTAGCACAATTTCAACCCTTTATTTCAGGTGAAATTTAACCCTTCAGTCACAGTAGCTGTTTTTGCAAAGCTGCGCATTGTCTTCAACACTTCTGCAAAATATACTTTTGACAAGCAAATAAACATTTAAAATGAAACTTAATTGTTTTGTATTTAATTTGGATAGTTTGAGAAAAATACAAATTATTGCATCATTTCTATGTAATTCACTCCATCCGTATGCATTTACCTATTGTTATCTCTTAATACTGCTTGTGATTTGGGGAATTCTTCAATACTTTTTCATAATATGTGTTATTTAAGTTTGTTCACTTGCAAAGTAGAAAAAGCAAGCTGGGTTCTCCTTCAGTGTACAGTTTAGCTGTGGCACACCTGAAAGCTGCCTATTATTCTTATTAAGTGTTAAAAGAGATTTCAGTCTATTTTATATGTTAAAAACCAATTTTCTTATCAAGCCAGATTTTAAGGCTTGCTGAAGCAAGCTGCCCTGGTGACTTTAGAAATGTATAAATGTGGTTCTTGCAAAGCAGAATCAGTGTGCAGTTCCATATTGATACTGTGAGATTGGGAAGAAAACTTCTTTGAAAGATTTCAAATTAAACAAGGAATTTATATTTGGTGTCCAAAGTGTACATGCATAGTTACTGTTTCTCTTATTTGGATGTGTCCTCAAAAATATCTGTGTCCAGGGGATAGACTCTTAGTTCCTTCAGTGGTGTCCAGGCTGGAGCTCTGGATCAGTATTGCTACTGTGGAAGTAAAGCTTTGGCAGCTTTGCACAGTCCCCAGCACAGGCAGCCAATGAAAAAAAAACCACCCCAAAACAAACTAGTGGCATTCTGGGGGCAATAGAAAGCAGGTGTTGTGCATGTGTACAGACACCCACCCCAATCCCCCAGTTCTTCTGGAGCCTCCAGATCCTCAGTGGATGCTGCTGCCTCATCCCAGCTTGTGCCAAGATGTGTAACACCCCAGCTCCTCTGCTGAAGGGGTAGGTGGATTTGGACAGCTCTGTATCAATTCCTGAGGACACACAGTCACTTTCCCCAAATGGTTCACTCTCTAATTAGTGGGCACAGAGCCCTGCCAAGAAATGTATTTCTGGCAGAGCTCCACTTTACTGAGTGGGTCAGGATTTGGCTGATTTTTATTGCTATACTCTATATGTGATTGATTGATTTTTCTCAGCTGAATGTAATCCCCTGGTCTGTTTGTTTTGTCACATCAGCATACATAAATTGAATCTTTGATGAGGTAATCTTTCCAGGTTTGGTTGGTTGTTTGTTTTTGGTTTGTTGTTTTTTTTTTTTTTGGTGGGATTTCAATTTTGTGGTGGGTTTATGCATTTTCAAATATTTTAATGGAAGCATCCATTTAAGTAAATTAAAAACTTAACATCTTTTTTACTTATTTGCATTGGGTTTTTATTATTTGAAGACCATAGTCTAACTATGCTCTAAATTTACCTTCTTTTTAAAAGGATAAACCCATTACTTGCCTGGCTCTGAGCAAGGATTACAGGAAGTAAACAAGCCCAAGTCTCTATCTAGTTATTTTTAGCTTAACTATACTACTTTTCTTCTTAGTTCAGTTCAAGATGAGATGAGAACTGCAAATAGCCTAAATTAGTCTGTAGCATTTATATCTTGTTAGGTTTCCTGCTTTGGAAAATATGCAGGAAAATGATTATACGTGGTATTCATCTAGAGGCTGATGAGTTTGTTATAATTATGAAGGTAGATGTAATGAGATGAAAACATCTTTCTTTAGGCTCTCTGAGGAATTCCTTCTCTCCATACTGCTGTTGGGTTAACTGTTTTCTAACCAAAGTGTTCCTCAGCATTCACTTCTCACATTTTGGGGTTTCCTCAGTTCCTGTTTAGGAGATTTGATTGATTGGAAGCTCTGCCATTAGCATTTATAGGTGATAACTAATTAAATTCTACATGCACATGAGTGGATAATAAAGACCCCTTCGCATCTCATTTATTAACACAAATCTCCAGTGTAATTATCATTTTACCATTATTTAGCATGCTTAATAACTCTTTGTTGAGTAATTTTCTAGTTCCTTCTAAAAGACACTGAGATACAAGTGTATCTAAAATCTTCATCTTGTACAAAGTTATATTATAATAGTTTGGGGTTTGGTTTATGCTTCCTTTTATCTTTTGGGAAAAAATCTTTGGATTTTTTTCAGCTCATAGTTTTTCAAATAACAGGGAGTAGTGTCAGCAAGGAACTAATGAGAATGGGACTATGAATATTTACTATTTGAGGAGTGCTGGGTTTGCTTGATATCACTGTCAGAGCACATTAGAAATTGCTCTTTTTATTTTGTTTGTTTTGATGATGATGATTTTTGTTTGTGTGGTGGTAAGGTTTTTTTTTTTTCAAGGTTGTGTCCAAAGTCCTCCTTTCCCCAAGGGATTCTATCTGTATGTTTTTTCCATATGCTTTTATTTATGTGTTAGTAATAAACATGTATGTGTATATTTACATGCAATTGTCCAAACAGAATCTGTGCAAGTGCTTATGTTTGAGAACTGGTTATGATACCCTTGTTTTCATGTGAAGAGAACTCTGGACAAATTAAACTGAGTTTGGCAAACATTTTCCTTTAGTGATGTATTAACTTGCAGCATTTTTATTATATGAGTTGCCTGTGTGTATATATATTTCTAAAAATGCCTACTGTTACTGTAACTTGACAAAAGTTTAGTTGACTTTTATGTGGCAATACCTATTTCTGAGAAACTGGGAGTATCTTTCTGTTATTCTTTTGTTCATTTGTACCGTACCCTTTTGGAGAGTCGTACACTGAATATTTTGGTGTGAACTTTTATGACAGCAGAAGTTTCACTCAGGATTGCAGTTTAACTCTCTTGTAATGTGGAGGTATTCAAGATTTCAGCATAAGAAGCAGCACAAGTTCTTCCTTCATGAGAAGCTATCTTTTCCCTTAAATGTAATCCCAGACTCTGCTGTCACAATTTGCTAAAGCTTCACGTGAATTTGATCTAGAATAGCATTTTTTTTCACAAGCTTAATTATGCAGATATTTAGTCATTATTCACCTTTTATGCATATAGTAATGCCAAGCCATGTTTGGCCGCCAAACACAGGCCTTCTGGCACAGGAGTCATGTTTACATTTTTGACAGCATGTTGAGATCACCACCTGATCCAAATGTTTATTTAAGAAATTGTCAGAAGGAAAGCAGATCTTTAAAGAGAGTCAGATGTCCTGGTGGGTATTTAACATGCTCTATATGAGACAGCCTTTCTTGGGCTAGATCAATTTCTAACTAAAGGTAAACTAAAATCTTCTGGTGCCCAATTTAAACGTGAGTTCAGAGTTTACCTTAGGTTAGAAATTGGTCTAACTAAAGATATAAACAATGTCTACCTTTTTAGTTTCTTGACTTTCCAACATCCCTTTTCCTTAATCCATGAGTCTCTCTCATATCATCTCTGACATGATGATATGCTGTAGAAAAATGGAGAAGGCAGTTTTTCTGTAGGGACTAAAGCAGTAAATATGTATTTGCTTTCCAGTCATACAGTGAATGTCCACTCAGCCTAGGGACAGTAAATTTACAGGTTTTGTCAAACAGCTCACTGCAGTTTAAGATGGGAGTGACTTTGCAGTAGTGGAGCTTTCTCAGCTGTCGTCAGTTCTTACGGAGCTCTGGGGAAATGCACAGCAAAAAAGCCATGTAGCATCAACATTTGTAAACTAGATTCTTCCTTTCATCTCTGCAATCCTTGAAAACAGAAGTAATTGCCAATAGGATTGGGGTGGATGCAGCTGTGAGTGTAACTTGGGGCAGAGCTGCCCTCCTCACTCAGGTTTTTGTAGTAGGCAGAAGGTGAGTGTGGTTTGATTTCTCTCATTTTCAGCTATTACAGCTACTTTCTGCCAGTGTATCTTGGGGGATAAGATGTATCTCATCTTTTATCTTGAATGGTATTTTCTTACAGGCTTTGGGTCTTGGCAGCAAATACTCAAGATGTAGGAAGGAGATGTGGGGAAGTGTGCATGTGCTGATTTGTATTCTGCCTCATGGACTAACTCATGTTTCTTTAAGTGAAAGAGTGACTTACATATTGCATTCTGCCTTGGTCTGAACGAGACTGTTATTCAGGAAGCTGTTATTTGTTACTTCACAAATGCCTTTGGTATAACCTTCCTCTCACATAGTGCATTAAACTCCTCAGCTAATTTCTTTAAATTCTTCAGTCACTGAAGACTGTGCATTTTTATAAGTGACTTGAACATAAAGCACTTAATTTCAAAATGTGTAAGCATCTAAATCTTGCTGCTGTGATTATATTTTGAGTGTTGGTGCAAAAAAAAAAGGAAAATAATGAAAAAATAATAGGAGGCTGCTAAGGCTTCTATATTGCAAAACAAAAAAAAAAGTGTTTAATATGCCTTTTGATGCAATTAGTGCAGAAAAAGTTACTAATCTGCATTTTAAATGGTAGAGAATAAGGGTCCTACTTTTCTCTGGCTTCCTTTGTTTTGCTTTTGGAAGCTCTAGTTTGTGCAAAATTTCATGATGATACACATCTTGTACATGTCACTTTGGTCTTTCAATCATTTGTTCAATTTTGTTCTGTCTATATATTTTGAGGTGTTCTGTTGACGAAAGTCCTTGGAATGTTAAATAATTCTTAGATTAAGTATGTCTTGTGAGAACCTGACAAGAAGGGGTTTATAGTAAATATGTGTCTCTGAAACTCCCAATTTTTGTTGGTAGCCAGCTGAGCAACTTTTGCTTCCACGTGCTTTTACTTCCATCTTTTCATTAAGTGTTTAGTAGCGCGGACATTTTGCAGGAACTTTTAAGGACTGCTGGAAATAAACTAAATGCCTTGAAGCCTGGGCCCTTCACACCACCAGTGAGGATGAAAATTTCGTGGTGGAGTTCTCCTGTGGCTGCCAAAGTGACCTTGGTGGGTGGAAAGATGACGGAGAGCTGTGGCGGCCGCGGCTGACAGCAGCGCGATAGCGGCACGCTTGACAAATCGCCGGCATTAAAACGGGGGGCACTTTCGGCAGCACCGGCGTCCCAATCCATCAGTCCTGATTACTACACAAACGTCAGCCCTGGCACAGAGCACATTTGTCAGGGGGAGTAAAAAGCAGTTGTTAGTAGGAGCACTCCCTGTCACGGTAATGGACTGAGGCTCGCGGCGCTGACTCACGGGAACCGGCGCATTGGCAAACCACGACTTGGAGAAAACACTTTATTTACACTGTACAGTGGGGTAATTAAAAAGGCAGGATTAGAAACTTTGCATAGGGATGACTGAAAAGTTTCTTGGGTGCTCGAGGTTACCTGAAGAGTTTCAGAAAGATTTGTGTTCTATAGAAGGATTAAATGCAGCAGAGGATCAAAAATGCGTTCTTGTAAAAATTCTTTGAAATGCCTAAATCAGATGAGTTCATCTTTGGTTTTTCTTAATGCTGGTGTAGAAACTATACAATAGGAGTTCAGTCAGAAATAGTTGCAGAATTGGATATGGATTGATATTTTCAGTCATAGCTACTTATTTGTGCATCTTTCATAGGGTTTTTATATGTGTATAACTGAGGAATTCTACAGAAAGATCATAATTTAGAGTAAAAAAAATCACTGTAAATAGTGGTCTGCATATCAAACAGCTGATTTTGTTATTGAAGAGAGTAGGAATATCCCATAAAGAAACAGCATTACTCTAGTGTCACTTCTGTATTGTAAAACTGATATTCCTAACAGCTTGTCAGAAACAAAACTGTTCTCATTTTTGCTCACTGATTAGTCAGTATTGAGTGGATAATAGATTAAAAAAACCTTCAGATAATTATTCCAGAAATAATGAGTCATTTAAGTTCAAATGTGTTTATATTTGATTTGTTTGGGCGTTTTTGGAAGGAATCAGTATATTTGTTAATGCCAATACTGTTTTCAACACAGCTTTTCTGTAGAAGAATTTTTATTTATTTCAGATCTTTTGTCTCACCTTGGAAAAGAATGCAAAATATGTGATAGAGAATACCTCATGGTGAATGAATAAAATACTGTTGCAATTGAGAGAACTTAAAAGCCATCAATTGCTCTTTTTTTTGCCTGTGTGGAGTTTTCGTGATCTGTTTTTTTCTGAAGTTTCACCTCCCAGTTGTCCTACCCTAATTAATACCAATTTAAAAAAACAAAGCCTTTTGCCAAACACTGAAATGCTGAAAAGAGGATGGCCCTGGGGAAGGCTGTATTTGATTTCTCAGTTGCACTTAGGTACATTTTAGTTATTATTTTACTTTTCAGGTGATGATTAAACTTGGATTCATCAAAAAAAAAAGGAGAAAAATTTCATCTATAGTGCTAGAAATATAAATGTTTCTTTGGCTCTGAGATCCTTCTGGCTCTGTGTTGTGGGTTAGAGTTTAGTGTGCAGAAGTCAGTATATACATCTTTCAATGTTTTGAGTTAAACCTCCATTCTGCTAAATAGAAATGATGAGTTTCTTACACTGCTTAAAAAACTGGCAGTTGTCTTGTCCCTCCTCCAGCACTTCAAATTAAATTTACATTACATTTTAGATCATTTGATTGAGTGCAGCATTTGCTGCCAAGTTGAAACAATGGAGAGATGGGTTTGAAACATGGATGTTCTTCTTTGGGTTCTTCTATTGATAAACCTCCTGAATTAGCAATAAATGTCTCAGGTGTGTTACCTGGGCACCTCATTACTTCATTTCTTTACATTCATGTGCTTTGGGAAATATTAGTGTGTTTATTCTTACTGTCTTAATGAAATTAAGAACGGATTAGGAGGATCAAATCTTTCCCTAAAAGGGTGGTTGTAATGTGTTTCAAAATGTAACGCTGTGCTCTTGGATACTGAGATTTCATTCAAACACTGTTGCAAACCTTTCTTAAGTCTACAGATATGTGGCAACAATTCCATTCTGAACCTCCGAACACCTTTTTGTGTGTGTTACTAGAAAGATCCCATTCAAATCAGATTTTGGGTAAGATTGATTACTGGAGATTATTTTTAACCTGAGGAATTAAATGAAAGATTATCTAGATATAATATCTTGCTGTGCATGAAAATGTTGATTGCTGTACTTTTGTGTTGATGAAACAGTGGTTTGAGGAGGTAAACATTCCTTCCATCATTATGGCTTTACTGCTTTGCCATTCCCTTATTTTTTCCTGCTCAATGGACATAATCAGTTGTATCTGTATTTGCGTGGACAGCTGTAGGCCATGTGTAGTTCACCTAGCTTGCTAAAGACTGCCTCTAACTGTTATTTATTATGGGAATTTGCACACAGCTGAGACTATCCAACATAAAATGTTCACAGAGTTAATCCAAATCTCCAGCCAGCTCTTTGAATTTGATCTTCTTCCAAACCAGACTGAAAAGTCAGGTTGTTTTTAAGTTTTCTGGAAAATGGAAATTTCCGTTATGTTCTCTTCCCAAATCATACCAGTTTGGGTAAGAATGAAATCCCCAACATTTTCCTGACTTCTCACCATGACCCCTGAGCAGTCCACCAGGTTTTCAGGGAAGCCAGAGCCTAAGGGGAAGGTAGGTAAAGTTTGCAACCTGTGGGCATTTTCTGGAGGGGTTTTTTTTTTTTCTGTTAAGGCAGCATGGAACAATTTGCAAGGCAAATTCTGGCAGGCTGTCACGGGCTCTGTTGGAAATCATGAACTGTGACAGCTGGGTTTTCCAGATCCCTCTGATCTTCTCCAGTGAGCTCCCCTAACAATGTTTTTACTGCATTCCAGTGCAGGTTGGACTACACTGGCAGGGGTCTGTGAGGAATGGCTAACTTAATGATGGCTCTGTGCACTGTTCAGGAGGGCCTGAGGTTTATGGATTATAGCACCATTATGTCTCAGAAGTTAATAGGAGAGGGCTGTGATCAATAGAGCATTCCAGGGCTTTGGAGGTAAATTCAGCAGTGCAGCACAGGAAGAGGATGTCAGTGTGCACCTTGGATTTGGGGCGTGACAAGTCCTGCTTTGGCAGGTAAAGGGATGATCCCAAAATAGGGATACTCAGAAGTTTTCTGCTACAGCAGTGGGAGGGATTTTCACCTGTTTACCCCAAAATACTGTCAAAACCCCACAAATTAAGTTTCTTAAACCTGAAATCACAAAAGTGAATTAACTATTACCGTGGCAAGACAATTTATAATTTCGCCATTGCTCCTGCAAAAAATAGCTCAATGAAAGCATAAAAATACCCATTGAAGAACAGAAAATCTTCTAAAGCATTTGAAAGAAGTAGTGATAAAAAAAACCACCTGATACTGTACAATCTATAACAAACAAATATAAAACCTAACATAAAAACAACCCTGACACAAACAAGAAAATTATATTAGAAGTAACAAAACCAAGAAATCTCCCAGGAAATTATTAGCAAATAGATTTTTGCTGAAATGCCAAGCAAAGAAAAATACAAATATATACTAATATTAGTTGATACCTTCAGTGAATAGCCTGAAACTTAACCCTGTCACACCAACACAACAAAAAAAGGAGTGAAAATGTTCCTCAATCATACAATTCCAAGATTTAAAGCTCCTTTGAGCATATCATCAAATAAGAAACTATGTTTTGTGGTGATAGTAATCAGAGAAATTAACAAAGTTCTAAGACTTACCTGGGACGTGCAGACACCATACAGGCCCCAGGCAAGTGGCAAAATTAAACATATGAGCAGAACCCTTAAAACCCAAATTAATTAAATCTGTCAAAAAGCTTCCATAAGTTCAAACCTTGCTTTAGTAAAAGTCCACACAACCAAGACCAAAAAACAACATAAGTCCCTATAAAATATTATATAGCAGAACTTTGCTACTACAGCAATGAGAGGGACCTTCACCTACAATCCTTTGTGTTAATGAAGACACTTGTCTTATTAATTATTGCACTTTGTCTTATTAATGATTATTTTATTTATATGTAGTTATTGTTGCTTGCATACTTCACCCACTTTGCATGTGCTTGATGTATTTGCATACTCATCATAGAATGCAAATAGGATCATCCATTTGCACATGGTTTATAGGGATAAATGTTTTCATTAAATTATCTCTGGTACAACCAGAAATAGTGTGCTAAAAAGTGAGAGACTGCCTTCTTCCAAACATCAAAAATGGAAGTTTAGGCTCACCTGCTCTTTCTTACTCTAAATCTATATGTGTGTCTGCTTTTTCAGGCTTTCCTATTTATATTAAAATTGCAAGGAGACAGGACAATACTGAATGTGTCAGAGTTCAGTGCTCAAAATCAATATGTTGTAGGGGACAAGCCCTTTTTTCAATATACTCCATTTTGAACAAATACTGGTAGAATCACAAAAATGTACCCATTTATGTTCATACGTAACTTTGTTTTTCATTTGAAAGGAACGTCCCTTTCTTGCAGGTCTCATTTTTTTGTTTGGAAAATTGACTGGTCCTTTACCTTGCCAGTGCACTTCTCTTTTTGTAGAGGCTGCCAGAAAGGAGAGAAACAATGGACACTCTCACTGTCTGGGTCTTCTTTAGGTTTTGGTGAGAAATGCTGCTTGCATATCTTCAGAATTTCATGCTGTGCTCAAAATATTCCATAAAGAGCCATTAAACCAGGCAGAGAGAAAATTCATGAGACATTCCAACCATCAAGAATATTCTCTAAACCATTTGCATGCTTATCCTTAGTCACACTGTATTATTTTGCCATTTCTCTCAGCAGTGTAAGTTTGTACTTTATGAACATGGTGAATTAAGGAAATTGATAATGCCTGCTTTTCCTTGTACAGGCTGACCTCTCTGATCAGATGATAGTAAGATTTTGCTTCAAGGGGATAAAGAAATAAATACTTTATTTATCTGTGCTTTAAAATGTATGTGTGTGAAAGAATTCTCTCAATAAATTCAAGGCTGAGTGACAATTTTGCTCCATACCATTCTAGTTCAACCTTTGTAGTGTATTTTGTTAAAAAAACAGCCAGAGGAGGCAAAGAGATCTTCAGACATGACAATTGCTTGAAGTGGTGTTTGCAGTGATGGAAAAGACAGCAGTTCCCCTAGGAAGGAAAAACAACCTTAGAGTTATTTTATTTTCTGTATGTACACATCTGAACAGCTGTAGAGGAGCTGGAGTTGGGAATCATCACTTTTGTTGATGTTTGTTTTGTCTTTTATTTATCTGTGTCTGTCTTCCAAGACTGCTGCTAACTTGTGAGTATCTTTGGGGTTTGGTTTGTTTATTTTAATGAGATCATATGGAACTTTTTACTCTTTTTTCCCCCCTTTGAAATAAAAGAGAATATTCTAGACAAAGTGAAATCAAATTTTCTGTGATTACTGACTTCTTAAATATTTTACTCATCATTCCTGTGCTGTGGAATCATGGAACAGCCATCTCCCTGAGCCAGCAGTGGGTGGTTGTAGCCAAGGAGACCCATCCTGGGGTGCAACAGCAGAGCAGTGCCAGCAGCTCAGGGAGGTGATCCTGCCCCTCTCCTCTGCCCTGCTGAGGCCTCACCTGGGATATTTTGTCCAGCTTCAGGTTCCCCAGTACATGGAGCTCCTGGAGCAGGTCCAGCAGGGGATTTCAAAGGTGAATAATGGAGTGGAGCATCTTGGTTATGAAGAGAAGCTGGGTGTGTTTAGCCAGGACAAGACATGAGGAGTGAGAGGGGACCTCATCCCTGGCTCTCAGTGTGTGCAGGGAGTTAAAGGAGTCATTTGTGTCTGGGGGAGCAAAATATGACCAAAGAAGACTTAGACTAGATGCCTCTTTTTTGTTTTTTTAATTTCACAAATTTACATCTCAAGTAATGACAGATGCTTCAAATGTGAAATTGAGAGGGTTGTTTGGCTTTGGTTTTGTTTGACATTTGCTACACTAAGGAGAAATAAGGAATAATAAATGAGTTCAGCACAGGCCCCCTCTAATGAGCATTAACAAAACAGGGAAGTTTTAACAGAAGGAAGTTTTTGCAGATGTGCTGTATTTTATTGGGTTTGCAAAATCTAGGTAACCATATTAAAAAATCAGTTTTTCTGAACTGCTGAAAACCTCAATAGCTAAGTTAAATATGAATTAGATAATACATTGGTTATGAATAGAGAGCTTTGGTACTAAAATCTTTTGATACCCAGTTTAAACATAAGGGTTCACAGTTTAGTAAGAGCCAGTCTAAGGTGACTGGCTGCCAGCTGGGCTGACTTCACTGAGAGGCCAGAGTGGAGCAAGAGGGCTTCAGATTGACTCATCTGAGACTGGGGACTCTGAAATGACACTCAATCCCCATGGAGAAGATACTTGACAGTCCAGTTTACATATTCCCTCCTAGTAATCTGAAAAGTGGCCATGACATTGGCTCCAGTGGGAGCTGCTTGGCAGCTTTCCCTGTGTGTGAGAGAGAGAAGGTGCTGCAATTAGAGACAATAGGATGTGGAGCAGGAAGACAGAGGAAAAGGCTGAATTTTATTAAATTGAATGTTTTCATCAATAGCTAAGCAACAGCCCCCATGTAACACTGTGAATTAATTGTGGAGAATATTTGTTGTTCTGCCACATGCTCGCTGTGTAAATACTGCTACCAGCAGTACAGGCAGCTCTGTGTTGTGTTTAACATTGCAGTGAAATACAGGTGTGTGAAAAGGGCGCTGTAAAATTTCTGCTCCTTTTATTTTTCTCCTTGATAATTTTTCTTTCTCTTTGAAGAGGAGAAAATAAGCTTGAGGCTCCTTGCATTTCAAACGTGTGCACCATACACAGTTGTTCCATGTATCAAATCTCTGTGTTTTGAAGGGTTTGTGGGTTTTTGTTTGATTGCTTTGGGGTTTGTTTTGTTTTGGATTTGGGGGGAGGGGGTTGTTTTTACTTTAGGTGTGGAAAATTGTACAAATCTGTTTGTAAATAATGGTTCCCCTGACAGAACTCCTAAAAATACAGCATGATTCATGATAAACACTGGAAATTATTTTCATGGTAGGAAAATAGAAATGACTTATTAGCTAATTGAGCATTAAAATATATTTGAAATTGGAGGGCTGTTAAAGCTGTGATAGGGACATCATTCCATGCAAGCTAAAATATTGTTTGGGGTTTGTGACTTTGGGTTTTTATTTCTGATTTTTAAATACCACGTTCATTTTCTAAAGTAGCATCTGCAGGGCAGGCCATGTATTTTTATGATGCTTATTTCAGTTCTCAGGCTTTATAACGCTACCCAAAGGCATGCTATGCTAACCCAGAAATTCATTTTTTATGTCTTGTTGTGTCTGAATAACTAGATGAACCAATAATAGCCTGAAAGTACATCCAAGGTGAGCTTAGGGTTAGCAAGGTAATGGTGTCTTTGTATTTCACTTGACAAATTTTGATTTGTGAATTAAGCACATGAATAGCAGCTGGGATGTTTTATAGCAGGAGTTATGTGAGCTTGGAATGGGCAGACTGGGTGTAGAGCACAGTAGGAGCTTTACATCTGCTGCTGTCTTGGTGCAATAAGAAATGGGGCTCATCTTTCAGAGGAAGTGTCAGGTCTTAAACTCTGAAAGTAGCTCTCAAATTAGGCTTCTCTAGTGAAAAATAAATATAATTGAGTGCCTGATTCCGTGTGTGCGTGTTCTGAAGGCAGAGAGCATTATTTGCACAGTGCTAAGTGCAAATGGAGACTGACAGGTTTTTTCTGTGTCCAGATGATGTTAACCAGGAGCCAAGTTAGAATATATGGCAAACAGACTGAGAGTTTTCAGCCTACACTTGGGATAACATGATGTGCATTATATCTCTGATTTGTACATTAAGAATTTACTTCCCTTTTCAGTCAGTCCCTTTTTCAGTCCCTGAGAAAACAGAGAGGGTCGTGCATGTGAAATGTTGGTGGAATTGTCTCGGTTCCCTTCTACACCTGAAGTTCAGTTTATGGGATTTCTCCTCCAGGCCCAGGTTACTGTTTGACCATCACAAGGACTTGTGACACACAGTATAGTGCAAAATAAGAACCCATTAATACTGGTCTCTAAGTGTAGCTACAGGTGTGGAAGGAAGATGTGCAATATTCCTGGAATGATGCAATCTACAGCATTTGGAAGGATTCATTCCTCTTCACTTGGTCTGTTTGCAAACAATTTAAAAAATTTGGCACATCATCTGTTTTCCTGTCACTTCCAAATAAGTTAGAGAGGTGCAGGGAATCAGGGATTGCTTCCCTTTTTATCACATGTATTTATTAAGACTATGGCTTCTCTAGCAAGTCTCATTTTTCTTCATGTTTTTTTCTGAAACACTTTTTTTATGCTTTTCAGCTGGAAATCTCCACTGTAAGAACTGTAATAAATAATATTTATATCATAATCTAATATTGATAGAGTATTTTTTAAATATAGTGTAGCTTTGTGGTCTAAATGATTGAAACATACAGCTGAATTTTATCCCCTTTGAATTAGGTCAGATGTTTACTTGTTGATTTACTAGGTGATTTCTGAAAGACTTAGTGACAGTTCTTAAAAACTTACAAAATAAAACTACATAGCACTGTCTCTTAGGATAACCAGCTCTCAATTTATGGTCCTGAGGGATGAAAACCCTCTACAGTACCTTTCAGGAGTGACTTGTTAGTCCTCCATCAGGCCAGCCATCTTTCCATTGTCTTTTCATGGTGAAGATTAAATTACTGTAAAACATTTCATCAACACCATGCTGAAATCCTTTTCAGGAGTGCCAAATCCCTTTTAGCTAAAGAAACAAATTTGAATTTCTTCTTAATTCGCTCATTACAAATTTATGTTGACTGTTCCTTATCATCATTTCTTATCTTCACAAAACTCATGTTTGGCAATTGGTTCCGTGTCATTTGATATCAGAGTTAAGCTGACAGGTCTATTAATTTCTTTTTCCTCCCCTTCTCCTCCCTTTGCAAAGCAGGTATTGCTTTGTGTTCCTCTGGGATGCTTCATCCTCTCCAAGTGTTCACAATGATGATCACAAATTGGTTAGAGATTTTTTTTATTGGTTGTTTTCTCAAATATTTTCTCAAAAGCTGTAGGCTCAACTTTTGATGTTATTGATGTGAAGATATCTGTGATGCCTAAATATTCTTTACTCATTGATTTAAAGAAATTGTACACAGTTTTTCTTTTTGTTATAAGTTCTAGTTATAAATACAGTGCCTTTTTGAAGATAAAAGCAAAATCTCTGTTAAGAATTCATCCAGTTTTAGCACAACTTTGCTTCTTTTTTTCCTTCCTTATACTTAAGGGTTTTTTTTTTTTATTTTTCCTCTTCCTTACAGTTTCTGACTCATGTTGTGCTTTACATTTCTAATGATCAGGAATAAAAATACAGTGTATAATCTCATTCTGTTATTAACAGAATTAGCATAAAAAACCCCACAAAGAAATCATGAAAAAATTAATACAGATGTTGTCAAGATTGAAACGAAAAGTGTTTCTAACAATTAGAGTTCATAACACACAGCATGAATGTAGCAATTGTTCTGTTATGGCAGCTGACTCAATTTGATGTATATACAATTAAAACCCTGAAGAACTAATTCTTAAACATTCTTCACATATGTGAAATACTTTGCTATCCACAGTGCTTTTGTTTGGACTTGCTAAAAAGCTCTCATATATAGCAAAAGAACTTTAATGGAAAGAAATAAAATGCAGAAAATTGCAATTTTTTTTTTTTAGCCAAGTGCCAAACGTGTGCATTTAATCCCCTTGTGATTAAAACACTTAAAGGTGCACTTACCTTCCTGTGTGAGTGTTCCCATTCTCTGAAATGAGGCTGCTTATGCTTAAAACCTTTAGCAAGGCCATATGAAAGAGCAGGTTTTGTGCATTGTTAACTAAATAGTACTGATGACTCCATTAAAATGAACATGCATACAATATCTTTGAATTTATGCCCTTATTGCTCCCATTTTTGAAATTTGAAATATTGAGAGCGAGGTAAAGCTATCTGCAGCCTTCAGAGTACAGCGAAAGAAAAGAAGCCTCTCATCATAAATACCATTACTTCAATTGCATTTTTCCACCCAACTGGGTAATTCTGAAACTCCAAGTCATGCAAAGGAGAGGAGTGAAGAAAGAAATCACACTTAGTCTGGTGTGCCAGCCATACCACAGTAGTTTTAAGGTTGTATTTTGTCCACATCTACTCACTGTTTTTTTAAACCTTACATTTGTAATAAGGTTTTCATTCAGCTTCAGTGAAGTGTTGCAGGGCTCAGTTACCTGCCATACTGTACCTATTAGGAGTTGAAGGTTTTAATCCTTCTTTAGCTCTTTTTGTAAATGTATTGCCACTGTATACTTGTTGAGTTCCAGATAGGCTTTGAGACAGCATTTTTTGTTCTGTACTGAATAAGCATAAATTGTCATCACATCCTATCAGAATAATATGTAGTATTGATTCTATACATAATCTTCCAGAATATTTACAAGGGAAATGTAAATCACCTCTACTTGGTATTGGTGGATCTGTGCACTGAGTTCTTAATAAATCTTTTGAGGTGTATCAGTTGTTAGTAATTATTATGTAAGTATATCAGTCCATGTCAAAGCCTATAAATCCAGTCTCCACACCTGCACTCTCCTGCAATAACTTTACACATATGAATATGTTGGTAATTTCCATGTGATTTTTTCCTTAATTATTATTTTGAGTTAATAATGTTTGAAATATTTAGTATGAGTCTTGAAGTATCAGTGGCAAGAGGAGGCTCTGAGGAGATTATTAGCAGCATTTTATCATGTGGTTATGAACACTGGAATGTTCTGTCCTTCTCTTACTGTTCTTTTTATTATGTACTCTGAAGTTTTGCCCCAACCAAGCCAACAGTGCTGTCTGATGCCACACTGTGACCTAAAGGACTGAGCTGGTGAGGTCTTTGGTTGTTTGCTAAAATCAAGTAATTTCTAGTAAGTTGTGGCTTCATATTAGCCAGTTATTATATGTGAGAGTTACAGATCACAAAATTAGTGTGGAAATGTTAATGTCATTCTTAATAGTTGCTTCATGACTATTCTTTAGAAGGAAGACAAACCTTGATGTTTAAATATGCAATAAAGGTGCATAGACAGTAAAACTGTGGTCATGTTGGTGCTTATTTTCCTCGTACTACTATAGTCACACTTGTAAAATCTTTTGGGTCTTTTTCTTGTTTTGCAATCTGAATTGTAGAAACACGTCCTTATTTAGGTATTCCAGTGTCCAGCAGCTTGTGGCTAATAGCTTTATCCCATGTTCTTATCCAAAGCCTTAATCATTTTCCATCATAGTTTTGCTTAGGGCATGGAAGTAGATGATCTTTCAGTCCCTTCCAGCCCAAACCATTCTGTAGCTGGTTGTGTGAAAAGAGGCTCTTTCAGTTTTGGATCCTGATCTCATTTCCGTGATCAAAGCACGTGGGACTGTCAGGAAAGTGCAGGGCAAGGAAAAAGGGCTTCACTTTCTTAAAACAGGCTTGCTCCCTTATTTTTTGGTGTCAACAATCAGAAATTGTTGCACACCACACAAGAATCAGCTGGGTGAAATAAAAGCACCACTTTTGCTGTACGATTTTCATCCCAGATAATCCTAAACAGGATGCATTTCACAGAAGTACAGAAATGACCACAGAGTTATATACACACCTGCAAATCTCATTCCTCTTTTGAGCCTACACCAGGTATTCAGTGGGGAAGCAACTTGCCATGCCTAGTGAATTTTAGAATCATTGTGTCTTTTGGAAGAGCTCAAATGCCACTAAGGAAATAAAACAGGAAGAGGTACTACAGAGAAGCAATATGGAATGGAAATGGGCTAAGAGGGTATAAATGTAATTAGCGAAGCACATTTTCATGACTAGTAAAATTAGCACCCATTTATACATGTTATACACTTGAACCCTTGTTGACACCTGAGGCTGGGAAAATATATCTGCTAATCAAAACATGTAATTATATCCTATGAAGCTGAAGTAACGCACTGAATCCTTGCTCTTCATGGTGTTAATGATTTGTGAAACTCATTTACCCAATCACCTCAGTTTGTCCTTTCTTGCTGCATTTCTGTTCCCCAAAATAGTGAGGTCAGGGACATTATAAAGCAATTAAATATTAGATCTATGGAAGAGTGAGCATTGCGTAAATTGTTAGGTGGTATTGATATTAGAGAAGAAGGTGCTCTCAGTAGTGGGGAAGAATTCTCTGGTTATAAAATAAGCAAAGCAAGATAAGTTATTAACTTGCTGGAGAACTAAAATTCCTGTGGAGCTGTAATGTAGTGGGATGGTTGGTAACTTGTAATTTCCCACTGGCATGTGCTTACTTTCCTGTCTTCAGAGCCCATATCTACATCTAATTTAAGAACATTATGGTCTGACACAAACATAAAGGGGGAAAAAAGTATAAATGATTGGTTTTTATAGTGGTTTGGGCCCATGCAGGAGAAGTACTGAGGAAAAAATGGGATATAAAAAATGTTTACTAAGTTTCATGGTATGACAACAGATGAATTTGTTTTGGTTTGCAACCCAGTTGTAAAGTAGCATTGTGGAGATGTGAGAGATGAATCAACCTAATGTAGAAGAACAATTTCTTTATTCTGGCAATAGTGGTGTGTCACTTCAGTGAAAGGGATGCTGCCATAGCCATGGACATCTTGCAGCTTTTGGTTTCTGTGGGTAGGTAGCAAAAGGGAAAACTGGGAGTGGGGAAGGGGGCAAGAAGGGTTTAGATAGAGTTTTATATTGATGAAAAGTACAACCACAAATTAACTTATTCACAATAGCATTAAAACCATATTTAGTTCAGGCTAGTTAAATTGTAAAGATGATTGTAAAAGGGAGAAATGTTTCTGCTGTAGCACCTCTTATCCATCTTGATTAAGCAGCTCTGGCAGGTACTTTTAAATAAGCAGTCCTAAATACTCTTTTTAACCACTTTGGGTTTCTATATCTGGCTCTCTTAGATGAACCAAACAAGAAGAGTTTTTATAACAATGCTACTTTACCATTCTTCACTTGCACCAGTTTTATTGACATTCAGTGGGGATGTTTACTTTCTGTGAAAGCCAAGATAATTAAAATTTAAAACTGAATAAACATAGTATCCATAATGTTTATTAATCATGAGTTTCTGTGAAGAACAGTGCAGTATAAAAGTGCATTAACTAGTACAGATACATCAGCATATGTAGTATTAAGAGATTTGTTAGAAAACTGGAAATGAGCAGAAAATTTACTGCTTCTAATATTTGAAGGTAAATTAATTCAATGTATCATAGTTCTGTTGATATCTTCCTTTGCACGCTAATTTCATGTAAGAGAAGCTGGCAATATTTTCATGTTGTATTTGCTATATGCAATGTAGTTACTGTCCTAAATTTCCCATTTAGATGCACTGATCTCATAGTTTTAGGTGAACACTCATGGAATACCATAGATGTTTTGAAAAAACCCACAATTTAAGTCAACAAAATTTATTTGGTTGTAGGCACTTGCTGTGCCTACCTTGAGATAAGATTGGAAAGTCTAAATAAGTTATCATATAAATAGAACTGGTATGGTAATATATAATTTTGCATTGAATCTGTACATAAGACATCTAATGCAGGAATGTTCTGTTAATTATTATTGTGCATCTACTGGAATTGCTGTAGGTGTTCTTCCAATATGTTCTGTTTGTGATGGGATATCTGGCAAATCCTCTAAGTTGTAACATTTATGGTAGAAGTTATTTCAATATTGAGACAATTCTAATTCTCCATTTAAAGTCCTTAGGTATGATTTTTGAGCATGAATTTAAAGCTTTCTGTCCCTCTATGCACTGCTTACCTCAAACCAGTGTAATGGAATCTGAATACCTGTGCAGGGAGTGGACTGCTTGGACCTTCAGAATCCAGGAATAATCCCAGAGGATTTAGGTGAAAGGTACTGGAAGCTCAATCACAGACCTTGAGTTCTCTTCAGAGTGAGTTGTTGCCAGGGCTGCACTACTCACACTTTAACACAGCAAGGATTGTTCATGCTTAGTGACATTTAAATTTAACATTTTTCCTTGCTTTATCAATTTATATTACCCAGTCATGCAGGAACTTATTTTTTTAGGGTGGTTGTTTTTGCACTCTGTTCTGAAGATTAAAAGAGCAAAGTGTCCAACACAGCTTTAATCCCCTCAGTTCTGTGCCCATGTTGTGCTCAATGAAGCCATTTTGCAACTGAAATGCTTGATTTTCCTCCTGGATTTAGTAGAGAGTGGGAGATGCTTTTAGGTATTTTCCAGAGGAAGACCATTCTGTCATGAATTCACTCATTTAAGTTAGGTGGACAAGACCTCCCTCTGAACGCATCTCAGGAGTGCTTATTTCCCTCCCCTGACTGCAGAGAATAGCTTTGGCTTCTCTGTAAAGAATCTGGCCATGATCTAAGTGCCTAATTTAGGTAAAGAAGGTCCCACCTATATGGGTTTTTAATGCACGCTGGACTTGTTGACCAGTAAATAACAGCTTAAAAGGGTTTTGTCAGTATTAGATGGTGAAAGGAAAGGTCATAAAGATGAACTTTGAGATATTTGTTTGTGAAAGGGCTGCTTCAGCTGTGACACTGCTCACTTGAACCTTCCAGAAGTGAAGTTTCACCTTTAGTTGTCCCTTTCTGGGAAATAATCACTATCAGTGTGATTTGCCTGATGGCCTTCATGTACCAGATGATATCTAGGGTTCGTCATGACTGACAGATAGGATTTGATATGTGGAAATTTAAATAGTTCCAAATGCTTGTGATGGAGTAAGACTATCAAGTAATTGGGAGGGACTAGTTAAGATGTCAGAGTGCCCTTGGAGGCTTCATCAGTGTTTGTCATGATACCCTACCAGTGAAATCCATACATCTAGAGGTGAACTGTGAATTTGCAACTTCCTCTATGAAACAGAGGTTCTGCTTTGTCACAATTCCAAGCTCTGTTTGCTGTCTCCTTCAGAAGAGTGCTGGTTTTACAGCTCAGTGCTTCTCTGTGTTGGAACGAGGTCAGCAGCTGTATGGATTTTATCAGTGATAAACATGACTGCATCCAGGAAAGGTCCCAGTTTAAATTCTATTTTCTAAACCACGCCTTTGCTCCCAGGTGACTGAATACAGCTCTTGGCCACGGGTGACTGGTGGCATGTTTAATGTCCTGAGTTAATGACCCAACCTGCATCAGAGATGTTGTGATAAAAGCAATGACTGTTGTGAGATCACTGCTGGGCTGAGGGACAGTCTGTCCACTTTGAGAAAAGAGGTTTCTAGTGACCCTTCACTTGACTCACCTCCTCCTGCCTTTGTGTCATCTTCTCCTATTTGGCACATATTTACATAAATTGAAAGTGGAAAATTTATTTTTTCTGACTGATGTAACTTGTTCCTGTGGCTAGTACTAAAAAAGAAAGTCTAAAAAAATATTACTGGCATGTGAAAATTCTTATTATGTTCTTAAGTTTATTTCTTGTCATGTTTTTACATCAGCTGGCAAAGTAGAAGCTGTGTGCAGTATTTTATACATGAGCATGGTTTCCTTCCATCCTAATGCACTCTTTGGATCTACTGAACAACAGGGATGTGTTCAGGATTTGTGCCCTGCACAAAGGGAAGGGAGCAGTTGGTCCAGAGACTGCCATGGCAGCAGTGCAAGGAAAGGAAATACAACCTCTGTCAAGGGCCAGCCCTCTCCCCTCCCACATTCAAACAGGGCCTTAGTGTTTGGACAATACCTAATCCTTGATCTGAAAGGATGTGTGATGTGTCCAGGTTTGTTGTTTTGTTGGTTTTTTTTTTTTTTACCTTGGAGGAATAAAATGCTCAGCTGCACCTAAAACAGTCTTACTGTATTTCTTCAGGACAGTCCTCTAATTCTTGGTCCTCAGAGCTTTTGAGTTGTTTTTTTCCCAAGTCTGACAGAATTGTAACCAGTTATGTTCTCTCATCTTCTTGACTGTCTTTTCATGTCTTTTACTCCAGCTTTTCCTGAAGGTTTTGTAGTTTGTTGCTCCATTATATGCAAGCATGGAGTGGGCAGTGGAAAACTTACTGTGAACATGGGGTAGTTTTTGTAAGAACATCCAAACTGGATCTCTGTTTACACCTAAGGTCACTCTTGTGTTATTCGTATTTTTTGTCTCTGACTTCTGCCTGTGCTCCTGTTCTTACCTCCAGCTCTGCTTCTCTCCTCTCGTGCTGGGATTGGCAATGAGACACTGTGCTAAAGCAGTTTGATGGCTCCTTTTCATATTCTGATAATTTTTCTCTCATTTTTGAGATCGCTCTGACCCATTTATTGCTTTGTTCTTCTTAATATGACATTTATGGACAATGATGGACACTTAAAAAAATGGACAACAGTTGAAAATTTTCAAATGTCAGCCTGTTTCAAATACTATTTAACACTTCTAAAGTTCAAGTCACTACTTGGCCTTTTCTTGCTTCCTCTTTAATGAAGACTGAAACTTCTTCATTCTGCTCCCAAAAGCAGAAGCATTTGATTTAGATTAACATTGACTCTACTTTTCAGACACCCTTCATCCCACAACAAACCGTGTATGGGATCAAATGGCATCATTTTGATCAACTAAAATATTTGGAGATAAGCTGTCTGTGAACTGTCTTACGCTTTTGGCATTTCCATGGTAATATATGTGGAGGAGGAGAAATCTGACTTATACATGTTTTCCCAATCATGATTTGTCATTATAAGTGAAGATTCTTTTAGGTAATGTAGTCAACACAATTAAAGCTAAAAGCCAAGTTTGGCATAATCCCAGTTTTAGCCTTTTGGAAATATTGCTCATACAGAGTGAGATTACATGAAGTTCCTAATTGCCAGGATTTATAAGAAAATACTTCAGCATGCACTGATATTTCATTTTATACACAAATAGTTGTATATGATGCCATAATTTTTGGTGTTTGTGTAACAGAGGGCAGAGTGTTTTTCTGGAATTTTTTGTGGGAGGTCTGAAGATTCTGTGCAACAGCACTGTCTTGTGCCATGGTTTAGATGGCTTTTATCTATCCACTAGAAGCTATTTCAGGATAAATTGACAACCTGCACTGTGTTTTTTTACTCAATCACCTCTGTGTGCAGAGCGCCAGCAGTGTTTTCAGAGCAGCACTTATGATAAGGAAAAAGTAGGCATAAATGGGCTGCTGAGGATTTATTGGGAGGCCTCGTTGTGTTGATCAGGAGCTCTGGCAGCCCAGTGACTCCAGAGCCTGTTGAGTGAACAGGTAGAGCCTTTTCTAGCCAGAGCATTTCTCCTCCTCAGAGATAAAAAGGGTGGAATGAACAGGCGCTGAGACAGCTTGTCACTGCTGAATCTTGTCCTGACAGCTGCCTTAGCAGAATGCATTTGATAAACTGTGATTGACAAAACACTTGAAAACTGCAGCTTAAAACTGAATTTCTGTAGAGTGTGAAAGTAGACAGGATAAAGTAAGAATAGTCTTGTGAGCACACAGAGCTGTCATCACGCACATAACTCTCTTTAAATTTGAAAAATAGAAAGCTGTAGGGAAACCTAGACTGTCCTAACATAATTATCAAGATCATTACTGGAACTGAGCCTTCATCTGAAACTAGGTCCTTCTGCAGTGTTTTGTGCATGTTTACTACACAAAATCTAATGTTGCAATTTAGTTCAGTGGTAGACAAGGGGCAAAGCAAGCAAAAAGAAAATCAGCTATGGATTGCTGTGATCCTTTGGAGTCCATACATAAATTTTGAAGTTTTATGGTCCATTTTCATACTGAAGAAAGAATTGGCAACAGTGGACCTGATTTCCTTGACTTTACATCTGTGGTCTGAGAAAATTTTTCCACTTACTGCAAATTAAGCTCATCATTTCCCCAAAAGAAAACCCTTTAAATGCATCTTCTCCATGATTGGAAGCACTCAGAGGGCTCTTTTATTAGGTGGGTTTTCTGCTCTGTTTCAAATCAATGTAATCTCCTTACATTTAATAGTCTATGTAAAATAATATGTCATTGCACAAAACTCTGAAAATTAATTACATCATTCCTGTATAAACATCGGGATGATTTTCAAAGTACTTCTGTAGTCTTATAAAATAGTCTATATAAAGTAATACATGTCTTAATAGTCTATATAAAATAATGTATGTCATTCCACAAAGCTATGAAAATTAATTACATCACTCCTGTATAAATACTGGGATGATTTTCAAAGCATTTCTGTGTATATTCAGTTACAAACAGAAGAAGGGGTCACTGCCAGTACTGCTGACTGCAGGGTGCAGTGAGCAGAGCACAGACTCCGTTGGTTGTAGTCATTAAACTGCACCACCACTTGATGCATTTGTTGGTGTTTGTTCTATTTTTCATTTGCATTTAAATTCCTGTGAAGGAAAGATAAGATAGAGGTAAACAAATGATGCTTATTTGCTCTTCAGTTGAGCTCCTAGCAGACTTGTGACTTAGAGAGAGAAAACATTGGGGAAAAATGCCTCGGCATCCTCTGCAAAGCATTACACCTCCATTCATTCTCTAGCAGACTTCAAAAGACACATCCCTCAGGTTTTAATGAAAACATAAATCAACAGGGAGTAACTAAAAATACACTTAAAGTTAACAGGAAACTAGGTCAATCACCACATGACTCAGTATTTGTAGCTTGGGTAAAATACATTGCAATGTTTTTCACGTTGTAAATATCCTTCTGGTCCAAGAGAAAGTGTTTTCTGTGTTTATTTCCTATCCCTTTTGAGTCAGTGAGTGGAATGCCTTCTCTGTAACTGCACAGCATGAAGCTGTGATGTGTTTGGGTGTGCCTGTCTTGTCCAGGGCAGTTTTTCTGGTTTTTGTACAAACTGGGCGCTGAGGGCTCCGTTCCATCAGGAAACAGATGAGAGTGTTTGTTGTCAGCCCATGTTGTGTGCAGAGGGAAGCAGCTGCCAGCATGTGTGAGGTAACATATGTTGTTACAGAAAAGAGCTGATTTTATCTGGGTTTTTTTCTGAGTGGTACAGCCTCTTCCTGCACTTTGTTCTGTTTGTGGAGCAAACTTAATTTTGGTGGTTTTTAGAATGAGCTGGAGAAACAGAAACATACTGAAGTGATTGATTTCTGTATGGCACTGAAAAAATTACCTGAATAATCTCACAAAGCGTATGGAGGAACAATATGTGAAATGGATAAATATTAAGGAATTATGACAGGCTTTGAATTGTCTATTAAGATTCAGGAAAGTTATGTTAGTACAACAGTGGACAATCCTGTGAAAGGATTATTACAATGCAATATTACATTGTAATATTACATGCAATATTACAATAATGCAAACAAACCTCTTATAACAAAACTAGGAAGCAACGAGAAGTTTATTTAAAGAAGAAACCAATAAATATTGTCACTGCTACTGTAAAAAAGTGGGGAAGGTCCATAAACATTGAACAATATGTTGAATTCTCATTCTTTCATTTAAAGAATTATAGGGTTTTTTTATGAATTCAAGAATTTTGCAGTTAAACTGCAAAAGGTAGGAGCCAGTGAGATGAGTTACCCAAAGTATGGTTTATTTTCCTTTTGAAGTAAACTTTTATATTTTTTAGTGTCAAAACAACTGGTGACATGACTGGAGCCTCTGCTGCAGTGATTGACATAAAAAATGTGAAAAAGGAATGATTGCACACTGCCTTTTACCTGTATGGAAAATATTTAGCATGAAATTAGCAAATGGTAGATCTAAAATCAGCAAAAATCCATCTCACATACATTCAGGATTTCTTGTCCCTGGACTTTGGAGATCCTAAGAGTTTACACTGGTTCAGAGCCAGACTTAAGGAGCTGATGGAAGGAAAACCAACCGGAGCTGTTGAATAAAATTGTCGGGAAATCGGAGGGGCAAGCTCCTGGAGTTACAGAGGATATTCTCAAGTATTACTTTCATGTATTTATTCCAGTTTTATACTTTTCCCTGGGCTAGAGAAGCGATAAAATATCTTTGATAGATTCTCTACAGGTTGTACTTACATTCTTTATCAAAGAGTCCTGAGAATAGTTTTGTTTCAAAGCTATAGGTGATCTCATTATAGAGGCTGAGCAGATATTTGGTAAAGTTTGAGATAGAAATCTTGTTCTTCATATCTTTTTTCCCCAGGAAAAACCACAGTGAAGCAGTGAGCTTGTCTTCTTGTGAGTTGTGTGTCAGTTCTTAGCTCTTCAAAATTGTTTACAGGCACAGATGACAAATAAGATCTTACCAACTAAATTACTTGAAAACTGTAATTTGATTCTTTTCACTAGTAGAACTTGCTGTAGAAAGACAAGAGAGATCAGTAAGTAAAAGTAGGTTTAAAGGTGGTTGAGGCTCATCAATTAATTAACTTGCCATAGCAATTTAAAAACAAACAATAATTCTTAAGAGTGAAGAACATAAATGAATAATGAGGAAAGCAGATGCTGAAGTTATAACTTCAAGAGCTTTGTTTTGTTTTGTGAGTTGCTGCTATTGCTAGAACACTGATCTCAATCATTTTCTTTGTATTTTTAGGAGCTTCCTTGGTTTTAAATGAGCAATGAGCTACAGTGTTAGAGACAGGCAGGATGTTATAGTGTCTGTGGAATATTCAGGCTGTTGGAAAAAATCAAGAGCAGCTACCTTTAGTTTTTCCCTAATTCTACAAAAGAAGCAGGAAATTAGTAGAGTCAGAAAACTGGTTGACTTATCCTTTCTTTACACTTTCAAGCTGAAAAATTTTCTCCCACAATAAGGAGAAAAAATATTTTTATGGAATTACTTATACGATTTAAACTGGTTTTAGTCTTCTCCATAAAGTTTTTATTCATGCAGTTTTGTCTGGTGCCAAAAGTGAGGAGAAAAAGCAGTGGGTGCCTTAATTGAAGTTCTGAGTGGTTTTAGTACAGTGCATGTGGTCTGCTCCACATTTTAAACTTTGTGCCTGACAGCTTCTGTTGTAAAATTTCATTCATGTGGATTTTTCCACCATATTTATGTAAGGATAACCAGTTTAGAGATTTAATTTTGTTTTTAGTAGTGGGGTTACTGGTCTTTCCAGGTGTTAAGTTTTTGATCTAAAAACACAGAGTGAAGTTTTGTGTGTGAGAGCATGTTTCCATGTTTGCATGGAAAAGGTATTAAAGAAAGAGAAAGCAACTGTAGAGAACCTTCAGCCTGCTTGAAGCTTTTCTTAATTTTTAAGAAATTATTCCCATGAGAGTTGTGACTTATATCTCCATGATTATTAAATCATGACTCCTAGCTGAGTCATTGGTCTGTATGGGGCTACTGAACCATTCCTAACAGCACAAAGTAATTGTTGTGGAATTGACCTTTACTTCAAAAGACAAAGTAAAACTGGAAGGAAGAAAGCTGGGAAGTTTAACTAGAGTTCTACTTTTTGTGTGAGTCAATGACCATGTTGAATTAAGAGGCAGTTATGAATATTTTAGATGTTAGGGCTTGGCTGTTCAGGGGAGTTTGAGGAGATTTATCAAAATTACCAGATACGTAGTGGCATGATCTTAATGTGATATTGTGAAATTGATTGACACTCCTACGTAGACATAATCATTTGGACTTAATAGAGCTGATTTAATTCTTTTGGGAGATAAGACTAATAGAAATCATTTAATTTGACTTAAATAAATCTACTTGAAATTTAGGTTCAGTTAACTTTGACTTCATAGTTATAACAGACTTCTACACAAAGAAGTAGACACATCTCTGCACTCTAAGTGCTGATCTGAATTATGTATGTCCCTGTGATTCTTATGGTAGAAAGACATCCCAATGCTTTGAGTACTCCATAGGAAATGAAAAAAAAAAAAAGTGTAAGTATTTTTCATTTTAATTTCTGTGTTGTTGTGTAGATAAATACTTGCTTTATTCTCTGTAAAAGGCATGGATAGTGCCCTTGGAAAACCCAGCTCCTGGTCCAGTGGATCTGTTGCTGGTCATACTGGTAACATTTAGGAAGTTTTAAATTGCATTGCGAGTCAAAACTTCTTCTGCCTCCCATTTTCTAACCTTACCTTTGGGCTGAGGAAAGGGAAAATGGTGTATTTGCTGTGCAGTTCACTGAAATAAAATATACTTTCAGATGTCCTTGAACTGCATTAGAGCATTTTCCTTTGTAGTGTTTGTCAATTCTGCAGGAATGTTGGGTGGTGTGTTAGCATATTATTATTTGTGGAAGTATACTCTTAAATATGTCTTGTGGGTGTTTTGCATTGGAGTATAATTGTGCTTGAGAGCTGCCAGTACAGTCTGAAGGTAAAGCTTTTTAAGCCTAATTGAGCCATTGAATGTGCTTTGGAGGAGAGAGAACCGAACACAACTTTCACAAAAGATCAAACAAAACACTGGATGTAAAATGTGCAGTAGAACATAATAGAGTAATACAGCAGAGAGTAATTGTGTCAAGACAATATGGGAAAAGAAAAATTGTGTGGCCTTTTTGTTGCAGAATGGTTCTTATTCCCATGCCTTTGTGCACGACTTTTGTGTATTACTGATTTTTTTTCTAACTGGAGGTGGTGTGAGCAGACATTGAGTACTGCACTTGTTACATCTGCCCACCAGGCATGTCTGAAGTATTGGGGTAGAATGTGAAGGAGAAAAATCCCTGTTTTTTTGAGGGCCAAGTAGAGCATTGAACTGTCTGGTACTGAGAGAATCTTCTGTCGGTTGCTCCAGGGTTTGTCCTATTCCTCACTAATCATAACAATGAGCAATAATCATTGAGCAAATAACAATGAAAATATACTGAGGAACCAACACTAGAGAAACTCTGCTCACAGCAGTGGTCAGTAAAGAGAAATCAGAGACATTTGGGACAGCTCTCAGCCACACAGGTATGACAGGAAAGGAGCAAGGGTTTATTAGTGGATGTTTTTGTGTAAATGTAGGGAGGGAGGGAAAACAGCTTGAGAAATTCAGGCTATTTATTTGTAAGGCTTTTTTTCAAGGTTTCTGAAGTGCTACTTTATAAAAATAAACCAGCTTTTTATTGTATATTACTAGTAAAAATTGGGTTATGTCACTTTGATAAATAGGAGAGGAAAAATGAGAACAGAGCTTAGGATAATATTTAGGCTCTGGTCATATTTAATGTTCCACAGTTACTTTCTAGATCAATGTTGACTGAGAGACATAAGACCTATGGGTGGAGGAAGCAACTCTTATAAAATATAAGGAAGTTTTCATATGTACAAGAACCCCCAAACAACCCAACGATGTGCTATCGTCTTAAAGGGTGGAGAGCATCTTACATGATTTGTTGCCAAACTTTTAGTGTTGCTGATTGGAAAATGCTAAACAAAAAAATGCAGAATACCTTTGAACTAATGAGACTGGGGATTTATAGTGCATAGCAGGAAGCATATATTTAAATTATGAAAGGGAGAATTTCAAAGGAAGGAAACAACTGGGAATGGAGAGAGAGAGAGAGAGGAGTGATGCTTATTCCTGGATTGCTGATGGCTGTGAGGAGTTGCTTGGACAGCTCAAAAGAGGGACTAGAACTAAGAGCAAGAGGATATTTGGTGGACAGCCTCTTTCCCAGGACAAAGATATGTCCTGTGGGGCCCAGGTGTGCTCTGCACTGGGATCCTGAGGGGCAGAACCTCTGGCTGCTGGTGTCCAGAGGTGCCTCCCAACTGTGGGGGGGAATGGATCTCCTCAGAGTGGTAAGTTCCCCGGGAGGCTGTTGGGCTGGGAGGGAATTTAGAGAAATATTTACAATATGCAGAAGGCAAGGAGCTGGTCTGAACTGTCTGTGTTCCTCATGGGAGAGTGATCAGGAATTGCAGTGGCTGCTGTCAAAAGGTGCTGCCGGGATTTGTACTGGTATCTAAAATCACCTCTATCAGCTTTGGCTTTTGGCTGAAACTGGGGCTTGAGACAGCAAACCAAAAACTGCTACTCACTCATCTTTGAAAGGCAAGGACAGAAAATAGGTTTATTTCTCCCTGCCAGTTACTGTGGGAGGGGTTGTATTTTAAGGGAATGTATGGGAGGAGCACAGGAAATTCACACAGGTTTTACCTTTCCGGATATAACTGTGGTTTCTGATAGGGACTAAAATTAACTTAAAGTTCTATAGATTTACTTACAAAAGATTTTCTTTTCCTAATTTTTGGTAAAGCCAAAGATTGTAGGTCATAGTCTGCTCTTTCCTGTCTGATAATTGTGAAATCCATTACTATCCCTTCAAGATGTTTTTTTATAAAAGGCTGTACTAAATCTGAATAAAAGCCTAATAAGTAGATTAGTTAGAATAGTCCTCCTGAGGATGGTTGATTCCAAGTGTAGCTGCTAGAGATAACCCTAAATGCAATTAGGTTTAACTCCCTGTGAGTGTCAAAGGAAGGTAATACCCACGGAGACTTCCCTTCAGATGACAGTATTTTAAAGTGTCTTAACATTTAAATATTCTTTCCTATGAGCATTGGTGACAAATTTCTTTTTTTTTTATTTTAATTGTTGGAGAAACAGTGCTTGGTAGCTTGAGCTTAAGCCATTAATTTTAGGTGCTTCCCATAAAGAGGGATGGTTCAGCTTCCTTGGGTGAACAGTTTGTTGTCCTCATCTGTGTCCTTTGTCAGGATTAAATATCCCAAGGTGGCCACAGACAGGTGAAAGAGAAAGTAGCAGATTCAGTAACATACACAAGCTTAAAGGGTAACATGATAAAATGTCAATAAATGAATTGTCAATGAATCAATTCTGGTTTTCCTCATAAAAGAGAAATGAAAGCTAAAGCTTGTATTAAAACAGAAATAGAGACATTAAAGATTTTGTAACTGAGTATTACAGGTGGAATATAACAGAAATAGTATAATTACAAACTGCTAAAATGGTTTTATTTAGCTGTAAGTACTGCAGAAGAATTGCAATGTTTTTGAGTTTGGTTCCATTTTGACATAGAAAAAGAAAAGGAAAAATTGTTAGTGAAACAATTCTGTTACTTCCTCATTGATGTATTCCTGCGTGTGGATGTGTTTAGTTATATTTAATTTCTTCCATTTTTAAAATATGAAAATAATATCAACTTTTAATATGTTGTTTCAGGAAAAAATTGCTGGTAACACCAAAACAAGAAATTTGCAATGATTTTTTTATCTACCAGCATTTTTACATTGATATCCACAGTGCTTTGCCCTTCACATTTCTTTGCCTGACTTGTATGCTGTTCTTTGAATTATCTTTCTTGATAAGTGTTCCTGAGAATCTTTTTCTTCCTTTCTTAAATCAAAAGTCTGTACCATCAAAACAAAGCTGAACTAATTAGATGTGAGCCAAAGTACCAAAAAATGTCCTATAGTTGTAGCTTATCAAAATTTAACTTCATGTGTAGCAGGGAGACATTGAGCCACTTCAGTAAATTCTGCCTGGTTTTTATTGTTTGTAACTTGTCCCTTGAAATTCTCTTTCCCCCAACGCCAGAGAAGTAAGACTCAGGAGCTGTCATTCTCTCACGTTATTCCACTTGAAGCAAATTATTTTTGCTCCTAACAAATAGCTAATTTGTTGTCTAGCATGCAAAGTGATTTATTTTCTATTGTCTTGGTCAGCCTTTTTATTTGTGTCAATGTGTTGCCTTTTTTCTTTGCATATAATAAATTGCTGTGTTTACAGAGCACATTTTCACTGTTGATTTGTTTGAGTGTTGGGTGAAAGATTAAATTATTATCTTATAAATATTATGAAGGATTTGAATGTGAGATGCACCAAGTAAAATTATTTTCCGGTGAAAACTTACAGACAGTGAAAACAAGAATTAGTGACCGTGCATTAATTATTGGGCTTCTTGTCTTGCTGGTTTTTGCAAGAAAAATCATGTAAATTAATACAAATAGGTTCCATGTTTCCTGATTACTACATCTGAAAATTTTCCTGATGTTATTATGAAATTCAGTAATAAATTTCAATGGACTTCGAGTTTTTCAAATGTAAGAGGACTCCCTGATTATGTCATGTTTTCAAAATCCAGGGTTATTTTAGTTCTTTTCTTTTTAGTCTAAGAGAAAGTAGATTAAAAAATAAAGGGTTTTTTTCTATGTATGTATTAAAATCTGTTTTCCTAAAGCTAGAGAGTTTTTGAGACAAAAAAGAAAAAAAAAATCTCCTTGCAGCAATAGAGTTTCACTGGTTCTGAATTGAGATGCTGCAGAATGAGCTTGATTATGTTGAGAGTCAATGTAAAAGTCATAATGCTACTGCAATAAAAAGAAATTATTTATTACAGCTGAAAGTGTTCATTTTCCAAATGTATCTTAGCAGTCTGTTTTTAGAGAACAAAAATTATCTTTTAGAAGGAAGTAATGATATGTATTTGACTACAGGAGCAATGGATAAGTACACTGAAAATAAGTTAGTATGAACTTGAGCACCTCCTGTACAGCCTGTATGGAAACGCTGCTGGCCTTTGGGTTAAGTTCTCCCCAAAGAGAGATTTCAGAGAGATTTTTATGCACTCAGGGCCTTTTGTGGTTAATTATGCTGACAGTGGGTATATAGACTGCCTGCAAAGCAAGACTGCACCAAACTACTGCTACCCAATCTGCCTTTTTATGTCATTGATAACAAGATAAAAGAATTCTTTACCTGTAGATAATATCAAGTAATGTATTTTACTTACCATTGAGGAATGCTTTGGGTGGGAGGAGGTAAAACATTGTAGTGGCCGTGTTGCACCAAAGGTGAATGGAATGGAAGAAAACAAGAAGAGCCATCTCTAAAATGTTATTTGTTTTATTTCATTTAGATTTTCACACACACCTTTCTGAGAAATTGAAAGACAGACAGACAAGCTGGCAGCAGCTGGCTGAGACAAAGAACTCTCTAATACGTAAGGTTTTTTATTTTGCTTAAACTGTATTCTTTGTAAACTTAGAACCTAGTTTAGAACTTGTGTGTTGTGCAGTGTTTAATCTTGTTCTGTGTATGTTCTGCTTGTTTTGTGTTGTGGGATTTTGGTTGGTTGGTTTTTTTTCTTCCTGGGTATTTATATTCTGTTGAATAAACCTGATCTCTGCTACTGATTTTTATCTCATTGTTGAGTATTACCTTCCTGGTTGGATTGAACTGATTTAGGGGTTTTTCACTGGGAGATGTGGCTGAGTGGTGAAGGAGCTGTTTTCCCTGAGCTGATGTAGGGCTCATTCCATGAGAGGAGGACAGCTCAGACATGGAAGAGATGCCAGATCTGGATAGTCACTGGCATAATTTTAAAACAGAATGCTACCTGCACCTGTATTTTCACAAAGACAATTGCATATGTTCCATTCCACTGGTAAAGGTTTGCATGGGACACAAGTTTCTTCAGAGACTCTTCCATCAGAGTTTTGAGTGAAAGATTTGACTCTGTTCGTCTTCAGTCTTGATTTGAATTTTTTTTGATCTAAGAGTAAGAGATTCAGACAGTCACACTTGATGTGTCCCTGAAGTTTTGTATCTTAGGGGCTGTGCAGAATAATCAGGGAGTTGTGTTGGGTTTGGTGGGTTTGTAGGGAATCGTGCTATCCTAGACTGAGGTTTTTGAAGTACCACTGCTCCCCACACATTCACACTTGTGCTTCCCTGAGGGAAAAACTCCTTTTTTACTTTCTGAGAGGAAGAGGATGCTTGGGGAAAAAAAGCATGCAATGCACTTTTTTAGCAAAAGAAAAAAATGCCAGGCTGTACTAATATAAATCAAAAGACATCTCAAGAAATTTTAGTACAACCATAATTACTCAGTGTCATCTTCCTCTTGATCTTTCTTGAATTCAAAAATTGTTTTCATTCATTGGATATGTGCACTTATACCAACTGTAGTGTCAGCATGTGCCCTTGCTAAATTAGCAAGAGCTGTTTTTGATAAAGCCTTTTGTCCTCAACTTGGCAAATTTTACCTTGTATTTGATTGCCTAATGAGATGAATTATGGATTTTGTTATTTTCTACCATTGCACCTCTGACCTGGTACATACATGAAAGTTGCCTTTCTGTTTGGGCTTTTTTTTTTTAAGCACTTAAGTAAATGCTTTGCAAGATGAGGGCCCTAACCAGGAATAATACTCTGCTTGCTTAATATTCAAATGAGACCAAGGTTTTCTCATTACCCTCATTTTCTGATGTACTTCTTTCCATAATTGCTTGATTTTTTGGTAAAAACTAGTGAATGGCCTTATTCTTTGAATCTCAAACAGTGTCTGGGCAAATACTGCAACAGTTTCTTAAATCAGATTCTGGAAAGTGCTGAGCATTGGCCATTTCCTAGTTAATGCAGTCCATGAGTGTTCAGTGTGTTTTCAAACTGGAGATGAGGACTGTTGTGTTTTCTTGCTTCTTACAAGAGTGGAAGCCAGAGCTTTTGGTAGAGTAAATAAATTTCCATAGTGCTGATGTACAATGCTAAAAACTGCCCAAGGTGGTGTGTGTATGGTTGGTAATAAAGATTAAATTAATGAAGAATGGAAATGATCCTGTACATATCTCTGCATTTCTGAAGCATTTGGGATTATTGGTGTTGCAGGAGGATTTTGGGACAGGTGAAGTGAGTGGGTTATGCTATTTAGGCTGTACTAAATCTCAAAGAATAATGCTTGAATGCATTTTCCAGGATCACAGAAAAGTTTTGCCTAACCAATTGCATCCAGCTGAACCATGTGTTTCCTCATTTGAAGTTTTGAGGCTTTTATAGAAACAAAATATTATTTCTCTTTGGTTTACTCCTTTTTCCTTGCAATCTGATACTCTTCACAATTCAAACCAATTTAATTGATATATTTCTTTCAAATTTTGGTACTGTGCTTGTTTGGGGCTCTAGAAATTAAAAAAAAAAAGTGAGAATGTGTTAATAACTATATTGTGTTAATAACTATATCACAACTCAAAAATACTTGATAGCATTAATGCTTGCTACTAGCTTGATTTAACATGCATTTGAGAAAAGAATTGAACTGAGACAAGCAACAGAAAAACTCAGTACCTTTTATGACTTTTATGAGTCTAATTTCTTGGACATGCTAAATCTGATCTGAGTAATGAAATAGTTTGTTGAATGCTTTAAATGTGGTGAGAAAGGTGCAGTGAGCTTGTTGACCCAGATGTGCTGCCTGGTGGTATCAGCCAAACCTTTGATGTTAGTAATTCCAAGGACTTGACCAAAAGCAAGCTTTATCTCTGCTCCTTTTAAACAGTGCCACAGGATTTTTTACATCAATCTGGATGCTGCCAAAAGCAGACAGATGGCACTAACCTTGGTTTAAAGCCTCAGCTGGCTGAGGATGCATCCAAAGAGTGTTGCAAAGCTTGCAGTGTGCCTGTTGTGTCAACAGAAGAGGACTCTTTGTATCACCATGGGTAGAGCCCTCAGACTTTGCATTTCAAAGGTGCCCAGTCCTCATGTGTGCTCATCTAGAGCACAGATTGCTTTGCAGTGCTCTGATAAAATGATGGGTTTCTTCATCTGCTCTGCCTTTGCTTTGCTGAGGTCACAGATGCCACTGGTGCAGCCACAAAAAAGGAGGTGAAGTGATGAAGATGGGTGTTAGAATGGTCAGTAATTCAGAAATACAAGCAGAAGGATTGTTGTCAGATCTGTGTTCTGACTCTGGAAAGAAAGAGAATAAAAATGTCTTATAGAAAGAATATCTCCCCTCACTAGTGTTTGGAGCAGTCCTAAATCTCACCATTTCTGAGTACTTCCTTTCTGAAAGAAGATTTTTTTTGTAGATTTAAGAAACTGCAACAAACAACCCATCCTGACCACCCCCCCCCCCCCCCCCCCCACCAAAAAAATCTCAAATCTATGTCAAAATAAGAATTTAGAATTAAAAACAAAATCCAGCAAACAAAATAACCAGACCAGCCATGGTTTCTTTTCAGAGCTGTAAAATAATGCAAATAATGTAACAAAATTCCAGCGATTTATCAAAATAATTAATTTTTTTAAGCATTCCACAAGTATGATGTGAGAATATATAAAGAAATGTAAAAGTGCTGCTTAGGGTATGATATGAATAGGACACTGAGAGGCCTCATTAAATGACAAAGGTAAAAGGGTCAGCTCCTGGTATAGTGTGTGCAAGTCAACCTGAACTGGAGTGCAGTAGAAGACTTGACAGGGAGGGAGGAAGGATTGACTCAGTCAAACCATATTTCAGGGCATTAACAGGGGATTTTTAGGTTCAAATTCCAGTGGATGTTCTTTCATAACTCCATTAGCAAGACCTGGGTTTGTCATTGGATTTTAGCAGTGATTTCTTTAAGCAGCCAAGTCTGGGTTGTGCAATTACTCTTCATGCAACTGTTTTATTAAGAAACTGTCAGCCAGAGAACGGAAACCACACAGCCAAAAGTGGGTGGTAAAATAAAATAGTGAAAATGTGGGAAATCCTGAGGGAGAAGTAAAACCCTCTTGCATAGGGGGTCCTAGAAGAAAACAAGCTGACTGACAGTTCTACCAGGTGCTGCTTCTAGGAGCAATGTTACAGAATTTGTCTGAACAGCACCAGTATTGGAAATAAAAGATTGGAAATTTGCTTAAGAAACAACAGAGGTTGAGTGATAAAAGGCTGAGCTGCTGGCAAAACACTCAGATTTATTCAAATCGATCTCCTGTGTAATGCACCATGTCCTAAAAACTGGGAGCTACAAACAGAAGACATTTTATTTTAAGGAGTTCCATGACAGCTTATAAAAAATAGCTTTTCCACTTTTTGCATGAAGCTTCTACCTTAAAGATACTGATGAAATAGGTGACAATTTTTAACACAAGCAGTGACAAAATAAACACCATCTGCTACTGTTGGCTTATTCCATAGTCTTCTCATGCTGGGTGATTTTATTTCACCTTTTTTCTGAAATAGTTAATGACACATCTGCTGTGTGGTGGAGGTGCATTTTTGGTGATTAAATGTGGACACAGGATCAGAGAAAACAGTAACAAAACTTTCTCAGGAAACTGAAGAAAATATTAGTGCCATAAGGAGCTAACAAACTAACTGTGTTGATAGCTTTTATTTATTTAATTTGACCTGGTTTTATTGTTGGATAAAAAAATTCAAATTATATTTGTTCTTTCAACATTCATATTTATCATGGAAAGCTTCTCATTTGGCCTTTATTTTACCAAAGCAAAAACCTTGCCACTGTGACATTTGTAGTCGTCCAAGCAAGACTGGTTTTGTGGCACATCTGTGAGTCTGGGGATGTGGAGTCAGAGCAGGTTTGGGTGTCCTGGGGGATCAGGGTCAGGTTTGGTTACGTAGGAGAATATATTTAAGACAGCATAATGCACAGTGGGATCTGGAGGACAAAATAATGAGGTTTATCTCAAGTTCCAGTTGAAATCTGGACAAAACAAAACTGTTCTTACCTGCAGAGCTCTTTGCTGTATAGAGTGTCTTTATTCTGTAAGAATACATCTTATCTTAAGTATCTTATCCTGTATGAATCCATCTCCCTCCCAAGCACCCTTATAGGGCCAAGTGTCCTTGTCTCGAGTCCCTGGTTTAGGCAAAGTTGTAATTCCTGATGGTTTTTGTCAGGCTTTGCTTCCTTCCCTTTGGCAGAGCTCGATGGTCCTGTGGGTTTGAAAATCCCTTTGGTGTGTCCCTGAAGAGCAATCTCTTTCCATCACCCCAGGATGTCCCAGTTCTCCCTTTTCAGTCAGCAAGGAGAATTCTTTGTGATGGGAATTCCGATTTAGCACTTTGCTGCAGAGGCATTAGCATAATGATCCACAAGAAATCCAAGCAATTAGGCTGTTAAACCTGTGTTTACCGTGCCAAATCGTACCTCCCTGTGCTGTTACCAGTGTGAGTAGATTTTAATAAATCCAAAAAACTAAATGTCTGCATCTCCGTGTGGATGGGTGGCTATTTATTTTTAATATTTAATATTGAATTTTAAGATGGAGATAGAAATTAAAGCCGTTAAAACCCTAGGGAAAAAAAACACATTTGGTTATATTGTTCTCTGGTAGGTGAAAAACCAGGGTGGGACTGCAAGAGACATGAATTCTGTCTCTGTCTAAAAGTTTCAAGTGAAAACAAATTCATTGTCTTTCCTTCCTGCCACCAAGGTCTGTTTAGTGGTATGAAATCCTTGTCCTCGTTTTATGGTTTCATAAAACCACAGAAACTTAAGTTATGTAAGCAAAGCTGTATACAGTCCAAGAGGAAAATTACATCTGGAAAAAACCCCAACATGCTATAAATATTTTTAAAAGGAATTGCCTGGGATTTTGGGGTTTGTTTTGTTTTGTTTTGTTGAGCCTTGCTTTAGCTCCTGATGAACACTGGCTAAGGAAACATTGATAGAAATATACATAAGGGTAAACATCTGTACGTGTAGGTATTGTTATACTTTTGTTCAAACTTCATTCAGTTTATTATTTTAATAATGAATGTGTAGAAGTGCCTGTGAAGTAATATGTCATTAATGTTAATTGTTCTGATAAAAGAAAAAAAGAGCAATCTGACTCTTTTTTTTTTGTCTTTACAGACTGCATAGTAATTAAAAATTGGAATGAGAATTCATGCAAGTTGCTCTCAATGTGTACCCAGTACATTCAATAGTGAATATTTGAAGTCATCCCATGTTCCTTAACGGTGATGAACAGATTTACATCCGTTAAATACTTATATTACAAACCTTTTGGCTTGACCTCATCTGTGTAAACATTTCATTTATGAATTATCAAACCTCTTTGAAAGACAGCCTTATGTACGTGTATTATCATTTATGTTAATCGGAAACATTTTTCAAGCTGCTGTGCATGAAGTAAGGGTGAAAAATCCCTTGCTTATTCATACCCATATGTATGCTGTGAAACTTGAATAAGGAGGGAGACAAAAAGGACTGTTTTAAAATATAAATTATATACATATTTTTATGCCATATTTCCATAGTTTAGATTTATTTGAAACCAGTGTTAAAGGTAAAAAATGTGGTAAGTCAGAGAAGTGCTTTTTTGATCAATATCCATAGCTTCATTTTCTAAATCTCTTTTTTTTAGATTAGGAACTGGAAGTAAAGGTGCTTTACTCCAAATTGGGTTTGCATCTGTGGCAAACCTTTTATAGTCTCTAACAGATTACATGTTATATTACAGGATATTTTAAATATGGAGAAGCAATGAGGAAATGATGGCTGTACATGATTTTAGACTAAGTTACTTGCAAGCCCTTCTGCTTATTGAAGAATTTTACTTTGACAATGGAAAACTGCATTCAGAAGTTGTCTGTGGAAGGCATTTTGATAGAAATGTAGTGGATGATCTGATTGTATCTGGAGATTGAAATCTGTTTGGGATAATAAGCAGAGGTGAAAAGCTGACTCACATAGGCCATGTCTTGAAATCCATTTCCTTACTGGGATAAGTGAGCTCAGTATTTGTAACCAAGTTCAAAGCATTTCTGCTGTTGTTAACACTTACAGACACAGCTGATAAAAGGTTTTCATGCTTCTTCAAAATTTATGTCCTTATACAGCATTCTTAGGAGTTAATATACGATCCTGTATAATTGGTTAGATTTTGTGTGATGGTTCAGCAGCATGAATGTGCTTCAGAGACAGGGTTTTCTGTGGTGCTTGTGCTCAGAATCTACCAATGCTTGATTGCACTTTTCTCCTTTTTTATTTAGAATGAAAGCTTTGCTTCCTCAGTTAGTGTCTGGGGCAGGGAAATACTGTGCCTCAAATCCCACATGGCCTGAACTACCTGGTCCCAATTAATGAAAATATTGAATGTGGTGTTAATGCCAGGAGGGCCCTGAAAGGACTTACTGAAAATTACTAACATAATCCTTTTCTAAAATAAAGCATGATTCTGATATGATTAAATAGCATGTGGAAGTGAGAAATTGAGTGCATTTTGGAAAAGTAAATGATCTGCAATGAGGGGGCGTGAAAAATATCAGGTGCCTTGTTTCTCATTACAAACCAGAAATCTTCATCTCTTACCTCTCCAGCCTGCAAAATCTTCATCCTTCGAGCACTGTAGAATATTCATTTTTAGGGCAAAACTGTATTACTGCCCTCCCTTCCCTTTTCACTCAAAAGATAGTTAGTCATTCTTAGGATTAGTTGGAGATGTTGCCTCTGAGTTTGGATTCTGAATCTGACTCTGTGTATATCCTGTGATGAGATCATTTAGGTGAACGTATCTATTGGTTCTTTGTTCAGTAGTGAAAACAGCTTGTGCACCCTCCGTGACAGCCTCTTACCCAGCACAGGCTGAACAGCCACATGCTGAGATTGAGCAAGTGCCTGCTTTAGTCTCTAGAATTGACATTTTCAGAGTAATAAAAGGCATCTCTTCTTTTAGTCACCGTCACTCCTCATTCTCACAGAAAGCCTTATCAAAATAACAGCACTGCACTTGCAGTCAAACTTCTTGTCTTGTACTCATGGCAGTGAGGATTGAATTCTTCCTCTTGGATCTGACTCAGATCTGGCTTCACTCTAGGGCTGGTTTCTGAACATTGTCTGATTTAAATTTTGTAAAAAAGCGTGTAAACTCCATGTCTTACAGGCTGATATCAGCATTTTTGCAGCTTCAAGTGAGGGTTTGTATCAACAGTCTCTCGAATACAGGAGGAAATTGAGACTAAACCAGGAAATCAAGGCCTTAAGTGCTGTGGTTGTGCACTACATGCAGTAAAGGCTCTAAGATGCAAATTCTGCAGAGGTAGAATTGATATAAACCTGTTTCAGATAGATTTAGGAATAAGATAAGGATGGATTTAGATAAGGAAGATAGGTAGGACTGATGTGTTTTGTATAGATTTCTTCATTTTCTGAGTCACTTGTGTGATGTGCATTATTGGCATTCCATTTCAGGTGACTCAGGGTTTGTAGTGTTAGGAAGCAAAGTCATGTCAGGCATGTGCACTTCTCAGAGTGCTTAATACAATGCTGCTGCTTAGGTAATGAAGCAGAAATAATGTGAAAAGCACTGCAGATGTTAACAATTACAAAAAATATAAATTATATTTGCCTTCCTTTACTGCACTATTCCAGATCTGTCCTTCCAAATCTGTGGTGATAGAAGAAATCAAATTGTCTCGAAGTTAAATGCGAAGCAAGGGGAAAGGATAGAAATATCTCTTAGGCATGGGTATAGATACACAAATACTTATGGAGATCTGTGTAGACAATATTTGAAATCACTTAAAATCTAAGCACCTGAGCTGCTTCATATGAATCAAGAAATGTTATGTAAAAACAGCTGCTGCTACACACTTTGTAGCTCTGTTTGCCTCATCAAATGAATACAGAAAAATGTGGTTTTGTATGCTGAATATGTGCACGTAGTTGAATTCCTTGTTCAGCTTTTAATTAATTTAAATGAAGTTCTAAATTTGGTTCCCTGTCCAGGCTTATGCTTATGACCATTGTTTTACATGACAATCAAATTAGCATTTAGAAATTCCTTTTCCTTCATTGTTCTCAATATAGAAATACCTGCTTTAATTCTTCTTTAGTTCTTGTTGCTTCTTTCTAACCTGAACCTGGTGTTCAGCTGTGCTCTGTGAGCCTGTGCTGAGAGAAACCCTCCTTGCCTTAGAGCAGAGAAACATAGGCACTACTCTTGAAGTGGTTTCACTTAATAGTGACAGAGGAACACTTGTTTTAGTTGGAGGGCAATGTGTAACAGAATTTCAGGGGTTTTTTTTTCAGATATATATGCAAAGAGTTCTATTCTTGTGTTATTTCTGATAGAAAAACGTGCAGAATGTAACTTTCTGAGTTCCCAGAAAGACTTAAACTTTTGAACCTGATCTCTGTCAGCTTTTCTCTTTACTCCATAGTAACTGCATGTCTCCTTTTCCTCCGTATCTTGTATGTGGCAATTATTACTGCCAGAGACATAAGGTAATTAAGCTGAATTTCATATTGAGGGCTATGGGCTAAAATAAATAAACAATCTGATTTCATAATTGGCATCTCGATAAGCTCCAGCTATCAAAAGTTGGGGTTGTTTTTTTTTTTTTTTTTTGCATTTCACCTTGTAATTTTTCAACTCCCCAGTGCCATCTCCTAGCTGGGTGCCCTGTGGCAGAGCTCAGCTGCTGCTCGTGTGCAGGCAGTGTGTCCCAGCACAGGTTTGGGAGTGTCAGCAAACTCCTGGCTGTGGTTCAGTGCTCAGGTAATTCTCACTCATTAATTTGTGGAAGCACTGTTTGAACCCATCAGCTTCAACGTAAATCACTGCTCAGGCGTGAGGCACCAGAAGGTGCAATTAAAGAGGCAGTAAAATTAGATTGGGTTTAAACTGTTGCTTTTTCATAACTGAGGGATGAAAATACAAAGCTTTTCTTCTGTCATGGGAAGAGGTTACATGTCCATAAATACACTGAAGTGTGTTATGCTGAGTGTGGTTCCTAAAGAGAGCAAGGTAGTTGAGAATGATAGTTTTTTCAAGCTCTTAGCATTTTTGATGTATTCTTTCAGTTCTTTGATGAATATTATAATAATGTAGAATTCAAATCAGTTAGGCTCTTTCACATGTACTTTGTTGAAGGTTGGATAGGAATAAACTCTGTGGCACTTCTTTGCTAGCTGAAAACTGGCATCAGTGTGGTGTCCAAAAGGCTGCAAGCACCCTGACATGAAAAACAAATTCCATTAAAGAAAAGCTAATTTATGGCTTTAGTGAACTTTCACTGTCAAATGTGAGATATGCATGTCCTTTATGAATTGTCGATGCCCACCTTACAAAATCCACTGCCTTTGCAGTGCTTGTCATTGCTCAGAGTGGTTTATCTGATCAAAGGCTGGTGCAGGGTGGGGAGATGTTGAGTGCTCCCAAATGCCCACAGAAGAGCAGGGAAAGGGCCTGAATCTGCTCTGCAGAACAAGTTCTGCTCTGCTGAGTGACCATGCCGAGAGCCACAGTGTAATCTATGATCAACATGCACAAGATATAAACTGGGTGCTAAATGTACTCCAGCAGCTGTTTCAGTGTAATTCCTTCTTCAATAAACTGAAGAATTTGTTGAAAAGGAGTGCAGCATACACCTTGTATTGGATTCTAATCAGCCAGTTAAGGCACTCAACAATTAATACTCTAGAGCTGAAAATTAATCAGAAGTGAACAGAACTGTATGGAAAGAAAACAGTTTATACATTGATGGGAAGAGTACTGAGGGGTTGGGGTTTTTTGGAGGGTTTTTTGTTGTTGTTGTTTTGGTTTGGGTTTTTTTGTTGCTGTGTTTTGCTTTGTTTTGGGGTTTTTTTTCCCTGGGAATATCACAAATATTGTTCTTTTAGTTTAGTGCACAAGCAAAACACATAAACCATTCTCCTGGATGCTTTTAAGGCCAGCATTGGCCCTTCCTGGGTAGTGCTGCCTAGAGTAGCTTTATCTACACTGGTTTTTTGGTGCTCCAGAAGCCCTGGAAGCATAGGATATCTGATCCTCATGAGTCTTAACTACCTGCCAGATCTTGAGTTAATCCAAGATGTTTTATTCCTCTAGCTGGGTCAGGATATGGTTTTTCTTGGCAGATTTTTTTGTGGGTTTTGTTATTGTTATTTTTTTATTTTCTATGTTGCACTGAGGTGTTCGTACACTCAGTTGTGTTGTTGACTGTGTACTACTGTTTGAGCTTTCAAATATCCTCAGCAGATTTTTTTTCTAGAATGTTGCTATTTACAATATTCCTGTGAAGTTGCTTGAGTTGGCTTTTGACAGTTTAATGTGTTTTGTAGAAATGTAACTTTAATTATTATTCTTCCAAATTTGGCTCTACTTCAACATCTGTAACCCTGGAGTTCCATGGCTTGGTGAGGTTGTTCAATCTCACTTTTAGTTTTCATCTTGATGTATATTATAAATTTTTTACCTGGCAAGTAATGGTAGGAGGGAGAACTTCAGGCACAGTACACCTGCTGATCTGTGTTGGTGTAAGCAGCACATACTTCAGTCAAGTTATGTGACAAATTACTATTGCTGCATTTCTTTCTAAAGAAAAAAAAAAGATCTGACCTCAAAGAAATGTCAGTATTACAACTTACAGCTCCTTGTAAATGTAGTAGTGCATTTTGAAAAAATGCAACATTTGCATTTAGATATCAATAGAAAATTGAGGACAGAATATTAGTTAATGTGCAAGAGTTGCTAAAAACATAATAAATGGAGAAGGCAGATTCTTATTTCTAAGGCACACTTTTCAAAGATATTTTATTAAGTGAAAATGGCAACTACTGCTTTTATATATGCTCATATTCATAATGCTTACATTCCCCTTCCCTCCCCTCCATGTCACACACAAATTGGGAGAGTCAGGATTGCTAGCAGATTTCTTGTTAGCGATAAGTGGTGACACTTCCTTTATGTTCATTAAAGGCTTTCCTGTGATGGAGATAAATAGATAAATGACATGCTTGGGGTTACCAGGAAGATGTGGTTTCATCATGCAGTAAACAAGCTTTGAAACTGTGTTCCTGATTTCCAAGTAAGTTATGATCACGCCAGCTTTGACAAAGAGCAACATTTATTCCAACGCCTGAAGCTCTGGAGTCACTTGAGCACTGTGCCTTGCTGTCAGCTATTTTGGATAGATTTTGGTAAATAACAAATTCCTAAGTTCTAGAAATAACCTCCATTATTCACATCAAAACACATTGGATAATTTGTCTGAACATAGAAACGTGATGTACGTAGGGTAAAGACTGATGATTGCTGAAGTCTGCCTGTGTTCAGAGGACCCCGTGTGCTTGTGCAAGCAAAATGTGCACGCCTTATGTCATCAGCAGCATAGGTGGGGGCTCTCAGCTCATCCCTGCCTCTTTCTGCTCCCATTTCAGGCATCAGAAATAGGTATCTGCAGAATGTGGATATTCAAGAATGAAGTGAGTGAGGAGTTAACCTTATGTAACTTCAAGATTGGCTTTTGGAGTCAGACCCCTGTACTGGATGACCTCAAGGGGTCCCTTCCAAACTTAATTGTTCTACAAGTCTGTATTAAAAATCTCCCCGTGACATGGAAAGGAGATAATTAATTTGTGTGAGACCTGTAATTTGTTTCCTGAAATCCTAATAATCTTGACCGAAGTACAGGCCCTTCTGTTACTGAGCTTTTTGATCCCATTTTTGGAACTTCTCATCTATTCAGAACCCAGATCATTGCTTGGTCCATTGTAACTGCTGCAGGTTATTCCAGCAGTGGGAGTAGCAAAGAAGGACAGACCAATCATTCATAAATAAATCCCAAATTTAGAGTATTTCCCAACACTGATCTTTAAAATATCATCAGAAAATCTCATCTGATCACTACATGCTGTGCTGCACATGAGACAGCAGCACTGCAACTTCTGTATCAGTCAAAAATTAAAACTGCCTGAGGATGCCAGATGATAAACTGCTGGTTTTTCCTAGATCCTCTGGCTTTAAAGGCAGCACTGTTACAGAGCCCGTTGCTATTTGTAACAAAGGTTCAGTACCTCAGAATGTGATGTCAGTTCCATACATAAACAGGATTAAAAATACTAGAAATCACTCTGTAAGTAAGTAATTAACGAGCTGTAAATGTTCCCGTCCCTCCCACGTTGTACTGGGGAGGATCAGCTGATGTTTGTGTGCGTGGCACATCTTCAGAACACGTGCAAGGTGCGAGGGAAGGTCAGCAGTGATAATTGCTTTACAGTCTGGCAGCCTTCCAGCACCGGATCAAAATTTCAGCCTCGGAATGTTTTGTGTGAGTTTGCAATGGAGAGAGAGTTCGGTGCTGTGCTGCGTTTCACAAGATACTGACACCCTGTTTCCTTCACTCTCTTTACCTTCTGTGCCAGAGATGTTACTGTACATAGCTGATGTAAGAGGATTATGGCAAGGATTGCTCATTTCTTATTATTTATCAGACAATAACAATACACAGTTAGTGAATTCTCCTGTTGGTGTCCCATCTGACATGGATGGCCACATGTACTTTTGGGATGTGTTACTGAAAAGATCAGTAGGTCTGGGGGAAATGAAACCAAAATATTTTGCCTGTGTTCTTTTCCTTTGCATTAGGAAGGTTTTCCTAGCTTTCAGGGTTTGGTGTGGCTCTTCAGAACATATTTTATGGTTTCATTGTTATTCATAGCAATTTCTTTCCATTGAAATGAGTAGCTATGGTTACTGGATGGCTACTGCAGCCCCATGCAGGGAGGCTGGGAGAGGGGTTAATTGTTGGATGATGTATGTTTTCAAACTGTAGCAAGAATTCTCCAGCTTCTACTCTGAGCTCTTCTTGGGAAAATAAAATTTGATCACAGAAGTTCCATAAGCCTGCCTGAAACAAGGGAATTTGGTAAAAGGTGATGTTTTAATAATGATGTTAAGCCTTTTGTGAAGAAGCATGTCTTCTCTTTCCATATTTCATTCCCTAGGCAAACAGAAGTTCTTTTACTCAGCCCTGTCATAGTTGCAGGTTACCATGAGAAGTTGAAAACTTGCTCAAAATAGGTGCAGTAGTGGTTAGACTACAGTGGGCCAGAGTGTTTGGGAGGACAGTGATTTGTCCGATGGCAAAAGGACTTGAGAGAAAACTGAATTAACAGTGCCTATAAGACATTTCTCACTGCTTTTAAGCTTAAAAGGTAAAATTGAATTTAAATTGTTAGGCCCATGTTCACCATAATCTAAAGCAGAGCAGCTGTTATGCACCCTGTATGCAAAGGGTTTGGAATCAATCCTGTGAGCTCCTGTGTTCTGTCTCATATTTTGCCTACAGAGCCAGGAGATCGATTTAAAAAGAAAATCAGGAATATTATGTAAACCACTAGGGCTCCTCTGCATTCCTTTGTGAGCAAAGCAACAACAAACATCAGCATCCACACGGGGTGCCTGATAACAGCAGCTCTTTTCCAGGATTAATCGTGTTCTGCCATGGGGAGTGCAGGGCTGCAGTTCTGTGCCACACAGTTCTGCTGCTCCTGGTGCAAGGTGGCATCACATGGAAACAGGGTGTAACAGAGACCTGAAGGTATCCTGGTATTGTCTGGCTGCCAGAACACCTTGTTGGAGCTGCAGGAGTCTACATTTAAATCAAGGAAGTCATTAAGCTAGTACACCTTAGATCAGCAAATAATTTCAGTGAATTTTGTATTTTTATTATGTGCATGTACACTTATACAAAACTCACAATAATCTGGTTGTTTTTATGTTGTTTTAATACATATCTCTGATTTTGTTGAAAAAAAAGTCCTGAGTAGTTAGCATACATAATTACATTCTTGTTCATTGATTACTAGCTATGAAACAGCAAAAGAAAACAATGAGATTTCTGCTAATGACTATTTGTTGATTTATTGGTAATCAGCAAAGCAAATATTTAAAAGTTTAATTGTTGATAAATAACCTATATTAAAGTTTTAATGCATCAGTTGATGTGTAGTGTTTTGCAGCAGTCTGCTTGATCAATGCCTTCACTGTACATTTACTTTTTTAAACACATAGAAGATGATAAGGTAAGAAATTGAGGAAAGGAGATACCCATATGCTGAAGGGACATAAATAAACTTGAGTTCAAGGGAGGAATGAGTATTCAGAATCAGAACATATTGGATGTGGGACTTTTTGTCAAAGGTAACAGTTACAGCAGTTACTGAACACAAAGCTGCCTGGGACAAATAATAGAAGAGTTTTTATGGTGTTAGAAAAATCTTCCCATTAACTGAACACAATATGCAGGAGCAAACATATGGATTGGTCTCATTAAGAACAAAGACATTTGTTTGAGATAAGCCTCAAAGGGAAGAAGGGAAGTGGCATTTCACTTTGGGAAAGACAAAAGAATAATGAGGTTAAATTAGAGCAACATCACATTATCACACTGGTGGAGTTCGGACAAAGACAGAGTACAATAGTCTCACTCTGTGTGGAAAAAAAAGAAAAAGGATTGAGTGTTACAGGCACGATAAAGTTTTGGTTGGATGTTTTTCAGTGTTAGAAAGCTTTTTGCAGTTTGTTTGGTGCTGTCATTCTGTGCAGTTTGGGCACTCCTGGTTCCACAGTCAAGGCTGGCTCGTACAATATCCAGAAGAAAGCCTGGGCATTGAGTGTAATGTTGAAAATGAAATCCTGGGCATTAAGTGTAATGTTTCTCTTGCTCCTCTCATGAATTTGCTCTTCTTTTCTTTCCTTTTTCAAACATGTTGGTTCTCAAAGCCTTTATGTAATCTTTGGTCCTGATTCTTGGAGCTGAATTCCTTGGCTTTACTTTGGTGAGCTGTGGACGATTTCCTTGCTCTGTTTTTTTAGCTACAGTAACTTGGGGCTGTTGGTAACCCGTGTGTCTAAATGTGTCCTGTTGTGGCTGAAATCCTATTTCTGAACCTGACTGAAGGCAGTCACTGCATGTTCACACACTATATAGGGAATGAGAGTGCCTAGAGAGTCTTTAAGTGGCATCTTGCACATGGAGGACAAAAAAAGGTATTTGCATGTTACCATCTGAATTTCCACTGGTGCTGACTCTTGGTTATCTCGGTTATCTTGACGTTAGTAAATAAAGCAGGGAACAGAAGTAATTAAATGGAAATACAAAAGAAGTTCCTGTGTTGGCTTTGTCTCCTTCCCTTCAGCAGGTCTGTGAGTGCTTGTTAGGTGCTTGTAGGGGCACAGCAGGACAGGTTTGCTGTGTCTGATGTTAGACAGAATTTCTCACCCAGGTAGGCTTCTGCTTTTCACATTGATCCCTGAGTCAAGCAGACAGGTGCTCTTTGTCATCCCCTGGTTAAAAAAAATAAATTAGTCTCACCTTCTCCCTCACTGTGTTTTTTAGCTCGCTTGTCAACGAGTCTGGGTATCTCATGTGCTCTGTTCCTTTCTTTTTCTGAACTCTTCAGTTCACTTCTTTCCCTCCTGCTCCCCCACAGTTGTATTCCCCTGCATCTTAAATAGTTCATTTAAGAAGTAGCAGACTTACAGAGGAATTTTAATATGATCTCCCATTATGGAGATTTCAATCTGTTCCAGAATCACGATTCAATCTGTTAGCTAGATAAGAGTTTAAGAAATTTTTTAGGCTTTGGGAACTTTGTAACAAAACGAAGCAGTTCAATATTCAGTTAGCAATAAAGTGTAATATTTACAGTAATGTAATGCCAAGGGAAGATATTGCTTAAATTGAGATAATAATTTAAAGGAATCAAAGATATAACTTAAAAATTAAAAAAAAAATCAGTTATATTTAAGCCTTATAAGAAATATATGCCTTTAATATTAAAAAGAAAAGAGGGGAATGGAGGAAGAAAAAATATTTTTTTTTAGTTCCTGATAGTCCTGTGATGTGCAAAATCTCTTTCCTATAGGTGGGATACATTATGTAATATTATAATGCAAAGTGCTGCAATATCATGCTGCATGCAGCAGGACTGCACTGTGCAAAATAAGGCAAAAATAACACCTGTGCCCCAGTGTGGTGTCAGCATGGGATCTACTACCTGGCCTGAGATTGTGACCATTAGGAATGATAAAACTGATTGTATTCATTCATTTATTTACAGAAGACAGTAAGATGTTTTTGGGGATGTAGTAAGCACAGTAGGAGACTAATGAAGTCAAAATTTATCAGAAAAATCTCTAAAATAACTTCACTTTTTATCTTCTGCAATTATAGGATACAGTTCACATATGTTAGTGTTTGAATGTCCTAAGTATGTGTTAAGAGGTGAACATTTGATCATTTTTGTAGCTTCAGAATTAATTGAATGCATGGCTACACTGTCTCCAGCACACAAACAGACTGATAAGACAGATCAGATAAATAAAGTTTATTAACCTCCTCTCAGTGCTAGACTATTCACAGTCCCAGGAGTGACAGAGAGCCTGGAATCAGTCAGTTATGAAAATTTTGTTAAAAATTAAAACTTTTGGTAAATTCCTATAGCAGGTTAATCCAGAAGGGATTTCTGAGGAAAGAAAGCAGGAATAAAAAACAGCCACAATGAAGGCAAAGTCCTGGTATCTGTAGCCAGGAACAATCACAAGCTGAGTGTGGCTGGTAAGTCAGAGTGGTAGTCTGGAAGGTGGCACTTCAGAACAGGGAACCAACGTTGGATCCTGAGAGGAGAAAAAAAGGAATTCAACTCTTGAAGAGGATGTCTTCAGTGTGATGCTGTCTTGGTTTTGAACCTGAGGACAGTCTGAAGTCACTCTGTCCTCTCTCATGTTTCCTTTTCTTTCAAGGGCATTGAGCTGGGTTATCTCCTGATAAGTGGAATTATAAACTTCATTCCTTTTATTGATTCATGAGCAATATTTTGAAATATTGTGATTTCAGTTCAAGCGAGAAATATTTCGATGACAGTGTTTGCCATCCTCCTTGTAACTCTGTCAGTGTCTATTGTGAGCTAGAAGGAAAAATGAGTAGTTGTGGCTGGGTCAGATAGCAGGAATTTACAGACAACTCGCTGTTCTGTGTTGCATCCAACAAGGTCTGTCTTCCTTTGAAATGGGGATGACCTCTCTGACTGAATACCAAGGAAGTTCAAAACCCTCTAATTTTCCTTGAAATCTATTTTTATCATGATCAGGGACAGGCAAAGTTAAAAAGTACAAGACTGACAGTTCAGAAAGGATAAAATGTCTTTACTGAATCATGCAGGTATTCTATAGCAGAGCTGAAAACTCTTCTGGTTTTCTGGGCTTTGTCACTTTTATTGTGCACAGCAGGTTTCCAAGGATTCTTTATTTATTCAATTGAAAGTCTAAAAGAAATTATAGTAATTAACGAAACCCACTGCAAAATCATTAAATTTCATTAGCATCAGTGACTGTTACTGTCATTGACAATATCATAACTATTGGGAGAAAAATATATATTTAATGAGGAGAGATTACTTCAAACTTGAGTTCAAAAGCAGATATAAACCATATATGTAAATATGTGTAGATGTATATATGAATATTACAATTATTGGACATGAAGCCAGGTACAGAACAAGGGTGTCTCTTGGTGGCTTAGATAAAATCCCTTTGCATGATTCACATTTTGAAGCTGAGCACTGACCTGTTCTCCAGAAGCACTTCAGGAGTTCTGAGAAAAATTAATACAATATCCATTGTGTGTAATGCCCAAAGACTTCTGGAAGGTGTGCACAAAATCTGTTCAGCAGGTGTTAGTGCTGCACTTTTGTAAATGCTGTCTGCTGCTCTTAAGAAAAATGGTTGTGGTGACTCAACTACAGCAGTTGATGCACCAGTTCTGTGTCTGTGCCAGATCCCCCTCTGTTTTTGAAAGTTCCCAACAGGGAATTCACACTGGCATGGGGAAAAAAAAAATAGAGGTAGGGAAGAAATACCTTTAACATTTGAAAGTTTTGCTGATTTTTCCCAAGGTCTCCTACTGCAGAGAATAACAACGTTAAAGAAGGTAGGGTGTTAAAATATTTTCAGTGCTGCCCACGTGTCAATCATGTTGAGTCTTCTCAGTTTTTCACAGTTCTGTTTGTTTGAAGAAGATCAAATTTGCACTTTTTATACCATCCGTCAACTGAAATGTACCCATTGATTCCACAAAGGTATTTGACCCTGAAAAATCAATTACTTCTCAAATCAAAAGACAAATGTGGAGGTGTTTCCATGAGTAAAATAGCATTTTAAAACATTATAAAGCTGAGATAAGAAGGTAGCAATAAAAACACTTTTTAAAAGACATATATTTTTAAGCACTTGTCAGAAACATGAACCTGGTGAGATGTGGAAATGTCAGACACATTACATGTGCAGGACGTGCATTTGGCATTTTGCTGTCAGCAGGGGAGTTCTTCTACAACTAATTCCTCAGGAACCACACGCTGAGTCTGTCTGCAGGGAGGAAGGAGGGCTAGGGGTAGAAGTATATATTGTTTGTTTTGTGGAGGTGTATTAACAGGATTTTTTTTCTCTTTAAGAGAAAACCACGAGTTATGTCAGTCACACTGTATGATAATTTTCTGGAATTGGAATAAATTCCATATTTTATGCAAAACATGAGTCGAGCTGCGGAGCTCACCAGTGCAGGTACAAATGGGCACTTTCTAGTACACTACATGAAATATTGATTAAAAATCCTATCTTGCAATTCACATGTGCTTAATAAATATTATCTGCTGATGAGCTTTAGCAGGGGAGCCTGTATGGCAGTGTTTTATGGGGGTGCTCTCAGACGAAAGGAAGGGGTACAGGGGCTGATTCTCTGATTTTTGCCATTTTAGTCACTTTCTCTGCTCTCCCCTGCACTCAGTTGTGCCAGATAACAACCCCTGTGTGCTGCACTGTGGACATGAGCAGTGAGTGTTGGCCCCTGAGCAGGTTCTGTCCCAGCAGGGCTATGGATGATGCTCCCATTGTTGATTCCAGCTGTGGATGTTTAATTTGACACAGCTGTTACAGCACACAGCCTTAAGGGCATGGTGAGGGAAATGGGATTTTAGTATCACTGGCAAGCCAAAACCAAATATCCTGCAGGACAGTATCACATGAAACCAATATGTTAATGAATACCCAGAATATAGGATACACATAAAACTGTTTATACACTGTTTCCCATAGAGACCTTCATAAATACACCCAAAATGCAAACAGTTATGATTTTTTATCCTCTCTTAGGCTGTAAACTCTAAATGATGGAATCAATATTGTCCAAATTTAGCAGCAGTATTAAATAGAGAAGCAACAGTGAATGAAAATTCAGATTCATATCAAATACTTTCCTTTCCTTATTGCATTTTTTCCCAAAATTTTAATATTTATTATGGTTATATTATATTGTCATGGTTGCCACTGATAGACAGTTTTTTTGTAACCTGATCAGAATACAGTGAAAAAATAAGACCTATTTCATAGTCAGAAAAATTAGATATGGCATTTTAAATATTCCTTTGGTTCAGGTAGATGTGATGTTAAAGTTTAACCTGCGTGAGGGAAAATTATATTGACTTGAATGTTGAAAAAAAATGTCTTTCTGAAGTTAGTGAGATGTTCTGGTCCTAATTTTGCTCTCATTAAGACAATGTTTTTCTTATGTGAACAAAATGCAGTAATTGAGTGCATCATCTTGTTATGAATTCAGAGAAAGCAGAAACAGGAAAAAAAATCCCTTTTTTTCCTCTTTTTTTTTTTCAGGATTAGACCAAAAATTGTGATTACTGTGCATTACAGCATCACTGACATCAAATAGATGCAAATACTGAACCACATTTACTCCAGCAGTAATCATTATTTGACTTCTCATGTTCTGCAACGGGACTGGTTTTGCTGTACTTAGCTATAGTTAACTACACAGGGAAAATACATGTAGGAGACAGTGAAATTTTTTAATCTTGAAAAATAGTTTGTTAGTAGATGAAGGAAAAATTCTTTCTTGCAGAAGTTTTTAAAGCATCTTTAAGCAGATGCTTAAAAACATTTAACTTACTAGACTGCTCATCATTGTCAAAGGAGGCTGTAAAAGCTGAATTATCCCCTGCTTCACTTGAGACAGCATCACTAGTCCATATTAGTGAAAATGTTTGACATTCTTTGTAAAATCACCAGTGAATTGTCAGGCACTGATGTTCACTGAGTGCTCTTGATCCCTGTACACCCACATTCCTGCTCCCACCTCTGCTACACCAGTGCATGTGGAAAACAGCAGGGATTGGGGTGGGTTTTGGGGCTGCTGTGTCAGCTCCCCTTGAGAGACTCATCCTGTCATTCCCCTGAACATCCCTTGGGGTTGGTGAGTGCACGGTCAGCATTCCCACACCCAGGTGCCTCCTCCAGGCTGTCTCTGTGCTTCATCTGTGCCACCCTTCTTCCCACGTTTGCACCTTGGTGCTCTTGCTATCACTTTGTGCAGCAAGGGCTGTGCCTTCTACAGCAGAGGTGGCTCAAATATAAAGATATATTTAATTTTTATCCAGATTATTGCAGTCATAGATCTCTGAACACCTGAGCAAAGAGAAGTGCAGGGTGGTGAAACAGGACCACATACTCTGTGTAAAGCAGTAATTCTTTTTAGCCTTCCTGTGGAATAGAATTGGATTAATATTCTTTGGATTGGTCTTAAGTTTTCTTAAATGGAAAACAGTAACAATTATTAATACTTTTCATTTTTATGTCATGTGAAGATGTAAAACATAAAGCAAATCATTCTGCCCAAACTTTGTCACTGCCTCTGAGCAGAGAAGGACATGCAATGACACATAAGAGAAGGTGGGGAAAAAATTTAGTAATTGCATTTTATATATGAAATTGTCATTTCATGGAAGCACATTTTATTTTATTTTTTTTTTTGAAATTTTAAGCTGCATAATTTTGGTTTGGTTTATAGTATTTCTCAAATGAAACCAAAGCACAACTGTAAGTAGTGCACTTATAGAGGAAAAAAATTCACCAGCTGTAGTTGTTCAGTGTGCTTGGGGCTAGCCTGAGGACCTGACTGTGCCTTTGAACCACACTTTGATTCCCACTCTGTCTGTTGGGTTCAGAAATGAAAGTAATTTTGACCATTTAAACTTCTGGGTAAAGCAAAGTTTTTATGCTTTGGTGACATAAAAGAAGAAGAGAATTTTATCGTTTTGGGATGCTTCCTGAAAATTTCAGTGACACCTCCAGATCCTCACAATTTTTCTATCTAGGTGGTGAAAATTTTTCATTGGAATCTTAATATTTGTTACAATGTGTGAATATGCTTAGAGTAATATTAAGAAATAAATGGTTGTATGTGGGGCTGGACTTTTTCAGTAGTTGGTTCTAGTATTTTTGGTTTCTTACTTTTGAGAAAAACCATCTAGTTTTTCCTATACTCCTATACTGATACATCAGCACAGAAATGCACCTGTAGCTATATGCTGGTAATGGACACAGAGCACCAGTGAAGAGAAGGAATAAATGGAAAACTGTTTTGAATCCTTTAATATTTAAAAGTAGTGTCATTTTCATGAAGCTCTCTGTAACTTTTCTGAATGATGGTCTGAGTCAGCGTTAATGGGATTTGAAGATGCGATTTCATGGTGCTCTAATTATTTCAATCCTCATTTTCAGACAATGTTTTATTAATGGCATTGTGTTAAAAGCCTGATAAGTTACTCTTAAGTGTTGCAGGAAGAGGGGCCTAATTAAAAAAAAAAAGAGAGAAATATTGTTCTCACTGAGGATTTCATGGGGGGATGTTTTTCTTAGTGGGAAGCATTACCATTTAAGACATTTGGTGTAAGAAAAAGAAAAACAATTTCAGTGAGCACAACTTAACCCTAGTGCTTGATCCTTCATTTGCTCATGTTCATGTCTCAAGTTATTTAATAGAGTGCTGGAACAGCTGCTTTGTTCCTCCAACCTCGTGGTGCTGGTATTTGGTTTTTTCTTTCCTTAATTTTGTCTTTCTGCAACTTAGAGTTCGCAGTGTTGAGCTTACCAGATGATCAGTGAATGTCAAACAAATCAAAGTGTTGCTGCCAGCAGAGCTATTGAAGAGCCACATTCTGGATGTGACTGTTTTTAATTGATTCCTGAGAGGTCAGAATAGAAAGTGCCAATGCAGGAGCATCAGGGATTCGTGGAAACAGGCCCCAGCAGTCCAGCTTCTGTTCTCCAGGTACTTAATCCACGTCTCCTCACCTTGAGCAGATGTGAGCACCTGCTTATGCTCAAACATATAACCACCCTAAGAAGTGCTTAACATTGTAATATAGTTTTAATTTTGCAGGGAATTACCTTATCTCAAATCTGGGAAGGCATTTCAGGAGAACATTCCCTAAAACTGAAAAGGGAAGACATTTAGCAGAGTAGCACCAGAAACAGCAGGGCCATGCTGCAGGCTCAGAGCTACCAGCAGAAGGTGTCAGTGGTGTTCCTGCTCTTCCCTCTCCTGCCTTCCCCCTTCATCTCAGTGATGGCAGCTTCCTCTTTGCTCATCTGCTGGGATGAGGAGGATTGCATGTGCTGCATGGGGCCGTGTTTCCTTCTCCTTGCCAATCTGGAAGGGTTTTTTTGGTAGGCCAACTGTCAGCAAGAACACTCTGGGATGTGGTGATGAGACTGCTGCGTTCCAGCCCCTGGGTGCCAAGTGCAGTCCCAGCAGTGCTGCCCAGCCAGGAGAGGTGTCCTGTGAGTCAGCCTTTCTGCAAAATGTGGTGTAATTATGGCTCAGCAGAGAAACAGGGGCAAGAAAAGGGTGCTATTTACTATTCTTTACAAATAGTGTCCTTTAAAATGATGGCAAATTACTTCTGTGTTGTTTTTTTCCTACTCTTTTCAAGATTTAACTCCTCTGTTGGCTCTCTCTATTCTTTTTGCTCTTTTAAACTAGGCATGTAATTTTGCTTTTCCCAAGATTACAAAAATATTGGTCCTAGGAAGTTTCAATTTAAAAAGAAGAATTTTTGATCCTCCGTGCAAAATACGGTTTTCATGTTTTGTATCTCCACTTTGTAACCTGCCTGTAGGCAGCAGATAACCACACAGTTCATCACAGCTTCCTCACTACAAAAAATGGTCAAATCAATTTAAGCTAAAATACAACTTTTTGTATTTTGATGCTACTTCCCACTCTGATTTATCAGAATACTTACATTTGCATGTCAGATGCAGAAAGATGATGATCCCAAAAATCAGGCTTACTCATCTGTGTAATCATTTTTGAGCATTTTCTAATCAGAGATGCCTTCTGCATTAGCATTGGTGATTTTCAGTTGCACTGATACGTTTGTTCTGTATTTGTGATTAATAAGCTGCTTGGAATATTTTTCCACTTGACTGTGTGAGTTTTCACCTGTACAAAAAAAAAAGGCATTGTTACAGAGGCTCCAGAGTATGTCCTGTGTGTGTTTGTTCTTAGTGATTTCATATTCCTGGAAAATACTTGGAAACCGTGAGTTTCTGAGGGTCTGTTTCACTACCCTTTGCTATTCTGGCCTCCACTTGCATACTGGGAGGGAATAATGCATATTTATGATTGCTGGATAAACGTTCATGTTCAGTGTGTCAATGGAGAGGTCTACCAATCCTAGGCTATTTTTGCTACAACTGACTAAAATGTGCATGCAAATGGATATGTAGATGAATTCTTCAGCTCCACAGTAAACATCCACAGCGAGCTTTATCTACTACAAGCATGGAATGATAAAGCTTTGGCAGAGAAAGTTCACCCACAGCCTGACATTACCATCTTTGGCACTTGTGCAGTGGCATCATGTGTATGCCCAAATTCCAAAGGTGGTGGTGAAGGGAGCTGGGTTTGTAATCCCTGGGGTAGCAGAGCAGCCCTTTGTGTGCAGCCAACGTGCCTTCAGTGCTCAGCAGAGTTTGGCAATTATATAGATTTGAAAGTTGAAAGAAATAAATGTCTTTTTCAGGTTAGTGAGATGTTCTGGTCCTAATTTTTGCTCTCATTAAGACAGTGTTTTTCTTATGGGAATAAAATACAGTAATTGAGTGCATCTTGTTATGAATCTAGAGAAGGCAACTGGATTCATGTGCCTGTTAAAATCTTCCTCACACAGGAAAACAATGGACTGAAAGAATGGCCTAAAAATACCCAGAGCAATCACTAATATGCTCTGATACTGCCAGGGAGGTTACTGGGGAGAAGAAACCCTCATGTTTCAGTGTATAATACTAGTAAGCATGCAAATTAGATGTTGGTGTTTTGTCTAGATGATTCTGTGGCTGTCATATTTCTTTCCATCAACAAGGTTAAAATATATGTACAGTTGAATAACAGATCTAAAAATAAGAAGAATTTTGAAGGGCAGGTTATGGACTAAGTCTGACAATATCAATGAGCTTATTTTCTATAAATGGATTATTTTTAGAGGCCTTTTAATTTTCCATCCTTAGGCTACACCCGCATCCCTTTTTTAAAAAGCCTTTTTATGGAGTTTGGGGGATTGTAACACTGAGGCTTTCAAATAATCAGCCCCTTCTAGGAGTGGGAGCTTGAAGCAAAATACCAAATAAGGGGGTTAGTCATACTAACAGCACAGAACATATGTGACTCAGTAGATGTAAATAGCACCAGATTCAACAGGATAATAAAGACTGGCATATGCTAATATGTTAGAGATTAAAGGAGGTGGCACAAGTGACATGCTAAGGCAAATTACATTGTTCTGCCATTCTATAGGCTCCCAATAACCTCTGGCCCGAGGGCTTAAGATTCTTATTACTTGAAAATAAGGAAATAAAGATAGAATTCATCTTGTCTTAATTTGCACTAATATTAACGATATGCTGTTAATCAAAGTTAATCATCAGTAAAATAAGACAAGCATTTACAGAGTGATCCATTCTGCATGCTTCATCTTGGGATGGCATGGGAGAAACGCCCCTGCTTTGGTGTGCATCTCTGTCCATTAACTGCAGAGGTAACCACTGGACTAGTTATGATTAGGTAACTATTTTTAAATTAGTTGAATCAGTAGAATTAGTTGAAGTTCATCCTAAACATGAGTTAAGATAGAGAAGTGTGTTTCATTTGGAATTCTCTCACAGGTTAATTGCTCTGCTCTGTCCTTTGGCATCAGTTGTCTTCTTGTCACCTTGCTTCTCCATGGAGGGCAGTGGGAGACCAGAGGTGCTAATTTTTCACTGCTGTCTCTTGAAGACGCTTTGGATTCATAGACTAAATTTGGATATTCCCAAGACTTGTCTCACTTATGCAGATATTCTCAGGAAACTGGATAAGAAAGAACAACCCTACTTGTAATTTTGTTTTGACTTAGCTTTTATGGTAAATAAGTTTAGCATTTGCAAACAGTTTTCAAAGCGACAGCATTGCTAACCTAGAAATGGATTTCTTAAAGTGAAGAATTAAAATACTTCTGGACAACAGCATTGATGGTGGTTGTCGTGTAAAGATTTTTTGAAACAAATCTTGACCACAGGAGCAGTTCTTGGTAGACCTTCAAGAAGTCCTGTGCTGGGGCACAGTCTCCACAGTTGTGCATGTCAAAAGAGCACTCAGGCTAATGCAAGAGAGTTCTTCTGGAGAAATCTTTTGAGGCTTGAAGACAACATAGACACACATAACCATTCTTGAGTTTATGTGACAGTCTGCCTTGAAGTTTAGCTGAGAATTCTTTGAAGAAATGTTTTCAGTGCTTTAGGGCTTCTTTGTGTTTGAGGTATTTATGTGTGGGGACTCAAATTGTAGTTATGGGCTCACAGTGGCTGCAAAGGCTCAGGTCACAGAATGGAGCTCTGAATTTCATAGAGCTAAAGAAAGTAGGCTTTAGTAGGGCTGACACTCAGCTCTTCCCTTCCCAGTTTGTGGCTGGCAGGGATTTCTCCCAATGAGGCTCACATTATCCATACCTTTTTCAGTTGTCTTGGCAAACCCCATCCAGTGCTGTGCATCAATCCCTGCCTCACTCCCTGTGTGCTACAGCTCCTGGGCATCACCTTCACAGCTCTGCCCCAGGATCTTCTGTGGAGCAATTCCCTGACTGCACCAAAGCCTACACTCAGGAGTCCCAAATCTTTGCCAGTTGCCATCCCAGGCTTTCTCAGAATCCCAAACTTGGTCATTTCAGAGTCTTTTCAAACTGATACTTTGTGCAGTCAAGTGGTATTCCCTCCATTTCTCTTCCTTGCTCTTTCTCTGTAAATCAAGGGCCCTTTTTTTCCAGGCGTACCTGTCCTTCTGATCGTGGTCATGTCACAGATTACTGAATTAACTTGAATTTCTTCCTGATTGTTGGCCAGACTCTGCACAGTAGCAGACAGACATCTGAGGGAAGGTGTCTGAAGACCCTCCCTTAAGAGCAGGAATGTTCAAAATGCCTCTTATTTTCTCTGTATATGACTCCTCTGCTTGCAGCTCCTCCTCCTTTACATTTGTTTCAGTCTGTGTTGAGTGCTTGTACCCCCGGGGCTATGTTAATATATTTACTGACAGCTGTGGTAAAAATCGAGTTTTACAGATGTGCATGAGCACATATGCATGTGTAACATTATACTGTATTACTTCAGTTTTTCATTTCCAACCTTGTATTATCTATAAACAAGCACACAGCTCATACTTAGTTGCTTGACAAATTTTACTTGCAATTATAAAGCACAAATGTAATTGTCATGTAATCCTGGCTAGGAAATTTTAAGACAGGTGTCAGGCACTGCTATTGTGCATTCCTTCCCTCCACCCAAGACAGCCATAGCTCTTGGGTTGGAAATGTGTATCAGAAACAGTGGCAGCATTTCCAAATGCTTCTGTGAATCCTTTTAGAACTTAGAGAAGTTTTATCACTGGAAATTAAGCTTTGAGAGGAGAAATTGTATTTTATTTGAAAGTCTTTTAGTGCATTTAAGAGTCTGGAATAATTTTTTGCCGTTCAATAAAAATGAAATATCTGCTTTATAAACCTACTTCAAGGATGGGGGTTTTTTTGTTTGTGGGTTGTTTTTTTTTCCCTCCCCAACATTCCCTTTGAAGCTTACCACTTGATAGATTAGCCCAGTGCTAAATAAAATGCCCCTTTTTTATGTGTGGAAGCTTGGTAATTATTGCCAAAAGATTCTTAGTAGCTCGTAATATACATATAATCAGATTAGTCTTGAATTCTGTCTCAGCTGAGGCTGTAGGAGTAATCCAATTGGGGCTTGTTTACCTCTGCTGTTCCTGCTGCCTCCAAGGGTGCACAGCAGCACGGGAAGGAGGGCAGCAGGGCTGTGCTGTGGTGATGCCTTGGAGTGGTTACCTAGAACAGGGTGTTAAAAGAATAAAGTGTGTATTTATTAAAGGCCTTTCACAGATACACCTTGGGCAGTCAAAAGCCTGGCAGAAGCAACACCCAAGATAGACAATGGTCAGAGTTTCTCAGACAGAGAAAAGTTTGGTTTATTTGCATATCAGAGGTTAATTGTCCAATTACAGCTTTAGGGAATGAAGTCACATTCCCCCAGTTTGCTTCTCCCCCCAATTTACTTTTGTTTGTACTTTTCAGGGCCTGAGGCTGTGATGCTGCCCTTGGTTCTCAGGCCTGGCAGGATTGTTTTGTGTGACCAAACTGTGAGGGGAGCTGACTGACACTCCTGTGGAGTTCAGAGTCATACACTAGTGCAGTACAGGACCTGAAAAATATAAAAGCTAAAACTTGGGGCAGCAGTGGGGCTGACCCTCTGGGGGGATGTGAGACCAACCCCAGAGAATTTGGTGTCTCTCTCAAAACTCCCAGGCCTGACTGGGTAGTTCAGCTCTTGAGTGTCTCATTTACAGTGAGAAACCGTTCCCAAAACTGGAAATGTGTCTGTCTCTGATGCTACGAGTCCATCAGTAGGATTTACAAATGCTGCTTTTCAAGGGAACAATGGTCAAATGTGTGGGTTTCAAACACACCCCAGCAGAGATCGAACTGCTGGAGGTTTTGGACACTCTGTGTGTAACATGGAAGCTTGAATAAAGACCAAATCCATGGCGTTTGGGTTTTTCAATAACACTTTTACTGCCTTCCTGGGATTTATACCTTTATGGTAATAATTAGGAGATTGAGGGGAACTCAAAGGTCAGCTATAGCTTTTAAAGTATTCCATTTTCTTCTCCAACTCCTTCAAAGGAGTCCTAGACTTCATTGTATTTAAAAGAATTTAACAATTCTTTTAGTAATTCTCTCACATCTTGCCCAGGCTTCATATTTTGTTATAGCCTCAGCTTCAACTATTGTAGCACAATGTTGATTGGTTCAGGTGCTGATCTTATAATTAAATGAAATTAGGGTTACAGCAGTAGAAAGGCAGACAGGAAATAGCCATTTTGTTATGCTAGCATGTGTATATAATAGATTTAAATGAAATTCAAACTGTAAATATCCAGTCCTCATTAATGATTCAATCAATCTGCCTTCAGTAATGATCAAATGTACATATGTTTATTAAATGTAATATGTGTGAAATCCATGTGCATCAGTACATGTATACAGTGATGTTGAATGCCTTTTGAAACTTACATGTTCAAAATGGGCATCTGTTCCCATTACCTCTGGTTTACATCTGAAGGAATATGTTTGTAAACTTGGTGTATTTTTTATAAATTTCCATTGTTAGTTAGTTTCTATGAAATTTTTAGTAAAAGAAGAGCTCTCTGGCTCTGGGTGTGTAACTGTGAGGTGTGATAATGTGGTTGAGGCAGGTTGCCCCAGTCCCCAAGGCCAGTACAGGTCCATGTCCTGGAAAAGGATGCAATAGAGGGTCTATTAAGATTTTTGAAAAGCAAAAATCTTCACGTACCTATTTGTTAGAATGCCTTAAGCTTTAATATGAAAGTTTTAAATTTTTCTTGAACAATGAGTTTTCAAACATATAAAATTTTAGCTGCTACCAAGCGTTTGGCTGTGTAGAAACTAAAATCACAAAATGCAAAATTAAAATGTCACAGTAAATATCTGCTTCATTGTGTTTTGTTTTCATTAAGAGATAAAATAGGTCTTGTTCATAAGGATTAAGGGATTCATTGTTTCAGTTTACTTGTTCAGCAGATATCTGAAGCATTCTTTATAAGACTTGAAGAGGGATGTGTGTTTTTTGTAATAGAATTTGGGTTTTCAAACTTGGTTAGGCTTCTTGCATGATTTGAAGTTACTTAAATTGGATTTTAAAAATTACAGAAATTTATATTCTGCCTATATGGACTATATTTTAAAGATACCAGCACTTCAAAGGAAATTACTGCAAGGTACCAACCTGTATCCAGCCTACCAAAATTAGTTCAAGATATCCTGGGGTAATGCTAAATGAAAATGTTATTTGTGGTGTCAGAGCTCACAAAAATTGGTTACTAATGCGTTGATTTTTTTTAGGAAAGATATACAGGTATTTCCATTTAGGTAGAAAGATAACAAACAGTTTAACTCAATAGATGTTTGATGGAGATACTCGGTGTAAGATTCCTGTCTGACTGAAGATGTGCTGATTTTCAGTCTGCTGGAACTGCTGTGTTTGACACAAGAGGTCTCTTTCCCAAAATCTCAAACCCAAAATCTCCCACTCAAAATCTCTTTCCTTACTGCAGCACACATTAGGCCTCAGAAGCAGTGACGTATGCATGAGTTCTGGATGTGGGAAGCATTTTGGGGGTGGGGATGAGGAGTAAGGTTCTGTGGTTTGTTTTTTTAATGAAGCCAGAGAGATGGAGAGATCTGCTTGATAATAAAACTTAACTTCAGTGCCAGCTCCATGCTGTTACAGCATATTACTACACAGCAAGAAATGTGGCACAGATGTTGTGGCAGCCATATTTTACACCCTCCAAAAGGTCATGTCGCTTGTTATTACATTCAGAATCAATATTAAGTGAGCGTTCCAAATTTCAGCTGTCAGTTGAATTTATTGCCACAAACCAAGGCTGAAAGGTTTTCAACTGTGATTCCAGCAAGCTAACAAATTAATACTACAGAAGTATGTGTGGTGGAGCAGGTGATCCAAGTTTAATTGAAAATCACAGGAATCAGAGCTGAGATGTTCAGCCCATTCTCTGTACCACGGGGGATGTGTGGTGTCTGCGAGGGCTCCTCTGATGGCCACTGGCAGGGAGGGTTTGCAAACAGAGTCACTTGTGTAATCCACCCACTGCCTGTGTGTGTGGCACCTTTACTTGTCTGTCTTGGATAATATTTTCATCTCTGACAAGTGGAGGTCATTTGCATGTTTCTGTGCTCTGCACATGTGTCACAATTCTGCCTTTTTGTCACTGTGGTGACAGCAAAAGGAGCAAGTCTGGGTGGGGAAAGTGGTCAGTGGTGATCCAGGAGAGCTGCAGCTTTGAAGGCTGTTGTTTACCTGTGTTTTCACTTTCTCCAGGGTGAAGATAAATTGCAACACTTTTCGGAACAGAAACACTCCTGTCGTTCAGTGGGGATTGGCTTCTGGGCTGGAGTCTCGTGTGCTTTAGTAGCCACAATGCTCACAAAATCTCTCTGGTTTGGTAGTGTGATAGAATTTTTTAAAGCTTCCAGATGTTCTGTGTTTCTGGTGCTGCTTTCAGTATCAGATGCTGAGAGATAAGAATGAAGAAAACCCCTTGCAGCCTGGAATGTCTCACTTGTTTTCAGTAGGTGTTGAAGTGACCTTAGCTTGATGAACAGCACGATTTTCATCTGATCTTTCTCATTTTGTTCTTTCTTCCCAATATTCAGATAGTTTCATTCTGCCAGTTTGCATTTGCTTAAAGACTTTTCTACAATATGTGCAGTACCTCTGTGGCTTTGTTGCTTTTGCTACTTCTGTTCCAGAAATAGTGGATTTTGCTTCACAGATCTGTGAAGGATTTTCCTCCATTGTAGCATACAACTGATCAAAATTGCAGCTAATCTGCAGCAATTCTTTTGCATTTCACATAAATTTGACATTATTCATGCTACTTAATGTAAATTCTTCAGATAGAAGTTTGTGGTTCTTGAAGCCGAACATGTGAAAACAAGGAAAATTTGTAAAGGAACTGTAAAATTGAAATGAGACCAATAGAGGAGACAACATGCCTTCACATCTGCCTTTTGTGTACTTTTTCCCCCCTCAAATTGTGGGGGGGATGTTTATCTTTAAATTTTAAACTACCTTCTTCTCATTTGTGCTAGTGCCAAGAAAAAAGCAGCAATGTAAAAGTGTAACTATTGTTGTACATTTCTGGCTTTAGGGACATAATCTCTTTTCTTAAAAATAATTACCAGATATAGGGAAAGCTTATTATCAGTTTATTGACTACAGAGTTTTGAGAAATAAGGGGTTAATATGAAGGAGATCAAAGACTGAAGGGGAGAGCAATGAGGCAAATGTATTCATATACCAAAGGTATTTTGCTGCACCACTGTGCACTACTTTGGACAAAGCATAAATCATGGTTATTTAAAATTGACTGTGAGGTTCAGAGAGCTGATTGAAGTTACCCTCAGTGTTACATGGCTTACTGTTGCAAAACAGAGCTGGTTCCAGCCTTCCTGCTGCAGGGAAGATAATTTCTGTCACTGCCACTGCCATTCTTATTCTTCTCATTGTTTCTGTTTCCTCAGTAACAACTACAGCTATTTGCATTTGCAATGGTCTTTTGAGACTACGAGCCCTGAAAGGATCAGGCACTTGTATGTACCTTCAGTTTTAGTGAAATGGCATTTTCAAATCTTTGTAAAAATCCACATGCTCGTTTTCTTCTAAAATGCAGAAAGGAAGCTATGGAGACATCAAGAGACAAACAGGGTTTGGGGTTTTTCATCAGAACATCCTTATATAGATGAGAAATTTACTTCAGTGCTTAAGTTTAAATGATGAAACTGTAGCATAAACTGATTTTATCTAGTCCTGTCACTTAAATCTAGATAAAAACTTCTTATGTCCTTTTTTCCTTCTGTGTACCTCAGTGAAGTAAATACTTTAGGTTGCATGGCAGCCAAAATCTAGTACATTAAAATTTACAGATGGTAAAAGGCATGTCTTTTCATCTGCCAATGTGTGATTCAGATAGCACAAGCAGACTTCCATCCACTTGACCGCAATAGAGTTGGCACAGCTTTCCTTCTCCCTCCCTTCCAGGGCCTGTTTGGGAAAGCAAAAGCAGTGATGCTTCTGTGAGAAGAGGAGTACAGCTTTTAGATCTAAGGCCATTAAAAATACTCGAGAAGTATTTATAGGAAGATTAATTTTTGCGTGTTTTGAATTCTGTGTTTGCCAGGAGAACGCATCGTGACTTGTTTGAATCACTGTCTTTCTTACAAGATAATACCATCTCCTAAGTAATTGACATGTCAGAATCTGAGGTCAGGTACCCATTAAAGTAGATAGAACATCTTAATTCCACTAAATTAAGTCAAAATTGTAGAGCTAAAACTATAACAATATAAAATAATTTCATTTGTGCTGCAGTTTGTAGAATGCATGTTAACCCTATTAGAGTAAGCAGTGACAGTCGTGACATCCAATTATGAAGGTACAAAAAAAAAAGTTTGGTTGGTTTGGTTTTTTTTGTTTCATTACTTAAGAAATTGATAAAAAAATTGTGGGAAACTTTCTTGCAGTGTGGGGTTTTTGTATGTTTAGTAAAAAGGTGTTCCTAAGCACTGGAGGGTAAACATATGGATTATTATAGTTCCAAAGGACTCTGCACACCATTTTTCGTTCTTAGAGCCCTGAAGTTCTTTTCACAAAGGTCAATTGTTCATCCTGCAACACACATCAGTCTCTGTGGTCTGATTTGTGTAAGGAATTGAGATTTCTAAGATGCAGACTTTTATTTGATGGAGCCCAATGGGGTGCTTGTATCACGTAGAGCAGCCCTTATCAAGATTTAACAATCAGCATGCCACATGGAAAATTCAGAAGCACTTATTATACCACCTGTAAGATTTTGATTAGTTTAATTATAAATCACTCTTGTTCTGATTTTTACTTACTTGCACACGGGCTGATTGCAGCTCACCACTAGTGTAGGCAATACAGGGATATATTGTACTCTAAATTCTGATAACCACTTTTGCAAAAAGACCTGTCTGCCTCCTTTGGACAATTACACATGTTGGTAATCTGCTCTTTCTGGTTTTCTTTTTGTTACTTAAATAGCTCTGTGATAACAATGCATTTTTATTAGATCACAGGCGTACCTAAGGTGATAGTAGGACCATGAGCAGGAAATCTTGAGAAAATGAGACTAAATTGAATTTAAAAGGCAAAAAGCAAGGGGCCTGTAGCATCTGCAGTCCTGATCATGTTGAATCTAGGGGCAGGAGTCAGAGTCCTGAGTGCTTCCTCTGTTTGTAGAGTTGTTGAAGGCAGAAGTGTTCTCCTTCCTCCTGCCAGCCAGCTCTGCATTCCTGCCTCTCCTCCTGTGTAGGGGAGCTCTTTGATTAATCTTTGACCTCACACTTCCCTTGCAAAACTCTCATTTTCTAATAAACACCTGTTTTTACACAGCCTCAAGGCCAGTAATTCTGCCCTTTGTGACAGAGTTTGGTAGAGAGTCCTTTACAGAAACCATTTGGACTGAAGATGGAATAAACAGTGGTAACTCTGAATTGTCATTCCAGGAAATGCAGGGCTGGAGTCAGGGGTTGTGCATCAGCAGTTGGATTTTTTCTGTCCTTCTCTTCTACACTTTCTCTGAAGAGAATCCAGGTACTCTTTCCCACCCACCTCATTCTGGGAGCAGTTTGGTTTTATGGCTTTCTCTGTGAGTTAAGGCTTTAACTCACAGACACCCATTATTCACAGTAGCACAGACTGCTCCACAATAGCTTTTCTTCAGGAATTCTGAGATTAAAGATAATCAATTCTTTTGGAAGACTTGATGAGTGGGGTCCTTATAAATATGCTCAGATTTGCACTGGGCTTTCAAAGAGGGGAGTTTTCAGAAAAATTGTGTCATTTACTGCACACCCAGAGGTTACATCCCCAAAAGCATGACAAAACACATTAAAACCAGTAAATGCAATCACTTGTGATTCCTTTTTAATTAGAGTTTTTCATGTGTTTTGTACTGGCAAGTTTGAGTGTTTAGGCTGCTCTGCTCTGAAACTTGTGTGTCTGGGAACCCTGTTCTGCTACTGACTGGCATCATTCATTATTACAGCAGGTGGTGAAGGAACACCATAAATTTATGGAAACTTGTGAACTTTCTGGGTTACCCTGTAGCTAATACATATAAATGATTGAAAGAAAAAGTTTTAACTGGATGATGTCAATGTGGTGTTCTGGAAGTTCTTGTGTTACTGTATTTCCATACTAATTTTGAATATTCAGGGGGGTTCAATGTTTTCAGGTTTTGTTTTTTTGTTTTGTTTTCTGTTTTCCCAAATTCACTCAATGTTTTCTCAACTAAATCACACAAACATTCTGCTTTTGACAGTTCAGCACTAGATATTCACCTCATTTCTTGAGGTGTTTATAGGCAACACTCCATGCCAAGCTTCTAGCAGCCTGTGTTGTGGCAGTAGTAGTTTTGTTGCCAAAAAATTCACCACTGTCAGCCTGTTGAGAGCAAGATGAGACTGCTCATGGTTCCCTGTCTGTAGGAAAGTCAAATGTCAGAGATCACTGGGAGGATTTGGAAGGAGAAAGGAAAGCAAATGTCTTTTTTTTTCAATTCTAATTTCACAAGAAAAGGGTGTGAAGCAAGAAACTAGAAACAAACAATTAATTGAAAATGCAGTTGTCTCTTCATGGGGGTGTAGCAATCTAGTGGTGGCTGTGACACTGCATCGAGAATGGTTAGTGACCATTGGTTGCAATTAAATAGAAAATGTAATAATGTGGTAGTAAAAATGTATACATATATAATGTACAGGGAGAGGGAAGGAAAATATCAAAACCTCTAAGAAATGTCTGAGGAATAAAAAGGAAAAGAAATTAGGCTTGCTGCCAGTAATGTTATTATTCAGAGACAGTCCAAAATTCTTTCTGTCCCCAGATTGCATTAAAGGACTCATAAAAGCAATTAACATGTAGACTATTTTTCTAAGTCACTGGAATTTTCAGCATCTAATTACCCATTATGTAATAGCTGGAAGCCAGCAGATAATCTCAAATTGTTGATGCCCTAGGATAATTTAAAGTGCTTTTGTAGTAGTTGGGTTTAAAAAAGGAAACAAAACACAAACAAAAAAGCAACCAAAAGTTATTTTCTATTTTCCTTTTCAAATGTATGGATATTCCTTTAACATGAACATGTTCATTTGAAATCATTTAGTCTCAGGCTGAACATGAAATGATTCTGATTACATTGGTGTTATTGGCTTTTGATCTTGTTCTTGTGAATTAGAACTGATGCCTTGTTGAAATGGACTGTGCCTAGAAAAGGAAGAGGAAAAACCAGATATCACTTCTTGAAGTGATATCAGAAATTATAGAAGACAGCTGGGCAAAAATTATTCTGTCCAGTGCACTCTATTTAGTACCTGAAACAAGGTAAGAGTTGTCAGTGGGCTGTTCTTGCAGTTAGTTTTAGCTTAGTTGGTATCATCATTATGTAGTAGGCCTTGAATCTCTGATGACTTAAAAGAGAAAGAAATGATCTGATGACAAACTCTGTAAGTCAAATGGTAATCGAAATGATAAAACTAATTTTGTGATCTTTTTCGATACACACAGTCTGATTTTCCAGCTTTCCACAGTGTATTTTTGTTATGAAGCTGCTACTCTCCATCCTCAATAAAACATCAATTTCTTGGTTTCATTCTAAACAGCAGTTTTCATCTCAGTGCTGATAAAAAGTATTTTTGAAATCACCTATAGTTTTTCATATTTTGGGGTTTTTTTTCATATTTTTCATATTTTGCTATTGCCCTCATTCACTGAACTATTTAAACATATTATAAATAGATTCCAAAAGTTTAATAAGTCCTTACATACTTGCTGAATATGACAGAAAGCTACCCTTGCTTGTTAATTTATTACTTAAAAAACCCTCATCCTGAATTGCCAAGAAACCCATTTCTTGGCCTTGATGGGGTTTTTGTGTTTTTAGTGCAATATTTTAAGTTTATAAGTCCCTTTTTTTTTCCCCCATTAAAAGTAAAGCATTGAAAGTAACAAAGATGAACGAGCCTGATAGTAGTCATTTCTTTTCTATTTAAATCCTTTGTTTTCTTATTAGATTTCTGTCTAATAGAGTCCAATGAAGAGGTTATGATGTCCAAAGATTAAGATGCTTGTCTGGGAGTCTAAAGACATTTTCTGCCCATGTGTAAGGATCAGTAATGGTGATGCATGTGGAATGTTCCAGCACAGCCAGGGGTGTGGAAACCAGGAGCTGGGCCCAGTGATCCTGGTGGATCCTTTAATTCAGCATATTCTGATTCTGTGAGGTGCTGCCCTGTGTTCTCAGGCATGAGAACAGTTGTTTTCAAATACATGATAAGTATTCTTTTCATCACTCTGCAAGTGAAAAATAGGTTTTCGAAGTCATGGCTAATGATTAATATTTATTGTAACACTTTGTCACTCTATATTTAAAACTTTGGCTTAGTTTGGATACTGGAGGTCAGCTCATGAAATCAGCTCTTGCCTTGCTGCTTCTAGTTTTTCTTTCATCTTACACAACTGGACTCCCAAATGTCAGAATGCTAAAGGAAGTTTCCCACTTCCTAAAGTACCTGTCACCCTACATGTGTGATGGCACCTGCAGGAGAGGTCCAGAGGAGCATCTTCAGCCTCCCTAAACTAATGATGTGTGATCCAGTGCAGGGCTGGTGGCTGTTGTGAAGGGCAGCATTGCTGCACTCTTTGTGTGGAGAAATACACTGAGAGGACAGATGCTTGAAGGAAAGAGGGGAATGTATTTGTATTTGAAGACGTATTTGTGAAGTATCTCACAAAGGCCTAAGTGAATCATGGAAGTATCACAACTTCTCATTCAAGGTAAGGGATAAGAAATAGTGTAAATATTGATTTATTGTTTTATTATTTATTATTTTATTTAATTATATAGTTTTAATAATATATATATAATTTTTATTTATATTGTTTTATCTATTTTTTTTTTTATTTTAAACCACTGCTCCTGAAAGGTGTGGTGCTCACACAGCTTCCATCTTGACTTGCTGTTTTTTCATCATCTCTGCTTCATGGAGGTAACTAAGATACAAGCTCCTATGAGTGTTCCTCAGCTGTATCTTGTTTTCACCTCATGACCTTGAGAGGAGTTGTATTTTTTATTCATCCTGTATACAGCACTAAGAGCTTTTCAGTGGCTGATCCCTGCCCTGGTGGGCTTGTGGGCTACATCAGACACAGGAACAACAGGGAAGAGGTTCCCAGACTACCTAGGAACATCTATAATTGACTTCGACTTTCATAGCAGAAGGTTTTAACAAGTTGATTTATTTGATTCTCCATCTCTTTGATTTTGATGGCTGTGTTTTGTAAGCAGTTGTGAAAAAAATTAAAGAACAGGATTATTTAAAAAAAAACCCACAGCCATTGTGGCAAATGATTAAGATCCAGTGGAAGAAATGGCTGTTCACTTTTCTGCCAGAATATGAGTTGCTTTCTATGAAGCAGGACAACACCATTTTTTAAAAATATAAACTGCAGTTACAATGTTGACAAAGAACATGGTCTCATGTTCCTCATTTGAAACATTCTTATGAATATTACAGTGGTTCCAACACTTTTAATATTAAATTCCTTGAGTTGGATTGATTCAAGGTTGTCATAATGGTTTATGTTTTCAGGGTTTTGAGAGAAGCAGGTGAATTTAGCTCAGCATTTGCTACTGTTTATGAGTTCCAAAGATTTTATTAGTTCTAAAAGAAAATCCTAGTGATTCATTTTAAGCCTAGAACAGTAAACTTTCATATAATTAACAGTTATTTCAGAAATTAAATTAATTTCCATATTTAAAACATGGGACTGTAACTGCAAACATAACAGTAACTGTTCTGTGCCTTGCTGGGGCTGCAGGGTACTAGCAGAGGTTAATATATCTTAGTCACACACGTTCACACTGACTATGATATTATTATCAAGGTGTACACTGAGCTATGACCTGTTTAGGGGAGGCAGTGCTGCTCCTATTGAGAAGTAAAAAAAATATGATTAAAACAAGAAACTTGTACTTGAGCTGGAAGCCTGTAGTGTATATGACACCAAATATGTAAGGAGAATGTTGAGATTAAATTTTGAGTTGGTAGAGGGAGGTTGCATTATGGAGGCAGTAAACATTCTGAGACGTAGACTGAGAAAGATGCAAAAAAAAGAGACTAAATCCCTGGAAGCAAAATAAAATGCAGATTTGAGAAGGTTGGGAATTTCTGCATTACCCAAGTGCCACGTTTAGGAGTTGCTCTCCATCTGTGAGCAGTGGATGTAGGATGCAGGTCAGCTCTCTGGCAGACACAGCTCTCAGGAACCAGTAATCCTCTCTGTCACTCTTTTCTAAAAGCTATTGTTCATCTGAACTAAAATGGTGCTAAACTACAGCCTGCCAGCATTTCAAATATAAAGATTATCAAAAGATCTTAAGCTAAAGACTGGAGGAGATTGACAAGTGCAAAAGCACACATCATTCAGGATTCGTTCCTCCAGGCGTTCGCTCATAAACTATTTTCTATTAAAAGAATGAAACATAAGCTGACAACATGAAGACAGGAAATGGCACATGGGTAAGCACAACAAATGAAGCCAGAATTACAAAGGTACACACACATCAATAATGAGATTGAGAAGAGGTGTGGCAGTATTTCTGTATCATCTCAGAGGCCTCCAGTGAGAATATTTAGAATATTTATCAGCCTCTCTGTAAACAGATACAGAATCTGGCTTTTCTGAGTTTCAGGTCATGATGGGGCTGTGACAGCCAGGAGGTTCTTCTGCTCTTTATCACAATTTCACCTTGAGGGAGGTGGGGAAATGTTATATTTATCTGTGCAAATCTTCTACAATGTCAGCAAACAGCAGGGTGAGTTAAATGCAAGTTTTGAGCAGAAAACAAGTAGCATGCTAGTAGACAGAGAGAGGCCTGAATAGAACTTATTTCTTGAATAAGAGGATGTAAGGGGATAACATCACATGAAAGGAGGAGCAGCTTTGTGAAGTAAAGCCAGTGACTGGGTCCAGTTTGGGTCGTTGTATCTCTGGGATCTGAAATTCCTTGCTCAAGTCCCAAGCACACAGGATGAGGGCTGTACTTCTGCCATCTGACTAGGATGAGGATTGCCTGCTAATTGTCCAGGAAGATCAGAGACTCTTGTGCAGGTGAAAAGCACTGTAATGATGGGCTATAATGTGCTCTGTAGGTGAAGTCCCAAATGATGCAAACCCTTGGCATTTGTAGATGCCCCAGATTACTGCTGCTGCTTGGAATCCACTGAAGCTTCTGGGTTAGCTTTGGGCTGTCTTTGAACTGCTTCAAGATTGGGAAGCTCTTGGTGATGGTGACTGTACCTTGCTTAAGCTGACTTTATTTCAGAATGGTTTTACATGTGCCCAGAATCCTTTAACAGCTTCACACAGGTTTAAGGGTCTTGGTTTGGAGAATCATTTGCTGGTTGATGGGGAAAGGGAAGGCAAAGAAAGGGTTACCAGCAGAGGTTGGGCAGGGAGGGCATGGGCTGGATGATTTGTGATGTCAGCTGTAGTCCACTTCTCTGTCACCAACTGCTCCATGAGCTAAAGGAATTGGAACTGAAGAGCTCAAGGTGGTACCTTCTAAGTGCAGCAAATCTTTTATACTTCCACACAGCTGTGCTGACAGCACCTCTGCAGAAATTGGCTGTGACTGTGAGCACCTCTGTGGAGGTGAGCAGGATAAAATACGTGCATATTTCTCATGATCACATTGCAGTATAAAGTCTTCTAGAGAAAAGTATGCCCAGTGGATTTTTTAGGACGTTTCGCCAGGATCTTTGAAGAAATGGGTAGCTCTGCTTTCTGTTTCCTTCCTGTCTTTCTACTGGAAATGTCTCTATGTAGTACAGGCTTCAATTGGTAAAGCAGGGCTTCTCAAGCAGTTCATGGTCAAAGGTTGATCTTTGATGATTAAAATCATCTAATCAAAATCTAAACCTGTTTGCTTCTCCTAGAATACACAGGGTAAAATAAAATAATACCAATTTTTATAGGGTTTTTTCCTAGTTGTGACACTACTAACATTTTGCCATTAATACTTCTCCTAATGAAAGTATTAGATTTAGTGTTTACAAAGGGAATTTCCTCCTGGGGGAGCTTTTCCATTATCAATTCACATACTTTTTACTATGTTTCTAACAAATCCCTGCCATGCTAACTGTGTAAAAGAGCTGAGATTAAAATCGAGTAGTCTCACCTCTTGTGCTACTCCCTTATTTGGGAAAAATAAGGAGGAGCCAAAACAAGACAGTAGAACTTCAGATCCAGTGAAACACCTGGTGTTCCATACTGCCTTCCCAGGGTAAGCTTTGTGCAGCTGTGCCCATGTCTTTCCCTGGTTTACAGCCTTGCACATGTTTAATAATACATCTGGCCAGCTAAGAGTCCCTTTTTGAGTGTAAGACATTCTCAAAGAGAGTTTTTGCTCAACCATGTGATGAAATCAAATAGCATGGCTGCAGAAATAATGATATCATGTGCATCCTTTGAAAATTTGATGTAACAAGGTAAGTTATTTGCTGTCAGTTGCTATTGTTGTAGGAAGTCGCATTTCTTCCAGGATATTGTTCAGCTATTTTTTTTTTTGTCTGAGCACATGTATGTGTGTGTGTGTATTTATGAAGTAAAAGTTGTCATTACAGCATAGTGTGATTTTAGTGTCAAACTAGTACTAGGATAAATTATGAAGTTAATAAGCAACACAGCAGTAAAAGGATAGGAGTGATCAGATCTTTGCTCTGCCATGGGGTGGTTTTGCATCCTTGACCTAGTCTTTTTTCTTTTCTATACAAAACTAAGGTAGCAGAGTATACATACTAGAGGGATACAGAAATAGCAGCACTCAAAAGACTTTTTAAGGCAGAAACAGCCTCTGTACCTTTTAAACTAAAGTACCATTCTACTGCAAATCTTCAGCTGAGGAGAGGAAAAACAGTTTTCTTTTTTAAATGGGAGAAGAAGAACAATTTTCCTTCCTGGGTAGAGTTGGTTGGAAAGCTGTGAAACCTCATCAGTTGGATGAACTTTATGCTTTTGAGTAATACTGTACAGTTTCTTTCTTCCTGTGCATTTGCAAGGGCTGCAACTAAAGAGCAAAATCAATACTTCTATCTAGCATTAATTTGTTAATAATTGTGTGGAACTACAAATTAAATTCAGCCTAAATAGCTTATTTTTCATTTTGCACACATCTACCCTTAGTGGTTTTTTTAAGGCTGCTGGTGCACAGCGTGAGTGAGTTCTGTGTGTGTCAGCAGAGCAGTGGCCTCGTCACTGGTGTGAAACTGAGTAATTGTTGGTTTGTTTATAGAACATGGTTCTTTTTGCAGCTTTTCTGGCAGATATATATTGGCCTTGTTCTGCTTTGACCATAAAACCCCAGATAATTGTTGGGTAATGAGAAAACTACAGATCAGATGAACCCCACCACACAGACACACAAAAAGCAGCTGTTGTCATATGGTTCTGTGAGTGCTATTGTGTTGTGTCCTTGAGCCACAGAAAACAGGTTTGATGTATTTGACATTGGATTGACTCCTAGCTTTCATCATCCAACCAATAATTTCCTTTCAGATATTCGTGGTTTAGTTTGCATTACTTTGAGCTTTCTGACTTCTGGAAGAGACGTGGGATGGAAAGATGGGATATGGAGAGGTGTCCATGCAGCTTGTCTTGTGTTGGGGGTGTTTTTCTGTGAGAGATCACCCAGGCAGTGCTACCAAACTTAAATCAGAAGTTGTGCCATAAACCTACAGCTCACTGATGAGCCATGTTCATTGCATTTCATTTTGGAAGCATCTTCCTGCATCTCTACTCTTTAACATGCTTCACTGGCAGGGCAGAACATGCTATATTTTGCAGAAAAGCTGCACATGATATCCTCTAATAGAAACTTATTGTACAGGAGAATTTCAGGTTACTGAGATGAGCAAAATAGGTGACACAAAAGGCAGCAAATGGATTTGGTGTGTACAGTCTTTTCCTTCCCAGTATGCCCTCTCTCTAATTTTGACCAGCATTAGCAAGACTCTCTGCAAACAGAATAGCAATTAGTTTAAAAATAATAAAAATAATTAAAAAATCAGCAATTTCCTTCGTGGAGATCAGGTTTGAGGCATCCTTTACAGGAATGGGAGTGGTTACATTTATTCAGTGGTGGTTTGCAGAAGCATCTGGAGGAGCACCACATTCCTCCTTCCAAGTTTCAGAGGATTTTGTGTGAGCAAAGCGCTCTCATGGTATAACTTTAATTTACTTCAGTCAGCTTTACAGATACAGAATGAGATATCTAAGTCTCAGGGGTGGTAAATATCTGCAGAAATGTGGCAAAGATAATTTATTGTTGTATCTTAATTAAAACTATAATTAACAAATAAACATTTTGCTAATAACATGCTAACAAATTTTCTGAAAGGTAATATAATCAGACTTGATTCCTTTTTTCCCTTTACAGTCATGTGTTTCCATTGGCATAGATTAAAAGACTTGTAGGATTGGGTTTGAGGTTTTTTACTTAATATTATCATCGTTAGACTCTGGACCAGAATTTCTAATTAAAGATCTGAAAGTTTCCTGGACCTGGAGGAACTGTTGGCTTTTTTGCTCTCCAGTGTGTGATTTAAATCAGTAAAAGATGTTCTGTCTGCAGCCTAAAGTCAGAATGCAGCCTTTTAACATACTTTGAACAGAAATAGCAGGAATGGGTATCTGTTCTGCACTATAGTAACAGTAGGAAGTATAAAAATAAAATATTTCAAAGTGGCTCAGTCAACTGACAATTGGAAATTAGCAGTCCTTTATAAAAATGGAAGGGGGTGTATTCTGAGATATTTTTACATAAATTGTATTTTGAAACAGTAGAAGACTTGGATGAAATGGTGCATTTGTACACTGGCTGCAAAAACAAGTTGGTAAATCAGATTTTTTTCATAGTACAGTATTATCTGATTTTCACAGATTATTCAGTTTTAAAAATACGATTGTTCAATTAAGCCACTTAGAACTGTTTATTTTGAAAATCTTTTACATGTGTAAATGGCTTTGTGATTCTAAGCAAATTAGAGCTCTGAGAATGTAATGCATATTTATTAAATGTTTTGGCCTGTATAAAATGTTTTCAAAGGCCTTGTTCTCCCACAACATTCTGAAAGCACACACCAATAAAAAGAGCATCAGCCTCTGACTGTGTGAAGCTAAGAGAAGAAGTGACCTGGAGGAATTACAAGAGGTGATAGAAGGACATATTTTGGCTGGCAAAGTCAGGGCTTCATGTTTAATTTACGGAAACATTAAACTTTTCATGTTTAATTGAAAGGAGCAGTAGAATGTGGGGATTTATAATCCCAGTGATGCTATGTCAGAGCTGCACGGTGGAGGCACGGCTGCTGTTCAGGCTGCAGATGTATAGAAACATTTTACTAAAAATGCCTTTTTTGTTGTTGTTTCTGAGGGAAAAAAAAAAAAGGGGGAAAACAGCTAAGGCAGCAACAACAAAAACAACACATTAGGCATGCACTACTAGTCTAGCTAATTCTAGCAGTGCTATTAGCAGACATTTAGGCAAATCTATTAACATTTAGCATCAGCACAAATGCATTCCGACTTTTTCTGGCAAAATGTGCATGGCCATTCAAGGGAGAAAAAGGATATTGGAGCTGTTTCTTAGGTAGCACAGCCTAAATGGGGAAAAAGGGTTTAGGAAACTGTGGCTTTGAAAAAGAAACTTGGCTCAAAGCTGTTACTTAAAAAGGAAGTGAGATGTCCTAAAGAATAATGCTGATCAGGTGTTTGGTTGGAGTGTTCTGTGCATCACCACTGGTTTTCATTTTTAAACAGGTCTTCAGCTTGCAACTTTTCTATCTAAGTCTTCAATTTTTTTATACTTGGAATTTGGGAATACCTTTTCCAGCTGTATACAAAGGAGTCTTTTTTAACTGCATTCATTGTACAGTTCAAGTTAAATATATGTTTTAAAAAGTTCCTTTTCTAAGATATACCAGACAACCATACAGCACTACAGGCTGAATTGGTAGCTGCAGTAATTGTCTTATTTTTGACAGTGACAAAGGGCAAATGCTTTATTAGAAGTCATAAAAAAACTATAAAGTACACATATTATAATGTGATGCTGTAAACAGGAAAATTCTTCCCAATCCTAGTTGAGATGTTTGTGGGTTGACTGACATCAAAAATTATATGAGAGAAAATGCCTCTTAAACTTTGCAGTTAAAGGAAAATACTTTGGAAAAAAGTTGTCATGAATTCTAAGTATTACAATTATTTTTGTAGGGACTGAAGTGCGTATCTTTTAGTCAAGGACTCAACATTTTTTACATGGCTGGCTGTGAAGCCCTTATAAATTCATCATTACTGATATTTCAGTAAAAATTTCCTGTTTAAAAAAGAAAACAAGCAAATCATCATTATTCAACTCTTGCTACTTTTAATAATTTCAGTTGGCATTTTGCTGGTGATCTTGTTCTTTGAGCTACCCAAGTAGCCACTTGACATCAGGAAGGAGAATTTGTGAGCCAAAATAGAAGAGTCCCTGTGTGTGCTGAGTTATTACGATACTTCTGTTTCCTGCTCTCCCTGCCCCTCTCCTCAATGGCTGTAACTGGTGTTAATTCAGTGTGACCTCTTGGTCCTTTGGAGACCCCAGAGCTCCCAGGGGCATCCATCCATAAATCCTCGTGCCTGCTCAGGCCCTTTTGGTTTTTTTCCAGCTGTGTAAAGCATTAATTTATAGAGAAAAGATTTCTGACCAAGTGTAGCACACATTTTTGCTATAGTGAGAGTACTCTGTATTAATTTCTGCTATTTTTCTCTGTCTCCTACTCCAGTACGTGGGCAGGTCTGATTTTCCTCTTCATTTCAGTTCTGTATATTGATTCTAATCAGTGGAGGTGCAGCAAGTAGCAAGTCTTGTCTGGGTTTTTGCTTTAGGAACAGGTGGTGTTGTAGGACTATGCTGTTCGAATGTCTGGGCTCTACTATAGCAGAAAGTCCTGGATTTTGGCTGATTTTACAACCCCGTTCTTCTGTTTTGTCCTTTTCACCTTTACCACTGTGGTTTACAAGTCTTTCCCCCACCCAAGAGCCCTTTGCATCCTCCCACCCCGAGGAAAGTTTTATGATTTGGGGTAACCCAGGTCTCAGGGCTGTCCCCTGGAGGGGCCAGGACAGGGGGATCCCTTTGGTGCTCTGTCACCATGTCCCCACCAAGCCTTGGTGCCTGGTCCTCTCCCACTCCTCCAGGGTCAGCTGCAGGAGGAAGGGCTGGCACCCCATGGGGAAAAAGGAGCAGGGATGAGCTGGTGAGCCCATGGGGGTCTGACATTCCCTGCAAGCACTGCAGGGTTCCAGGGTCACTGGCAGCTGGAAGGGGAGGAGCTGCAGAGTTCTGAGCTGCAGTGAGGGGCCGTACACTCCCTGCATCTCCTTTCACTGATTGCTCTCCAGATGAGACCTTTGCTTAGGTCCTTAGTCACCTTCTTAAACTTTTATTACTAAAACTCTGTCTTACTCATGGGTATAAGATGCTGTAGCCATCCTAATTTTTTTCAGTAAATATACTGCTTTCCCTTGCTTAGCTATTCAATTCCTCAAGCCATTGCTTTGTTTTATAATTTTTAATCGTTTTTTCTCTTTCAGTGAGGAGAGCAAGAATCACATTTATATGAACCAGATACTTTGTTATGCTAACACATATTTTGTACTTAACAAGTACAGATTTAAGTGATTATTTATATAAAACGTGTGAGAATAAATTCTTTCTCTGCTTGTCTCTTGAGACGGAAATGCACAATTCTGAATTCTTCTACATCTAGCAGCTAATGATTTAATTTTTATTGGTGGCAGTTTAAATCCTGTCACTGCTCAAATGGCATTGACTGCTGTTACAAAAATACACAACCATCAAATTATCCCAGATTGTTGTTTTTTTTAAAAAAAAGTAAAGGCTCAAATACTTAATTTCTCAGTTAGATATTAATCTTGTAAAGTGAACTATTTAAAGGTAAAAGAAGAGTAAATAAACTATTCTTCTACAGAATCCTTCAGTATATCTCAAAAGTCAAATTTGTTCTGCATTGCTAATGTTATATTTCTGGGTTTCAGAGGATTTGGGACCTTTTAAGCTGTCTTAAATTTTCTCTGCTCCTTTTTGACACATTTTGGAAAGGCATAATGAACTTCTGTTGAAGGCAGCAGAATTTGAGTGTTCAGCAGTGTCACGCATGATGCCAGAAAGAGTGCAAAGTCTTTTAAGTGATCATAACAAAAGTTGATGTAGAAGTCCCCCCAAAAGTTTTCTGATTTTCTTTTTTGATGCCTATTTCACATAGGAGCTGATTTTCTTCCAGCACATCGTAATTAATTTCAGGGATCGTACTGACACCATCATAGAGACCCCAGAAATTGAAGCCTCACCTTAGAGCGTGGTATGAAGTTATTGCTGGTTTTCAGACATTTGAAGAGGAGATGATTTTGGGGAAAATTCCTTATTCCAGTGAGAAAGCAGTGCCTGCAGTCCTCCCCAATCCTAACACCCCAATATGTGGGGTGATCATGGGCAGAGACAGCAGCAGCTGGAGTTCCTACATCATAATGACTTTCAGCTGCTCATCTGCATGTTTGTCTACAGGCAAAAATAAAGCTAAAACAGTAATTTTCTTCTGTAAGATCTCACTGTATAAACTTTTAGCCACATGGAAAACTTGAAATGTTGACTTGGTTCTGTTGTTCTGCTCAGCTGGGACAGAGCAGACACAGAGAAGGTGGTGTTACCCTGGGTTGTGCCTGTTCTGTTCAGGATGCCCAGGCCCTAAAGAGATGCTCCTGGACATGTTCTCCAGAACATTTTCCTGGAGAGGCCCTCAGATCCCCCTGAGGCACAGAGACAGTGACTGTGTCACCCCGAGTCCCCCCAGGCAGCTGGCCCAGGTGAGCACTCAGGGTCCCTTCCCATGGAACAGTCCAGTCCATCAGTGTTCCTTCTTTTTGGGTCACCTTGCCCACAGTGACAGAGCAGTGTCTCACCTGTGCTGCATCCTGGCTTTAATTGCTGTCCAGAAGCAACAGCAATGAGCAGGTTAATGCAGAAAGGCATCCTTAGTTACTTCCAGGTTGGGGAAAAGCTGTGAATGGGCTTGTTCCAGGAAAATGGTGGATTTTCACCTGCTTGTGTAGATATTTAAATTTGAATGCTGCTCTGTTAGAGGTTGTCGAGGCTGATGGAACACACTGAGCTTTGACTTACATGAGAGGCAAACTCTGGCTGAATGCTACCAATCTAAATATCAGCATAGTTCTGCAATCACAGCTGTCAGCTTTTCCTCAGTGATGTACCTGTACTATTAAACATAATATCACTGCTATAATAAAGCCTCTTTTCTGCCTCCTGTCTTTTAGCTGGCTGCTGTCTTGGCCTGTGGTGGTGGCAGAAGTTAAATATGCATGGCTAAGTTTGAATAATACTGGGAAAGGAATGGGCTGGATACTAAAAACACTTTCTGTCCTAATGATTTCTGTATACAGGAAGGCCATAGCTATTGATGTAGTTGTTAATTACTTCGGGGTTTTTAAACCCATATCAGGGGTGTAGTTACTTTAACAAATCTTAATCAAGTCTTTCAGTGGCAATATTGAATTTTAAAAGTAGTAGTTACTGGTTGCAGCATGACTTCGTTAGTATACAGGAAAATCATTCCTTGGTGATTAACATCTATTCACATCTTGGAATGCATTATGGGCTCTAAATTATCATAGAAATTAATGCAATCTTCTTAAAAGGGTTTAAAATATGGTAATAGATACAGCATACCAGCACCTGCAGCTCAAGGTTCCAAAGTTATTTAAGTTGGATATAATTATATTTATTTTGCAAGCATCTAAATGAGGGGAGAATAAGACACAGAGTTTAATAAAAATTGAAAATATAGGCACTCAATTAGAGGTCAAGACTTTTAAAAACTCTCTTTATTTAACCAAAATGTTGCTATTGCTGATGCATATGAAACACTTTGTCCATTTTAAAGTTTGAAACCTGTGGCAAAATTGTGACATTCTTTGTACTGACTTCATGCTAGTGAATTCAGTCAACTGGGTTTCTTGTGATTTTCACCATTCAATCAAGGAGGAAAATTTATTACACAAGTTTAATTTTTCAAGGCTGCTGTTTCTCACCTGTGCACTGTGCTTATTATTTTTTTAAGGGTCATTTGCAGATTAATTTTCCAGCAGTCTAAAAGAACAGAATGTATGAAAAACAAAATAGGGCAGTTGCTTGAAACTCAGCTTCTGGTTTCTCCTGTTGGAGTAGCAGGGAGCAAACAGTGGTACCTGAAAATGAGCAGGTACAATTAACCTGGGGCTGATGTCCTGTAGAGATGTGGTAGATGGATGCATCAGTAACTTGATCTGAACTTGACTTCAGCTCCCATTCTGAAATTAAATTACAGAGCTAGCCAAGAAAAAATAGTGAGATTTTAATGCAAAAGACTATGATTATTTCCCTGGTGTAAAAGAAAAAAAATATACATATATATATTTGTGTGTGTATATGTGTGTGTATTTCTGTTAAATATCTGTGGCATAATAAGTAAATATCTCTTTATTCTGTATCTTCTTACTCTCTAGATGTTTCATTGAGTGAATCCCTGCCTATCTTTAAGATAACAAGAAGACATGCTGACATTTGATGGCAGTGTTCATTGTGAATAAAGTGGAGCATGTACAGCACATTAAGTGCAGAGCTGGAATGCCAAGAGAGATTTACAGATAACAGAAATTAGCAGAAAATGCTTCTTATTACCAGTAGAGAAAAGCTGTATTTTAAATGACAGCCAGATGCTTGTTTACTGTGAGTGTAATGTAATGGTAATATTCTGTTCTGTGGGCATGGCAGCCACTGAGGGCTTGGGGAATTTGGGGACACCAACCCCAGCCTTTTTTCTTTTTTTTCTTTACTTTTTGTGAAGTAAAATGATGAACTCCTGCTCACAGTGCCAACCAGTAAGGAGTAACATAAAAATGATAGCTGATTAATGACAGGTTTTGGCTTTTGGTGGAAGGAGCATTGGGATATGTGCATTTTGCTAGATGTAGTAGAGAAAAGTAAAATCTTTGCAGTATCATTAGATTATCATTCATAAGTACTTCTGTTTCAATTTTCTCAACATTTCCTTCAGCACTAGAGGCTTTTAAGCATCTGTTGATATTGTATGATGATCTTAATGAGATAGAAAAACAAGTGTTTTCTGCATAGGAATGAGTTCAGAATATTTTTGTCCCATTTGGAATGAAGTTTGAATTACAATATAGTCCTTATGTAGATATCTTTGTCCAGCTGTAACACTTGAGATTTACTTTAGCTGTAAGTTGGAGACTAAAAGTGAAAGAAGTAAAAGAGAAAAGGGAATAAAAATGAAGAGATTAAAAAATACCAACATACCTCATCCTACAACAGAACAAAAAACAACGAAGGTCAATAAAGAGTGTAATTACTAATTCATTCAGAAATTGAAGTAATTTTTTTTAAAAGTGAAATGGCTAAAACTAATAACTAACAGTTCATTAGGGCAACTTTACTACTATTTGTATCTCTTTTAATTGGTTTTAACCTTTCCCTTTGCGTGGAGCTATTAAAAAATTAAGGGAGAGAATATTAAGAGAGACAGATTTATGTTAGCTCATGGATTGCACCATTTTAATGAGGCCAAAGCAATAAAGACTCTCAACAGATCCTGAGGTCTGGATGATGAATGGCTCTTCCACTGATGAATCACAGTGTCATGCTTCAATCTTTGAGTTGCTGTTTAAATATGAAAATATGAATTTCTGCAGTTGGGAACTATTCTCGAATGATTTACTCTTTCTCAGGAATATGTGTGCAAGTGTATTTGAATAAAAATTAAGGAAGCTTTTCTTCTGGGCAGGAGGAAGGTTGAAGTGGCTGGATTAGAGAAAATGTTTTTAAGGTGTTGTTGATTTGGAAATAAATAAATAAAACATGCACGTGTGTTCAAATACATTTGCTCAGGTAGTTCAGGCATGTCTCCAGAAAACTGATCATTAATCATATGTAGTAAAGCTACAATGAAAACTCAGCAATTTGCAGCTGTGCTATTTCCCTAATGCAAGGTTAAACATGTGGTGGATAAGTAAGTGCTAGTTTTAGTGAAGTGTGGATAGTAATTATCACCAATTGATCTTTCCCTAATGGCTTCATTTGGTATTTGTTTTACTTGATTTTCTGGAAATCTATTGTGAATCAAGTTCAGAATTGAAAGATGATGCTTAGGATTTACCATTTCATGATTCTCAAGATTTCTTATTTTAGGCCTTAATTTTTCCATTTTGGTCCATTTTATTGCCTTGAAAAATGTGTGAAATAGCAATCTGAAAGTGGGCAAGCAGTGATACCTCCGATCCACATCCACATAGGCATTAAAGTTTCTATAGTGAGCTGCAGGATCTAAAAATAGAATTGGTAAAGACGTGTATGATTGCTGAGTGTATTCCTAAGGGAAGCTGAAGTTGCTCAAGAAAGAAATATCACTCCTCTTCCATTTAGGAGCACTGAGAGAAACAAATCCCATGTAGTTACCTTCCCTTCACTCACAATTCATATATCATTCACAAGGGAAAAAGCACCATCAGAATAAAATAAGTATTACTTTCTGTCACACAGAGCTACATTGTTGGTCTGAAAGTTTTATTAACAACTCACATTTATATATTTTTATGGTACTTTTAAAATAGTGAATTATGAACGATTGAAAAATACCCTCTAGCTTAATTGAGAACCATTATGTCTAGTAATTGCCAGTGATTTCAGAAACAGCCGTTGTTCTCTGGCCTATTAACATAATTTGAATTTTTTATTGCACTTCATAATTATCTGTTGGAGTTAAAAAACAGGCCCATTTACTGGAGTGTTTAAGAACAAAAGCCCTGAATGGGCTGGATTGTGATGTATCATTTCGATTAACCAACCTTGCTGGAACCGTTTTTACATCAGTTTTTGATGGGGTCATGACTTCTGATAGAGGAGGAGGGTGGGCTCTCTAGTTTTCATTTCACTAAGTGTAGGTAAAATGGCATCTTTTAAAATTGTCTTTGACTCTTTCTTACATATCTACTCCATTTAGTCCTCAATCCCACTTTTATATCATCTCCATGACAGCTGAGAGGACCATTATTTCAGCCTTACACACTTAACAAATTTCATCTGTTCACTGTGGCAAGTTAGCAAGGACAGGAGAAACTTGGCCCTTTCTTAGTTCATTATAGTTTTAGATCAAGACTTTTTTTCAGGTCTGTGATTTGTAGAGAAAACAAGCTCCTCATCTATCACCCTTCTATGTACTGCAATAAAATAAATCATTGAAACCTGCTGTGTTATCACATGATAACATACAGCATGCTGTCCTTTGTGGTTGTAAAATCCTGCACTGGCTGGAAGATCTCCTAGTTGTTCCTATTTCTGTCAGCATTCTTTGTAGAAATGGTTTTAAACAGATTTTTCTTTCTTGAGCCATTAGACCTCAAGCCTTCAGGTAATCTTCTCAATTAGTCCCTGGGCCTGTAAAGAGACTGGAAAGTGAAGTTCTCTTAGCAGCTCAAATTGCAGGTTCTTGTTAAAATTAAAGTTTTAAGCAATCTGGTATTGCAGGGGGGGGAAAAAAGAGGGTAGGAACAAATAAAGTCCTGGAGTTGTTTCTAATGGTAAGGATAGTGAGATATGTGATCACCTTTCCAGAGAGAATGGTAACTAACTCTGGAACCCTCTGGCAGTGAACACTGCTTCGCTATATTGAGCCTCTCTGTCTTACTGACTCCATCTACATTCCCTAAAATCCATCAGACCTTTGTAGGGCCCCAGTGGAAAGTCTGAGAAGATTTGGAGGATACAGGACAAGGGTCTGGGCAGGGAGGGGACAGGCTGTGAAGTGCTCTGACCTGAGCCAGTTGCTTATTTGGGCCTTTCAGTTAATAAATAACTCCACCCATCACCCATTGCTTCCTTCTGTGGCAGAAACATCTTATATTGCCTTTCATATTCATAGTCAAAAGGCATATACCAGAAAATTGGTACAACTTGTTGGGGAAAAATTCTACTGATGTAAAGACAGGCCTTGCTGTGAGCCAGGAGAACACTTCCTAAGCAGGTGTAGGGGGTTGTTTGTTGTGTTTATTTTGGAGGAAATGCTTTTCCAATAATTTGACTGAGTCCAGCTGTAAACCTGAACGCCAGGCATGAGCTTTCTACAAACTCTGAGTAGCATCCATGTGGCTGAGAGGACTGGAAAAATCTCAATCATGGCAAAATTTAGATTTCAAGAAGCCCAAAGCTTTCAGATGACTTTTTTTTTTTCCCCCCAGGTATGTTTATTAGATAGGTGCAGTGGAATGAAAGGGAAATTTCATGATATGTAAGTGATCTCCTATCAATGAAAATTCTAAAATTAATGTTATGTAAGTGTGGTTCTTCCTGCTTTAGTGTAGGAGGCATCTTTTGGAAGACAGCAGGAAAATCACCCTTAATTAAAACTGGGAGTCTGGAATTGTTATACTACTTTTATGATAGTTTTTAGTCTGGGCTCCTGGCTATTGTTACTCAATCAGATCTTACACCATATAGGAATAAATCAGGCTAACTGGTTTTTGCCTTGCAGGACATACTTTTTAATACCTCCAGCTTGCTGGTTTCTTGGTTTTGGTTTGGGGTTTTTTTATTACTTTGCTTTGGTTATTTTTTGTTTATTTGTTTGCTTGTTTTAGTGATATCAATGTCAAGTAAAACATACAACTTCTTTCTCATAAGCAATGAGAATTTTTTCTGAAAATAGCTCAAAGATTGACTCTTGGTAGTGTTGGGACCCCAGATATCCCAGTGTGCATACACATATACTTGTGTGTGTATGTCTGTGTTTGTATGTGTTTTTATAACATCCATATAGGTGGTGTACCCCTAACTCTTGTATATTAACTGAATTTGGGGATTTTTTTCACCTGTTACCTGCAGCAGATCCTTAAATTGAGACCTGCCTGAGAAGGGTTATCTACAGTACCCCTTGGGGAGGATAAACAGCAGAGGTTTTTCCTTCCTAAGAGACTAGTACTCTAACCGTTTAACATCTATTATTTTATAATTAATCTGGAGATCCGGGGCATTCTTTAGCCAAAAGATAGTGAAATGCATCCCATTTGAGTTGTAGCATTTGTTATGCTGGCATAACATAGGGGTTTTTTAAATACACTGCTCAGGATGGGACTGGTGATTGTAAATGCCTTGTAATACACCTGTTTTATTTTTCACTCAGTCTCTGACTCTGTTTCAGGCATTTTATCTATTTCCTTCTGTGTGCTGTAAATCAAGAAGATATTAGGTCTCATAAAAAAGTACAAGCAAATGACCAGGGATCTTCTTGTCATTAAATTTTACAAGGTATTAATTACAGGCGATTTCGGGAGTTGTTGCAGATTTGTAAGTTGTTGACCAGGGAAGAAACTGAGGATTTTTTTTCTCTTTCAGTGGCTATTCATTTTCTAACATAGAGAGAGTGATGTATTTACTCTCTTATGTGTACATATATAATATCTATAAAATAATGTATATTCTATGTATGCTAACATATGTATATGTGATTGAGCTTGTGAGGTTTTGAATGTCTGGCACTTTTTGTATCTTTTAGGATTAAGGGCAGGAATGGATGATCTTACTAATAACAGTAACAAAATCACTTTCTTTCTCTTTGTTATTAAAGGAATGTGTCCTGTGTTACCCATAGGAGATTACTATTTTGAGTATCTTAGGGCTTGGTCTGACTTGCATTTTCTTTTGTTGCTCTTGTACATTGTTGGATTTAGTATATGGGGATGTAATAAATAATGGTGTGAAACTTAATAAATCAATGCCAGTCTCTGTAGTTGTAGTACCTAAATGTAGTTGTAGCACCTAGCAGGTGTTGAATGGCTGTTCCAGCTCAGAAGAAAGTAGTTCCATGTGCCACTGGTGTGAATTGTTGTGGGGTTAATTCTGCAGCCCATGGTGAACCTGAAAACTGAACCAGCATTGAGCACAGTAGGAAGGTTTTGTGGATGTTGTTTGGAAAACCAAGTTACTGTGCAGAAGCAAATTCAAAGTTTCAAGAATTTCAAGTGTTGCACACTGTAAGTGCATATAGTTTCAGTTGTACACCTGTAAAATGATGTAGTGCAAAGGATGTTCTTTCTGCCCTATTTCTCTGCCTCAGTGCTTACAGGTGATGCCAAGGTAGTGCCAAAATTCAATGTGATGTGACCTGGGATTGTTCTGCCATTGTTTCATCTGGATGTGAGAGGGAAGCTGTTGGTGTGTTTAACATGGGACCAAGTTCTAAGCTGGGAGAATTGATTTTCTTCATACATTTATTTGTAACACACAGCTATAAACACAGTAGTTGAGCTCCCTCTAATCTTAAAATACCAGCATAAATGAATATTTGAAACGTTTATCCAGAGTTAAGAAATTCAGACAAGTTAGAAGTTGTTTTCCTGGCGTGGAGACCTGACTTCAAGCAAGGGCAAAAAAGAAACAATCCCAGATTATTTAAGTACTTTTTGGTGTTCTCTGTCTCCATTGATAGCCTGAATTTTTGACAGCAAAAGCATATACAGTTCTATGCAGTTCATCTTCCTTGACTGATTTCTCCATAAGCCTTCGGCTGAGTTTAGTTATGACTTATAGCTTGAGCATGGCATTTGGGAAAAACAGAAAAAGTAGTATAAATGTAAATGTGAAGAGCTACAGCTCATTCTGTTTTTGAAATTGTTGGTGTGAAAAGAACTCAACAGTGTTTTATTTAAACAAGGTCTGCTTCAACCTTGATTGACTTGCAGTAAATTGCCTGGTACGAGAGGCAAAAGGAAGTGGATAGAAAAATGGCAATCAACACCAAATGTTTCACATATTGATTGACAAGCACCAGAGATGTGCTAGAGTAAGATAAATTGGCTAACAGAGCCCATCTTGACAGCTCCTGAGATGGGAAAATTGTTCCTGTTAATTTACTGCTGGGACCTTGTCATTTATGGGGATATATATTTGAGTGCCTTCTAATGGTGTAAACAAACTTTGGATTCCTAAGTAGCATATTTCAGCTTCAGTTGCTTTAATTTCTCTCTGTCCATGTATTTCTGGGCTGTAGTTGTAAAGTGCTTCAAGATTGAAAAGATGAGAGAAACTGTCATTATTTTAAAGATCCAGTTTGTGCTGAAATACAGAATGGTACATTCAAGCTATTCTGTAGCCTGTTTGATTTTCAGTGGGGTTTTTGCTTTACCAAAAAGCATGGAACAGAGCCCATTTGTTGCAGGGGAAGAACATGTATCTTTATTCCTTCATTCTGGCAACTCTAACTGTTACTGTAATGAAAGGATTTCTTACCTTTTTAACACATCTAGTTTTGTGCTTCCAAATGCCTTTTAATCAGGTTACAGGTTATTTTAGTACTGCAGAATCAAGATCCATTTTTCATACAGTGGCCTTTCATGTCTGCAATTTCTTTTCATTAAAAGGAAATTTTAATTTCCTGTATTGGTCTCACGGAGTGCCATTAATTATGGGGATGCACAGCAGTGGTAAAATAATTAATGGTCTGATCGCTGTTGTGTTGCAGTCTGCCACTCATGTTTTATTTTGGCTAAATCTTTTCACATAAAGGGAAATTTGACATAAACCTTCTCACTTAAGAATAAATATTTTTCAGTTTTTGTGTAAGCAGTAAGCAGATTCCAGTGTTCAGCTAAGGTGTGGCCTTAGCTGTAGCTTATATGCTGCTTCTTTGAGTCTACTTCCCAAACTCCGAACTAGAAATCACCTTTACAAAGACAGAAATAATCCAAGCCTTTTTCAATACTAGATGAGAACAAAATGTTGTTATCTGCTTATTTGTAAGTGATATGGTAGGTTGACAATAATCCTATGCTGGGGTACTTTGTGTATTCCTTACCATCTTCAGGGTATAGCTTGCTCTACCAAAAGACATCAGAGAGATTTTAAAGGGTTGGTTAGGTCTAGCTCATCATAAGTGATGGTATTTCATTTCCACTTAGATTTTAAACTGCACATTGGGTCCAGGCTGTATTCCTATGAGCCTTAAGTTTGAGCTTTCATGTATTTCAGATTCTGTGCTGCCCAGGGGGGCAGTTCTGAGCTCACATTCAGTGTCACTCAGCTCTTCACAGATCAGGGAGACAAAACAAATCCTTTTCCTGCTGCACACCAAGGACAACTTTCAGGCCCAAAAGCACAAACAAGGGTGGACTGAAGGGAGGAACAAGAAGGATGGGACCTCATAACCTGGAGCTGTAATTGGACAATCTGCAAATGGACCAAAACTTTAAAAAGTGTGAGACCTCGTGACTGGTCATCCATTTTGTGACCATTTTGGGTCCACCTTGTGTGTAGCCCTGGTCAGGCCCTGCCCTGCCCAAGGTGTATCCTAAAGGCCTTTCAATAAATCCCTACTTTATTCTCCAGCTCTGTCCAGTCTCTGTTTCAGGTCAGCCTTCCCAAGGCATCACCTAGACCTGAGCACAGAGGATGCCTTGGATGAACACAGCAGCCTGGTATTCCAGTCAGGAAAAGACTGCGGCTGGGGGAGCTTCTCCCTGTTCAGAAGCTTTTCAGGACTTCAGAAAACTGCAGAAACCCTGGCTGTGCTGAAGGCAAAAGTAGAGTTTGCATTGACTGACCTGGAGGTTTCACTGTGCTTTGCTGTTAAATGCTGGGATGGTTGTCCAGTCTGGAAGGAGAAGGTGTTACAGGTGTCTTCTGTAAGGACAGACAGAAGTTACAGGTAACTTCTGTAGGGACACACATAGTTTACACTTCAGTGTAAAATATCACAACAGTCTTCAACTTCTGCAGCACCTGGTAAATGTTTAAGTAAAAAGGATAGCCACCTGAAGTGCAGTAAGGCAGAGGGAAGTTGAATTCTGATATGCATTTGTGCTTTGGAAAATGCCACCAGCAGCAAAGAGGACTGAAAAGTCAAACTTTTAGTTTGCTTGTGCACCCAAAACTCCTGCTAAGTCAATATGGGGGGGTGTGAGAATTGCAAGACTGGATGTTGAGAGAAGAAACCAGATGAAGCAAGGATGTCATTTAATTATCAAGAATAATGGAAGAACAAGTCCTGATGCTGTTCTGACTGCACCTCCCTATCTCCCAGCACTAAAATACAAACATCTCTAGAGTGTGGCACAGCAATGGGATAGCACTAATTCAGAAGTGTGCTCACTACACATTTAGAAAGCAAATAACAACACCATATTTTAACTGTAGGTGGAACTAAGAAAAGCAGACTTTAATAGCCTGAAGCAGAAGTAGCCAGAATATAGCACTGGCACATGATAGAGGAGATTTAAGCATATTATTTAAATTATTTGGCTATTTGCATAATGTGGATCATGTGAAGCCTTGTTTTCATTCCTCATTTTTCCTCCAGAAAATGGAGCTGCTTTTTTTAGTAGGCTTCAAAGAGTTAACACAAATCCCATAATCATTACTTAACTCCCACCAGCTAGTACTAACTATGCACCACTCTCACAGAGTTTGTTAAATAATTACAGGTTGGAGTTTTCTCATGTTTGTTCAAGATAGTGTTATTTATCCCACCTATTAGTGATTCCAGGCACTTGAATCACCAAGTGTTGCAACATTCCTGGAAATAAATTTCTCTAATAGACATAAAGCCAACATTCAGGGGGATATGAGGTGGAGAAGGTGTGAGTGGTTGTTTAACAGTACTTAGAATTTCACTAAAATAAGGTGAAGGTAAACAGAAGGTGTTTGGATAGTGGAAACAAGTTTGTAGCCCAGCTTAGTCTGAACTCTGAATACTGATCAAATCAAGTACTTCTAGATTGATCTGAGAGTGAAGGTTTCACAGGGTGTGTGCTAATTACCTACCCAGGGCCTAATTACAACCCCTTTGTTAGTGGAATTCCCTGACATGACTGTTTAGCTGATAAGATTGATAAACAGGGAATTTTCTTTCTTCCCAGTTTTTAAAAGCTGCACATATTATTAAGTTACCATAAAGTTCACATATGGTTGTGGATGTTCCAATAAGTTTCTTCTAAATACATTCCTAATCTTAGAATGTTATTTTTGTCCCACAAGGCAGCTGATAAGTTACAATTTAATGTTAGTTACAGTTAGTTATAGTTAGTTCAGGAGAATCTTTTTTTAGGGGAGTTAAATTAATTCTGGGTGGCGTGAATTTTGCTCCCATGGATTTGTCTCTGTTTTTCCTGGCTGAATCAGAGGTAGGGTATTAGGATATTAGAGGAGACATTTTGACTTTATGAGTGATGGAAAAAAATCATTGAAACAAATTACTGTTTTCCAGCTATGAAGGTATCAAACATATGCCAAGTAATCAGCCTGCGAGTGTAATAGGTTCATGAAGGAAAAGGGTTTTCTAATCTTATTCACTGATGTTTTTCCCGAGACAGCAACAGCTTTTATAAAATGAGGCTTGTAACTTCTCATTACAGAATCTAATCTGCCCAGAAGACATTGAACAGCTGCAGAACCCTAACATCTTCTAGCTGTAAATTGCTTTTATTATTTATCTTTGTTTAACTAAAAAAGAAAGGGGCATCAGATGATTTAACAAGACAAGAATTAAGTGACATTAACTTTTGACAGCAGCAAATTATTCCTTTACATACTGAATTGGTTTAGATAATTCTGAAGTCATGACTGTCTCCATATTTTTAATATCCAAATTTCATACAACTGATACATTTTGTAGATGGATTGCTTAGAAAAATTAATTTAACTTTAACACTGGAAGTCAGAAGTGATTGATTTCCAAGTTAGGCTCATTCTCCTGCAGAGTTTTTGCGATGATAATATCTTGCATTGGTACAGTGACTTCCATATTCAAAGATTACACATGCGCAGTACTGCAGAAAATATTAATCACATACAGAGGTCAAATGGTTTAAGGGAGATAACAAAGCTTAAATGAGCTTCTGGAATGGATCTGTAATAAAAAAACAGAGATCAGGACTTGCTGGTGGTTCTTCATCTTTCCCTTTTCTATTATCTACAGTTCTCAGACTGTATTCATGGTTGTGCAGTAAATGGTTTTACTTCAGAGCAGAGGGAGAAGAAATATATTTCGTATGAATATATTTCAATGGTTTGTTGTTTTGTTTTTTCTAACAAGTGTTGAGAAAACTAAGCAAGATGTAGGGAGTTGCTAATTTTGTTAAGTGGGAAAAACACAACCTGTGGTACTGAATTGCCTTTGCTGATTCACTGTTGTATAAATCACAGGTGATGATTTACTGTGTCTAAATCTCTCTTTTGCTGCTCTCTTTTAATTGTCTCAGAGCCATTCTTTCATTCCCTGGTATGATGTGATGGTATCAGCTGTATCTTTAGTGTCCCTTTCTGTCTGTTGTGGTGCAGAAAATACATAAACACATCAGAAAACAGGTCTGGGCTTTTAGAAAGGCCTTGTTTTCTCCTTTGACTTTTGTGAAATAGACTCTGAAAATCTTTTTCTTAGCTTGGCTGGTTTTGTGCCCGTTTGCTCTCAGAGATAGGAGCTTCAGGAGGACTGGAAGTACCTTTCTTCAGTGATAACTCTCTGTCATCCAAATCCTGATTTATATCTTTATCTTTTGCTCTTTGAATCCTGTTTGCCTTAGAGACGAAGTGCTGCAGTTTAAGCAAGAGGAACCAACTTGGTGCTGAAGGAAATGACCACAGACTGCTAGATTCCTTTTCCTCTTTTTCTCACAGACTTCATTTGGGACTTCAGTTTTGTCTCTGCCCCTTGAAGCTCGGTGTGAGGACTCAGGGATTAGCTCTGCACAGCTGAACATCTCTGCTGGCTCCTGGGGACCTCCTGGCTGCTGTCCTGCCTCTCTCCCGGGATCTGGCAGCACAGGATGTTTGGCTCTAGGGGGAAGAACTTTCTCCCCTGAGCAGAGCTTTCCCCCCTGGGGCTCTGCTGGCCCCCCGTGCATGGAAACACAAATGCCAGTTTAGCTACAAAAATCATACACGCTGCTCCCCACCCGTGTCACTTAACTGTAGTAATTCACCAAGGAGGAAATATTTATGTTCCTTGTGCCAGTTAGGACAAAATATATATTTAATTTATTAAATATAATTCTGTTTGAGAGTGCCCAGGCCAGTGGTGAGCAGTGCTATGCATACATATTAGGAGGAGATTTTTTTTCTTTTATATAAGGCAGTTTTTCTGGGGAGGAAGGGGAGAGTCTGCTGAATGTGCTGTACCTCAGGGAAGTTTCACCTTCATCAGCTGCCTGCTTAATATATAGTGCTTTGCACTGCAAAAACGTGCATCTTACTTATCTAATTGTTTCCTGACACATTTAGCAGCTTTTCTCACTCTTTAAAGTGAATTTAGCAATGCTGACAATGTAGGTGCTTCAGTTTAGGCTGACTTGAAGCACAGTGTGAGTGTCTTATGTGGAGGAGGGCTGTGAGCTGTTACAGGGTCCTGCCTGTGGCTCTTGTTCTGATTCTGTCCAGCTTTCCTGATGGAAGAGAGCAAAGGAGGCTGAGATCTGATCCTTCTCTTTCATCACCTCTAGTTAATATCCCCCCAGTTCCATTGCTAGATTGTCTTCTGTGTATAATTTAGGTATAAATGAGCAAAGCAGCAACTGCAGTTAATGATCCTGTCCATCATGTAAACCACTAACATAATTTTATGTGATTTCTTTGCACGGGGTCCTATACTTTGTATTGGTGTAATATGAATATCAGCAGCTTCAATCAGTAAATGTCAAAATCTTAATTGCCAATTAAGTGTTTTACACGGTGTTTCTGATGCCATCAGTTATGGAGAAACAACTCTTCTGCTTTCACCCTTTGCTTCCTTAGCTTCCTTGAACATTATATTAATGTTCCTTCCTTATCATTAATACTTGAACGTTGCTACATCTTCCAAAGAGCTGGCTTTTTTAAAAACACAGTTAAAGCTTCCCTCTCCCCTGCCAAGGATTGCACAGGGAGACATTGGCTCATGTGTATCTTTTCTACCTGAGCCCTGGTCCTTATGACCAGAGCTGTAGAACAAAGGGGCTTTATTGATAGCAATATATGTGACTAATTTAGCTATTTATGTTTTTTGGCTGCTTGACTGGCAGCTATCCTTAGAGAAGAATAAGTTATATCATAACTTATAACAGTTATATCATAACCCTTGATTGTGAAGATTAACAGCTGTTTAAAGCTTTGAAAGCTGATCTTGCTTATGAAAGCTTCTACATAAAGGAAGATTTTCTGTTATAAATGTAAGTTATCTATGAAGATATGCTGCTTAGGTATATGACATTCATACTGGCAATGCACAGGGTTGAACAGTCTACACAGATGTTTGCTACACATGTCTAATCTTAGAAGAGAATTCTGCTGATGGAAAAAGCTGGAGAATTCCATTACAGACACAATAAGCTTTGAGATCAGTATTTACCACCCCTGGGGCTCAGGTACTTTCTAATGACAGGAGCTACTGAAAGGAGTAACTTAACAGTGTGAAATGGCAACACACAGGTTGCAATCTTCTGTCCAAATTATTGGCAAAACACCTACTTAAGGAGTCTGGATTCATCTTCAGACCTGTTAAAAGTAAAGTATGTTTTTTTGATATTACGTATGTCTATCTAGAGTTGTGTGGGTAAATATACTTCAGTATATTAAAAAATATATAAATTATGCACACACACTTTAAAATACATGTTTCCATAATTACTGCTCAAAATTGTTAAACTCCAGGGTGGGGGGGGGGTGGTTCCCTGTTTCCTGTCATGCACCATAGTGTAATATAGAGTTCAGGGTTTTACACACACATGGGCTTTATTTATCCACAGAACTCTACAGGTCCTTTAAAGGAGGAAAAAGAACAGAGAGTATGAGAAGTGTATCTCAAATATTCTTCAGTAACTGATGAGCAGCTTGCATCTCTTCTTTGATTGTGTCTCTTGTTTGTGTATATTCATGCTGGGAGTGATTGCAGGCAGTCTTTTTTCCTTTGTATTTTTTTTTTTTTTTTTGTGCTTCTGGTGCTGGTGTGGTCTTTCAGGCTAATAGCAGCTGAAGTATCTCTTTTTCCCAATGTGTTATTGTGATTGGGATGAGCAGGACTCTTCTTCCCTGTCTGAGCATGAGACATTACCAGCTGTGAGCATGGCCTGGTTTCTGAATGTAGGTTCTACAGCAGATTTTAAGCCTTAAGGACTAAAAGTGTAGCAGTAATTGAGGAATAGTTTCATAAAAATTCCTGGGCTGGTGAAGAGACATGAGACTGATTTAAAAGGAAAACAGAATATAAGTGATACGAGGGCAAAGAAGACCCTTGCAGACTGAGGTGCTGTGTGGTGTGGAAGACCAAAGCAGGCCCAAGTCTGAATGAAGAGTTACCATGTTTCTTCCTTCACTCTAAAAAGGAAGATAAGATAAATGTCAGGAGAAAGGGGTGGGAGGAGAGGAAATTTGTTTTTTCTTCTTGGCTGCTTGCTTTTTGAAAAATGCTTTACAAATGCTTGTTCAGTATCTGTACAAATCTTTGTCATGCATGAGCATGTGCAGTATGAACATGCATATGAACAGGTATTGGGACAAGAACTGATACAATTCCCTTTTGAAAATGTAACATATCAGCTCTAAGCCTGGTTCCCTTTCTAGCATTTGTGTCTACGTTTATGTTTCTTTGACTGTGTTACACAATTACATTATTGCTGTCACTGTAAATATCCATTACATAGGATTCTATCAATGCTCACCTAGATAAAAAACTTGTTCAGAGAAGCTTTAATATATTACTATATGAAGACAAATTGTAGGAGCTTCTATTATGATTTAACTTTTGAAAACAGCAGTGTAATAGGATATGATGTTATCGTATGTCACAGCATTTTTATAGACTGTAGGGTATTGCAAATCCCATTGAGAAGCAATGGAAATTTAGAATATTTTAAAGATCTGGGAAGTTTCAAAATATGACTGTTGAGATATTTGTAGGCACATGAATGGGTCTGACAAGGAGCTCAGGTTTATAGAACCTGCAAAGCTTAGTCTGTTCTTTTAAATGTTACATTGAGCCTATTTGACCAAGATCTTCATGTAAGTATGAATCAAACCCCTAATTTCTCACTTGAGAGTGTATAGTAACAAATAAATTACATGTATCATGCTCTTTTATAGCCTAACTGCATCCCCACACTTTGAGACCTTCACAAGCCATTCTCTTGACTGTTAGATAGTTAACAGATAGCTACCCCTTAGATTAATTTCCTAAGGCAAAAAAGCTTAATGGTGCCTGTCTCTTCCTGTTCAGTAATTTTTCAATTCATTTTCCCATCAAGTTTCACAAAAGGCTGGGTGTCCTAAGAGATCCTGTGTGTTTCAGGGGCTGGGAGTGCAGAGAAGATGTTTGTTGAGAGTTCCTCTAAGAGGGTGAGGCTGTAGTGGCAGTTTAATGGGAGAAGATGCAAAAATCAACTTGATAGACCAAGAATGTTCCAACCACAAGAAAAGTCTGAGTTAAATTTGGCTATTTATTAGGCAATCTGACCAGAGGATGGATTGGCACTGGGTTCTGTGGCTCACAGACATCTCTGTTTTGCCATGAGCCCATGATTGTGGGCAGATCTTCTTCCTCAGGAGCCAACTTCCCACCAAAATGATGCAACATTTTAACAGCTTCATACCTTGGTTCCTCTCACCTACAAACAGAGCTGTAGTAATTGGACATTTTACCTTTTCTTCAGCGATTTGGGCTGTATTATTTCATTATGGTAACAGTATCATTAGCATTCCTGACAAAAGAATTCTTAAGGTTTGAGGGTTTTTTCATTTCTCAATGTATTCTGCAAAAATGTACCTAAATTGCTCTAAAATACCATATGTAGTTTCCACAAAAAGAATTTTTTTTCCTTCATCTCATACCCTCACGCATCCAACAGTTTTATAGTATAGTAATATATTTCCATATGATACATGCAGTCAATGCAGATTTAGAATTTATAAAGCTGCTTCTTTCAACTCCACAGTGTTGAAGCAGAGCCAGAATATGTGAAAATTAAATGCACACAGTGGGCACGAGTGTCACGTTCCTGTCAGAGGTGTGTCAAGCCTCAGCCTCTCTGCTTCTTTGCAACACATTGCAAAGAAATAATTAGAAGCTGGTCTTGCTCAATCACTTCCCTGGAATGTTTAGGATATTCATGGTAGTATTTCATAAAAATAGCATAATCATGAATAATAACAGTAATTATTCCTATCATCAATATTGGAATTATTTCCTCACAAATGTAAGTCCACAATTAAAATATTCAATGCATATTGAATTTTCTGTAGCATAAAAGATTGCAGGTGGGAGTTACTATGGAGTAGCTTAAATTCATTTTTGTCATATAATAACTTGGTCATTCAATCTTATCAGTTTATCCAGTGCTAAAAATGTAATAACAAATAATCATAAAAGTCACTTGCCTGCGTTCTGGGATTTATTTTATTTCAAAAGTTTTTGAAGGGAAGAAAGTACTTCATGCTATTTACTGGTACCAGGCAGTGCAAAGTTGGCAGTTTTCAGTATCTGTATGTGTCTTTGGTTGATTGCTGCATCCCAAATATAATTTATATGTGGGAGCTGTAACTTTTCTTGCTTTTTTTTTTCATTTCATTTGTGATTCCATATATTTGCCTAACGTTACCAACTTTGAGGTAATTCATATAATGTGAGAGGTCCTTGATTCAACAAAATGAAGGTATAAGTAGTGAGAAAATCAGTGTATATTCTCTGTTACTGTTTCTTTAAGAATGATGGAACTATAGATACACCATTTTGTGTAGTTTTGCTGTGTTTTAACATTTGTAGCAGATCTCTGCCTTACAGACTTTGGCAGCATCACAAAGGTCATATTTTCTTACATTTAAATTATTCATGAAGAATTTCTTCAATGCACTAGATAAACTTGCAATGAAAAAAAAAACCAAAAAACCCAAAACAAAAACCCTAAAAAACCTGTCTTCTTCTGTGTGCAGTTGATGGAATGGATTAATGCAAAGTTATGGGGGTTCACAAAAGAATAGGATACATAAGTATGAACATTTTTGTTGTTGGCCATACTGTTGCTGTGGGCTGAGGTATTTAATCCCCATTAAGGATTGGGCTCCAGGGTTGGAATTAACCTGGGTGGGCAGGAAGTTCTGCTCCTACAGCCCCAGTGAAGGAAGCAATGGGAGAAGGACAGCAGAGCTGAGAGTTGCCAGCCCAGATTCCAGCTTTAGCCCATCTCTAAAGTGGAATAATTGCCTTTCAGTCCTGCTGTCCCCTCCTGTGACATGTCTCAGTGGGATCTGGGAAGACCCACAGCATTTTAGGAAGAGCTTAGCTTGAAGAAAGTCTTTGCATGGTTCTTTCATGCCTCTGAGAGATCCTGTGCTAAAGCAATTTTCCTGGGAAAAAAAAAATTAAAAAAAAAAAATCAGCCTGGTACTATTATTTTTAAGAGATTTACAGCTGTGATGTAATTTCAGGAAATGTGATCCAAAGGAACAGGCTGGTAGCAGTGGGGAGATTGAGGGGCTGTGCAGGGCAGTAATGGAACATAACCATGGACAGTTACTGTGCAATTACTGGGCTGGTGGGGTTTTTTCATTACATTCATTGCTGATCTTTGATCCCTGTGTCCTCTTTCCCAGGTCGTCCCATTCCACCTACATCCTCGTCCAGTCTTCTCCCATCTGCTCAGCTGCCCAGTTCTCATAATCCTCCACCAGTTAGCTGCCAGATGCCATTGCTAGACAGCAACACGTCCCATCAAATCATGGACACCAACCCTGACGAGGAGTTCTCCCCTAATTCATATCTGCTGAGAGCGTGTTCAGGGCCACAGCAGGCTTCCAGCAGTGGTAAGAAAATTGCAAACATATGGAGTTTGTTTGTGACATGTTTGTGCCAGTTTTGTGCGTTCTTTTTTAATGTGCAAATGTGTTCTTGCATCAGCAGAAAATTGAGAGCATCTATGGAAATGGGGCAAAGAAAACCTTACTGGTTTATTTAATGGAAAATTCCTGGAAACACAATCCATCATATGTGGTGTTCCTTCATTTTACTATGGAGAGATTTTTAGTTTGAGGTATGGTAGAAGCTGTGTAAGAAATATTATTGAATTCTCGTCATCAGAGGGATTTATTTTTCAAAGTAGATTTCCTGCTCCTTGTTGCATCTGGTAGGAAAGAAATGTACACACAATGGTTCTTTGTTCTGCATGGGCTAATCTAATATATCATTTGGTGATGAGGTTTGGTATATAAAAATGCATGTTGCCTCTGCCAGTCTGTGTCTGTTCTTGTTTCTGAAACTGTCTGCTTCTATACTTACAATGTCACATTTAACTAAGATCTGCTATTTTTCAGCAAATTAATTCTTGTCTTTCAGGCCACTGTTTTAAAACATTTGCAGCTCTATCAGTCATGGAATCTGTAGTGCCTAGGATTTTCTTTCTTCTTTTTTTCCTCTTTTCATTATTTTATTCTAATTTTTATTAGTTGGTGCTGACTTTTCCTTTTGACAGCCACAAAACTGAGGAAGGAAGATGCAATCTCTTTTTAGAAATACAGACAAATCAAAGCTATTCTAGCACCTTCTTTTTTATTATTATTATAGATCTATGTTGTGTGTCATTTAACTGAGCACAATAGGTTTAGAGCAGTTTCTGGTCTGCCCAAGGGATTTCTTTGCTGTAACAAGGCAGTTCTGAGCAGCACTGGAGGTTCTGTGGTGCACAGAGCACACCTGAACACCCCCTCTTCAACAGGGGCTGGGGGGGTGAGCAGGGAGAAGAATTTGAACACTCAGAGGGGATATTAGGGATAAATTTTTCCCTAAGCATTGGGTTAGAGCAGGAGCCCCTGGGAGCCTGTCCAGCCTCTGTCCTTGGAGCTTTTTGAGAACACGTTGGCTGAAATCCTGAGCTCCTTGCTCTGACCTCAGAGCTGCCTTGGCTTGGCAGGACACTGGCCTGGGCACCTCCTGGGGTTCCTTCTATCCTGAGTTATCCTTTAACCCTGTTCAGGTGTGTTACAATATAATTGCACAAATAAACCATAATTCAGAAATCGAGTGAGCTTCCTTGCTCCTCAAGTGTATTGTTATGGAAAATATGATGACACTTTTGAGGGGGTTTTAAGAGATTTGGGGTGATCTGGGAGCTGCAGGCCTCAAAATCTGTGATGGGCACCTCTGTGGACACCATGGAAATAGGGAGGGGGTCAGGAATTGAGTGATTTATCTCTGAGTCTGTGATTTCATGCCTTAGAAACATTCCAGAGGCCTTGGCAGGGCTCAGCCATTTCTGAATAAGGGTGATCCAGCTGATTGAAGGGTCTTTGTGTTTTCAAAAGGGTCCCAGCAAAATCTGTCACCAAATGCTCTAAAGGAAGCATTTCACCTGACACAGGGTGGGAGGGAAGGTTCCTGCATGGTGAGCAGTTATTTGGAAGACAGTGAGCAGAAGTTGGAGTTCCCCAATGGATTTTTCACAGGACATTTAAATACTCAGAGAAGATGGTGGGGTAGGAGAGTAGATGATGACAGAGATCAGCTTGTGGAGAATCACAAAAGCACCTGTGAGCCCAAGTAACAGGGGAATAAAATGACAGGGGACCTTAGGGCAGAGAAATGGAAAGGGATATTCATGGAAAAAGCAGCTCTTGTTCCTGGGTTGGAGATGGATCATTACCTGTGTGCAGGAAGGAAGGCTTGCCTCATCTCAGAGCTCAGGAACAGGGAATGTTCACAGCTGAAGAAAAGAATAAAGAGTGGGAGAACATTGCCTAAAGGGTGTGGTGGATCAAGCAGTTGATGATATTTTAAAGGGAAATAGGAAAAGTAAATGGGAGAGGGATGAAATAAGGAGAAGAAAATCAAGGTCAGGGAATGTGAGCTTAAAAAAGAGGCTTGGTGGATGCTTGAGTACTGAGTAATTACGGCCACTGCTGGCACTGAGGGAACCAGCATGGCTTTTCTTAGGAAGCTAAATGAAGGAAGTGGCAGTAAAACAACATCAGAAAATTTGATGGGAGAGCTCTTTATACTTCATTTTAAATCATAATCACTGTTTCTTTGTATCCTTAAAAGCTTTGTGTTTGACAGTTGTTACTGTGGGCTGACCCAAGGAACCTTTTTGGCATCCTCTGGTTGGCTTTGCTTTGTTCATTCTGCATTTTAACACTTTTTCCCCCACACATCCCATTTATTTCTTTAATAAACAGTCATATAATATATAATGACTTCCAATTTTCAAGGTATAAGATGCAGGTGTCCTTTTTTTTATATTTTTTACCCTACACACATGCATAATTGCTTGATCATTGTGGAGTGTTTTGTAGCATGAGCTCTATGCATCCTCTGGAAAATAAGGAGTATTTCCTGGTTACTTGTTTACTTTACTTCTCACAATGTTTCTTTATAGAGTTTGTAAGAAAATACAACAGGTTATGACTTATACATGAAATTGGAGAAATTTACTACTTTTTGTGGCTTATCATTATCCTTGAAAGATTTTCAGAGTGACTTTTACCATCTACATGACAAAAGGTTGGCTCTGGTAGTGTTTTTTTTCTTTATTTTTCTTTTTAAATTTTGTTTCATTTATATTTTTTAGTTTATTTGGAAACCTAGCAACATAGATCCAGACATTTGAGAGACAGTAATTAAATGTAAATATTTTACTTAAATTTGGGCTTGGGTTAAAAGGGAAGATTTGTAGATGCTTATATGTAAGGCTTAGATCCCAGATAATCTTCAATCATTCATAAATTTTTGCTAGCATTTTCTAGCTTCTTCTTTAAACATTTCTAGCCTAGTCTTCAAAGTACATGCTGAATATGAAATATTTGCCAATGTCTTCTACTAGTTACACTATAGAGGTTTCCTCTTGTTTGTCTGATTGGATTCTTCTCTTGCTTCAAGCTCTGTAATTACAGGGTGGCTCCTCAACAGGTTTAAGATGAAACTTTTTGGATATGAGGAGCCTCTCATCCACGTGTGTTGCCCTGTGCCCTTCACAAGAGCCATGCTCAGTATATATGGGAAAAACCATTTGCCTGAAAAAATTACCTAATCAAATATTCTATCAAATGAGCAATCTATTGTTGATATTATGAAGGCCTTTAATCTACAATAAATCTTTGTTAGAACTCATCAGAAGTCCCAGTTTGAGAGAAATGTGATTATAGCACTGTTAAAATGACATTACATCATCGGGGTGATTGGTTTATCATTTGGAGGAGCGACATCAATCATAACTAGCATAACCACACAGTAAATGAATTCAACCTTTCTGCTGCAGAACAATGACACAATAATTGCTCAAAATCAGACTTGAAATGAAATCAGAAAATGCACTTTCTTTAAATATGATGTTAACCTAATGGAATATATTATTAAAAATCATGTTTGAGGAAGTTCTATGTAATTAAAAATATGTGAAAATGTATTCCTTTTTTTCTCTCATTAGAACCTGTTTCAGTTGCAGAATCATTTTCTATGCAACAAGATATTATGCTGCTTTTAATTGAACTCCCATCACTTACATTCCTCTGCTTGTATTTCTTAATATAATATGCAGCACAATTATATGTGATGAAGGACAAGAGGTTTTTGAAATCTGGTGCACCTGCTGATAGTATTTTGAAAAACACAAACATTGTAGAAGGAAATGAGACCTTTTACCCATGAAAAGTTACCGAATTTTTTTTTCCTTTTAAAAGAAGGTCAGTTCCTGCCTTACCATTTCCTGAGATGGTTTCTAACAGCTAACAGTAGAAATAGGTTTATTTCTTCTTCTTGTATGTGTGTTTTATTTTTTTTTTCTTGTAATATAAGGTGACTCAGCTTGTTGAAATGCCATTTTAATGGCTTCAGTAAAAATACAACATAAGAGGCTGATTTTCAACCTTATGTGGAAAAAAGAGAGGGTTTTTGTTGTTTGCACTTTTGCCTTCACTAGAGAGGATTTATTGGTATTAAACCAAATTTTGAACTCACAACACAAAGACAATTTGTTTGTTTGTTTGTTCATTTTTCAGTCTGAGTAAAAGAAACACATACTCACACATAAGATTTTCATATAATGGATCCATAATTGGACATATTCTTCAGCTTCAAGCACTCTAACAGTGAGAAAGAAGCAGAATGATCCCTGGAGTGTTTTGATTTGAGGGAAAAATCCAAACTGTGCTTTAGATATTGTCATGATTGCTAAGAACTTGCTGAAGTTTAGCTGGAAGTAGGATTGTGCCCCTTTTTTCGGTGTTATTGTGTCTTTTTGGCTCAGAAACAATGACACAAACCGTTTGGCTCAATGTAACAATATCTGCCCACGGAGGGGTTTGGACACTGCTTAGAAGACAGAGTTTGCTTTGACTTTTTCACAGAGAGTTTTTGGCAGCAAGGAGAGAAGAAAAGAGAAACAGGTTGGTTTGAAGGAAATGATTGTTGTTCTTTAATGTTGTCAGTTAGTTAGAGTTGAAATAAGGAATAAGACTCCTTTTGCTTATGAGCCTATTGTGTGGAAATATCATGTAAAATATCAATATTCATTATATTCAGTGTAAATATCTAGATGGATCTCCTGTGTTCCACAGATACTCCCTGTCTATAGAATTTCATTATTATTAATGTGTAATTACCACCACCTCCATGCAGTTTAATCTAGTTTGTGAAAATCTTTTCTGCAAGAAGCCAGAACTTTCTTTAATGCACTGTAGCTGGAGGACTTATTTTAGATCCTCTGCTGGGAGTGCTTGGAAGTGTTTGTTTTATGGCCCTCTTACAATCTGGCATCAAATGAAGAAGTATTTCCAGTTTCTACTCTATAACAGAAACCAAAATGCAGAAGTATTGTCATCCCTAAGAAATAAATGAATCCTATAGAAAAATAATTAGATGATTAAGATGATTAAGCATCACCTCCCTATTGAATGGAAACCTCGATCTTCTGTACCTGTCAACCTACAGGACAGAAAATACATTGGCAGCCACAAAAATCAAGAATCCATAGCTTTAGTTTTTATTTTTCTTAATCTTCATGAACAATTGCCTTTGGTTTACTTAAGAGTCTAAATAAAAGAGTTTGGATAGCTCAGTAGGTGATGAGGGAGCAACAAGGGAGAAAAGGAGTTGGAATCTTCCTCCCCTTATCAATAGTGCAGTCAGGGCCAGCAGAGAGGGTGGGTGTTGTTTTACTCTGATGCTTTTTGTTTGTTCTTGTGTTTGTTTACTTTTGGGGTATTGTTTTGTTCTCTGTGCATCACTTCCAACATCAGGTAGGGAGGAACAGTAATCAGAAAGAAAATTTTGGCCTCTTCCACCTCTTTCAGAATAGTACATTGTAGAATTTGTCAATTTACGCTTAAAGCAGAAACAGTTAAAATCAGTTAAAGTTCCAGGTTTGGGGTTTCTTAGTTATTTCTTATTCTTTCCTACAACTGTCTCCAAAAGGTAGCCCTGCATTACAGCTGTGTATACAATTCTCCTGAGAAAGGCTGCTTCTTATTCAACATATTCACAAGGAAATGCCATAAGGAACTTCCTTCTGATGTTGTTTTACAGCAATGCAGAAAAAGGGTGCTAGATGGATCATTTTAATTTCTGTTTCCAAATTAAAAGTAAATTACGTGTTTATTTCTGCTATGGAATCTGGCCTAGCTTTGAGGTTGTAAGCAAGAATGTCTTTGTACATGTATTGTTTAAACAGTGTGTGGATGTAGCAGCAAGGCCTTTAAATAAATAATCTTTTTCCAAATTTGTTTCTAATACTTAAATTCTCTAAATCCTTAATGACCAGTTACGTTCTCATTCTGTTGCATCACTTGAGCACCGAGTCTAATTTTAGAGCTTAGAAGTGGAATTAGAAATGGAGGGAACAGCATGAACAATGTTTTCCCCCTGAAACCAAAGGGTGGACTTTTTCTGAGGTATCAGCTCCATGTTGCTGCAACTATTACTGATATTATTGCTGCTGCTAATCTCTGTACCCTGTGTTGAGGATGCCTGCAGATGTCTGAATTTCAGCCAGAAGATGTGATTCTAGATATTAAGATAGTGCAGAAACATCCTATTTATTAATTTATGAATTCATAATAACAACAATCAAATCTCAAGCAGAAGGTTCTGTGGTAATAAAAATGATAATGAATTACAAAAAGCTATAGAATTGAGAATAGACTTGAATTCTGTTGTTTATGTGTTTTTTTAAGCTCACCATGGTTTTGAGAGTTGGAAAGATAATTTTTGTTTGTTTGTTTGTTTTGGTTGTGGGGTTTTTGGGGGGTTTTTTGGTGGGTTTTTTTTTTTTTTTTTGGTTTTGATTGCTTGAGGTTTGTAAATGTGTTGAACTGGGAACCCCTGTAGCAATAAAAGCCCCCCAGCAAAGCAGCCGAGTCTTCCCAAATTTCCATTTCTCTGTGCATTGCTGTTTTCTGACAGATTCCCTGGAAGCTCAGGGGCTGTGGCCAGTCAGACCTTTTTTATTACCAATGCTTATTCTGTCTCGTGGCAGCTACTTAGAGATCACCAATAACTGGGGAACTTTGGAAAGCTTTTGAAGCTTTTGGAACTTAAAGGCTCAATATTGTTGCTCTGTGTCATTGCACCAAGAAAATCAGTGCCAGACCTGGTATCTCACTTGGAAACTGAAAGGCACTGAGGATACAGCAATTATAAGCAGAAAATATCTCTTTTTTCCTTCTCTTTCTTTCATATGCTGAGTCCAGATGCTGCTTGTGTGTTTTTCCTTTGTGTGTAGAAAAGGCTAAAGCTGTTCTTGCTAACGGTCTGCTGCAAGTCGTGCTGTGTGGGAAGAACTTTTCAGGCTTTCTAATAATTTTGTCTTTTGATACAGAGTTTTTTTATCTTCTGAACTGCATCTGCCTTTCATTGGCAGTGGCACAGTCCTGACAACTTCCACAGTGGGTAGTGCTGCTGTTTATGTGGAAAGGCAACATTTAGAAAACATTTCATGTTTTTAGCTGCCTACCAACACAATTTGGTAGCTGATTGAAAGTGAGGATTTGAGCATATGCAAACTGTTTGCACTTCAAGGGCTACAAAGTAGAGAACCTAAAATTTAGGGTATCATTTTTTCAAAATATTTTGCAATATTGGTATACAGAACATTCTGTGGGTGACTTGGTTGGTTTTGTAATTGCAGAAAGTTTAATAACTTCTTTCTTTCTCCCTATAAATCCAAATAAGTGCAATTACAAACACTTGAAAACAAGGAGACACTTTTAATCTGAGTCAATATCTTGTCTTATGGATTTTCTGATTTTGATATGCCATACGCTTCTGGTTTATTTAAATGATAAATTGTGCATTTATCTAGTGCTTAATTATTACTCCTAGTTATAAAATTACATTAATGGATTTACAGTTTTGGTACCTGTTTCTAATATGATTATAAATACTAGCACCTTATCAGGCAAACTGTAAATATATGTCATCTATTTATCACATTAACATCTCTAGAAACTGAGTTTGTCCTCATATAAAACCTGATGAAATCAATCAAAATTAGGACTTTTTTCCTTCAGAAGATACTCAGTCTTATCTTAAAAAGTGCAGGAGATGGGAAACTTCAACACATCCCCGGAGAAATTGATCACTGGTTACTAATTATTCTCACTGCTATTTTTTTTTCTTGACCTATTAATGCCTGACTCCTTGCCTGGAAGTTTTCCCATGCAGGTCTGCAACATCCTTTCAGCACAAACAGAAAGAAATCTGGACTCTGTCATTTTACTCTGAATATTTTTTCCCTTTGTGTTTCCCTGCCACAGCCCTATTGCCCTCTGGGAGCACATGCCCTATAAGGGCTTGCATATATGGCTTTATTGGTGAAACCTCTGCTGAAAACAGAGCTCAGCCAAGCAAAATATCCTCTCCTGTTACTTCCTAACTCTTCAAATGGCATAAGCCATATTGTAAGGAGGACTCCTATGCCTGCATCACTGCCTCTTCTGCTGCTGAATGCTTTTGCAGACCAGGATTTTGTCCTTCTTACAGTCCCAGCTTCAGCTACCTTGTGCAGACACCGCTACAGTGGGGATGTAATAAAAATCTGTGGTTCTTCCACTAAACAGCTGCTTTATTTTGGTGCAGGGTTACACAAACTTCTCCTGGGAGAAGAAACAGATGTTGAGCTGGGCTGCACTCAGAGATGAGCGTGGTGTTTGCTGGGGCTCTCTGTGATGTTCTTTGCTGACCCTGTCCCTGCTCTGCTCAGCTGACACTGACACAGCTCCAGGCAGTCAGGAGCTCCAGTGCAAGTCTTGAACTGATCCAGTTCCTGTGGAGCTTGTAATTCCCACAATGTCTGAAACGATTAGGGGCTAAAACTACAGATGGGGGATTATTTTTTTCTCGTGGAAGTAAATCAACCAAACATTGCCCTTTTTATTACATTGCATATGTGCATAATTTATGTTCCTGATAGATCGTTACACAGAGAGTCGAGGACTTTGAATGTTCTTAGAAGTTAATTACTGGCCTGAGTAAATGCTTAATTTTCAGATTGATTCACATCAAGGCATAGAGGGAGTCTTGTTCCATTTTGTCAGCTTCCAAAATGATTCCACAGCTTGGTGTGTCACATTCATACGTGAAGGAAATTTTGTCTCTTGCTCTGTTCCATTTGTTTGGATTTTGTGTTTTTTCCAGTCTGTAGCAACGCTTCACTTGCTCCCAGTTCCCCAGGTTGCTTTTATTGCAGTGACCTTTTCCATCCATGTAGGATGCTATTTGTCATTCCTCTCTCCTTGGAGCCCTGCCTCTCCCCACCAAGGTGTTGCCTCACACGTCGCTCCTGTACAATGGCTCCTTTCTGTCTAATGCACTTGGGCTGGGTGTCACGGGGCTGGAACAGTGGGATCTTCAGAAATTGAGCTTTTCTCTCTCCTTTTATTCGTGTCAGGGGTAATGATTTGTGAAATAAATAAATAAATGCACACCTACAAGCAGAACCACAACAGCATCCCTACAATTGTGGTGGTAGCTGGTGCTTATCTTGCATAGTTTGGATCTAAAAAAAACACCCTAGTAAATCAAAAGGAAGGAAAATTTGCAACTTGGCATGGAAATTGGATTGTTTTGAGAAGACTCCTTGTACCTGATGCTCTGCTAATTTAGGAGCAATAACTAGAACAGTGTAAAAAATGAGAATGACTTTAAATAAATTATAAAATATAATGCGTGGGCATAGAGCCTGTATGTCCCAAATTCCTAAAAGCTGGGACTCTTACTGTACTGATAGATCTTTCAATATCTGCAACAGAGGGATTGATTTGCTGTGAACTGCCATGCTCCAAAAACTCCGTTTGTAATAACAGAAAAATTTGGTATTGTCCGAATAATCCCTAAGGAAAAGATTTCTGACCCTGTTATTCTGAAACGTCCCTCTTGGTTTTCAGACCTGGAGAACAGTTGTTAGTATGGAATAAAATGGGCAGTCCCAACTGCAAATCCACATGACTCGGGAAGAAGTCAGAAATCTGGACTTTTAATATTGTGTAGTGAATTAATTAAATCTGTAATGTATATGACATGGTAATTATTTTGAGTTATACAAACAGCTTATTCTACTGGAATCAGCAGGAATTCTGTACACTGAACACCAGGCTAACTTCTCAGTTAAGTAATGAGGTGTGAAATGTTCTGCCTAACAAAGCAGTGTTGAGTGTGTTTGTTAATACCTTTTCCTGCAAACAGGTGGATAATTGTTTTACTTGACAGAAACCTGTCAATTATAGGGACTAGCAAATATGGAAAGGTGTAAAATCTTTGTTAGCTTGTGAGCTTCAGGTTTCTGAAAGCATAATTTTAAAAAGTAAGATAATTATAATACTTTATAAAAGTTGAGAGGAGGGAGTTTGGGGAGTTTGGAGCTCAAGTGGTAGAGGATGGCTCTGAGTGATTCTCTCAGGGGCTTGAGAGTGAGGACAGGGACTGGGAAGATAAAACCTTTGTGACCCTGCCATGAATGTTCCATCAGCTCCTGGCCACCTGCATTTCCAGCTAACCTGAAAAAACTTGCTGCAAAACCATAAAGGAGTAACATGGAGGCCAAACAAATAAAAACACCATTGGTAAGATTTAGGAGGGATGAAAGAAGATATTTGGACTTTTCCAATCAGCAAATTTAGTTAGGAAGAACAGTATGAGACATTTCAATCTACAGCAGAATGTGGGTTGAGTTTTTTTCTCACTCTTAGTTTCAGCCTTTGTGTTTTACTTTTCCGTGTGGGTAAATAAAGGAAAAACACTTAAAATATCAAAATGAAAGGTGAAAATATTTGCTTAAAAGTGTTCAGAATGAAATGGTTCTGAATTCCAAAAACTGAATCCTTATTGTTTCTGCATTTTCCAAGTCTGTCTCTTCATTCTCTATCTTTTTTCACCTAAAAATTTAGCAAAATTCAATTAAATGTTTGTGAATAGTTTATGGTCTGAAGCAGGCACTAGGCAGAAACCAGTTAGAAAACAGTTTATTTATTTATATTATATTATTATTATATAATTATATATTATTTATATTATAACAGTTTAGTTTATTTATTCTAAAATCCATGAAGTAAGTAGACATGCTAAGGTCAGTCAGTTATACCTCTGAGTACTATCTGCAGCTGGGGAAAATGGTAAAGGAAAACAAAGTACCCTGAAGAAACTGAGGAATTTCCAGGACTTAAATTTCCAGTTTGAGACTGACTTGAAATCATGGTAAGTGTATGAACAGGCTGAGAACTGGTGGTTCTGGTACTGCAGAAAGGCTGGTGAGGGACTGTCCTTACAAAACTAATCTAAGGAGAAGATGGAGACTGGCTGGAAATTCACCTTGCCTAAGTGCCCTGCTGGAGCTGAAGGCCAGCCCAGCTCCCAGGTGGCACAGCCATCCTTCCAAATGATTCACAGGGGAAAGGGAGATAATACAAATCACGAGCAGTTGTCAACTAGATGTACATAGATGGCCACAAAACTTAGTTCTTCCTTTGCTTTCCAACTACAGGCCAGTTCTAAATCTCTTTTTCCTCCTCTTTATTTTCTATTGTTGGCGGCTGGAAGGATTCCACAGCTTTGATTCCTCAGCTCCTCTGAGATCGTGCCAGAAACGCAAATGCATTAGAGACTCTTGTTTCAATTTCTTTTTTTGGAACAATTTCCATTAATATCCTGCTGTCACAAAGCAACTGGTGCTGTTTCACAGCTCTTTATCAAGGCAGTTTTATTCTGGGGAGCTCTAGCAATTGCTCATTGAGACCAGGAACCCCCCAGAGCAGCTGACTCTTCTGGGGAACACCGAGCAGTCACATTGGGTTCAGCTGGTGCCAACTGCTTCTTGTTTAACATTTGCATGTCTTTGAGCAAATTAGTGCTGCTGGATCCTGCTGGATCAACATCCAGTGGTTTCTTCATAGCATAGTATAAATTGGTTTATAGAGTGGTGTTTTCAAATTTTCAAATTCCTAAGGGATATTGAGGCACAAATTCAAAATCTGGATGGCTGGTTTGATGGTAGTTTGTTTTGGGGAGAAGGGCAGGATGAAAAAAACACCCTAGTAAATCAAAAGGAAGGAAAATCAGCAACTTGGCATGGAAATTGGATTGTTTTGAGAAGACTCCTTGTTGCCTGATGCTCTGCTAATTTAGGAGCAATAACTAAAACAGTGTAGAAAATGAGAATGACTTTTTATAAATGATAAAATATAATGTGTGGGCATAGATCCTATATGCCCCAAACCCTTAAAATTTGGGACTCTTTTTGTGCTCGTAAATCTTTCAAAATCTGCAAAAAGGGGACCCCTAGGGGTTTGTGTTGGGTTCTTGGGGGATGTTTGGATATCCACCTTAAATACTTGTCTTTTTTTCTGAGAATCTTACATTTTTAACTGCTATTTAATAACCAATCTATTAGGTTCATTTGATTAACAAAAAAGTGGTTATTAAGAAAAAGTCTGTCATTACAGGCTTATATTGAGAGGATCTACAGAAATATGACTGTTAGGTTTAAACCTGTGTAAAAAATTTGCTGTTGGACTACTTCTAATTTCCACAAAATGCTCCCAGGTGGTTTTATGAGGAAGCACCTAAAATTTTTGAGAAAACTGTACTGAAATTGTATTATTTCAGATTGTGGTTTCAATGTAGTATTATCAAAACCAGAAAAATAAAAAATAAAGAGAACATTAAACGGAGAGCTTCCCCCTGTAGTTTTTCTAACCCCATCATGTGTTTTCTAACCAAAACTTTCTGTATCTCCCCCTGTTTGTCTCCAGTCTGAGCTGCTGTTAGATTTGTGTTCCTTTTTCCAGGCCTAAGCTTTTGTTTTCTCACTGCAGGGCAAACACAGAGCAAATGTCCTGGTGATACCTTAAGTTTTAGCTTTTATATTTTTCAGGTCCTGTACTGCACTAGTGTATGACTCTGAACTCCACAGGAGTGTCAGTCAGCTCCCCTCACAGTTTGGTCACACAAAACAATCCTGCCAGGCCTGAGAACCAAGGGCAGCATCACAGCCTCAGGCCCTGAAAAGTACAAACAAAAGTAAATTGGGGGGAGAGGCAAACTGGGGGAATGTGACTTCATTCCCTCAAGCTGTAATTGGACAATTAACCTCTGATATGCAAACAGACCAAAAAAGTGACCATTGTCTATCTTGGGTGTTGCCTCTGCCAGGCTTTTGACTGCCCAAAATGTATCTGTGAAAGGCCTTTAATAAATACACACTTTATTCTTTTAACTTGCTCTGGCCTCTGTTCTAGGGAGCCACTCCAAGGCATCACTTGGGTGGGAGCAGTGGGAGCAGCCCACAGCAGCCCAGCCATGAGAGTGACTCTCCTGCAGAAACTGCCCACTTCATATTCTGATAAGATTTAATGCTTTCTTCCACCTTTGATTTGCATTTTGGGTATGACACGTGGTTAATTTAATAGTATAACAACAATATGTGAGTGTTGCTGAATGAATATCCCCATGAGTGAAGCTCACAGGGGTGGAGAATGTTCAGAGCAGATCCAGAGCAAATTGCTGAGATGGGGAAGGAACTGTGGCTGGGCTCTGCCTGCTCCAACAGGCTCCACAAAATGAACTGATTTTCTTACAGCTCTCCCAGCTGCTTTTATTAATCTGTGTTATTAGATGATGGTTAAAGGCTCTCTAATGATTTCTTGTTTGCAGCCTATTCATCAAAATTCACATAATGAAGCTGCTTGCCTGCTTTTATTTGTTCTTAAATCTTGTTTGAGCTTCTAACTCGGTGCCTAGTGCTACTTTTGGCACTTTTTCCTGTGGCAATCTCAGTTTCACAATTACAAAATGTAAACCAATGGAAGGATTCTCCAGAGCTGAATTTTCACTGCTAAGTAAGGTGATAAAAGGGTATTAAACCCAGTCATATTTACAGGTGATGCATATCAGAATATGGATAGCTTTTGTATTGTCTTGGTGCAAACCTTAAGGTTTTTTTTTTCAAGAAATTTTTATGCCACCTTTTTTTAGCTGAAAGTGTTGAAAGCTTATTACAGGGTCTAAAAATTAATAGATAAGCAAGCTTGAAATAGCAGATTTACTGACTGGTCCACTGCAAATATTATGTATTAGTCAAGACAGGGACAGTATTATGAAGAAGTTTTTGAATTTAGGAACAAACTTCAGGTTCCTGCACTTCCATTGAGCTTAGTTTAATCCTATTCATGAGACATTAGAGATTCAATATTGATGAATATTAAATCACCAGGGGAAAAAAATGTTGAATTTTCTCAAAGACGAGACAAAAAAAAAAAGAAATATAATACTTTTGTTTTTAATGACAGTAAAGTTAGGTCCCTTTTTTGAATATTGGAAGAGCTCCAAAAAAGCCATTGGCACTTACCCTGGGAATATTTAAATATCAGTGGCTCAGAGCAACATCCAGTTCTGCTGTGTCATTATAGAGGATTGTTATGCCTCACATAGGCACTACTGTACTAATCAATTAAGCAGGAATTTGCATATAATTAAAGCTGCATTGTAAAGGTTTCTGGCAATAAAATTGTGTCTCTACTTATGAACACAACACATACAAGGGAAAAAGTTTTGTGTAATGGAGCAAATTAAAATAGCAGTGGATTTCTAATTGAACTTGGAATATCCATGTTTCTTCTAGAAAAGTAATGAAATTTCCCAAGTGAAATTTACTGTTGTGGACATCAAATATGACATTACTCAGCATGTCATATGATGAAATCTGCCTTTTGTTATCCTCTGGAGATATTAATGGAATATTCTGATAGCTGTCAGTAAAGCAGATATTTTTGTCCAATAGAAAAGGATGATCCTTAGGAAGAACAAGGCAATTAACACCTGTGCTTGCATCTGTCACTGCTCCAGAAAATGGGTCCAGCGGAGACGATGTGCAGTTAAATATGTCAGTATTGGTTTTGGTTCTTAAATCTTCAAAATCTTGAAACTATTACTCTTTAAAGTGATCATTACCTTAAAACTTTTATCTGTAATGTGATATAAAATCTGGAAAGAATTGGGCAGAATTACACCATAGAAAACAAACAAACAAAAAAAACAAGCAAAAAGAAGCAAAGCAAAAAAAACCCCCACCCCTGTTCTGTAGAATTGTTATTTTATTAAAGTGGTTGATTTTGATTTTTTATGAGGAGTCTTTCAAGATGAGTTGATTTTCAAATATGATGGATTTTAGAGTACTGGTCTTATATATAGCCAATAGCTTAGGGAAGGAAATAAAGCTGTTTATTTAGAATACTTTTTTTCTCATAAGGAAAATAAGCCAATCCCTCTTTTTAAACCACTAATGACTATTTTTAACCCCTTTGCTGAACTATTTCAAGGCTATTATAACATTTGTTATCAGCAATATTTCATCAGATATTATTAAATAGATATTTACATGACCAGATGTGTTTGGTTATTGTCTGTATCCATATCCTTGGAACCTGTATAGTTTCTAGGTGATTTTCATGTAGAGCATGTATATATACAAATATACATGAACATAACCCCCATGGTCATGTTCTCCTTCCCATCCATACAGGTACATAAATGCTGTTACTCAGTAGGAGAAACACATTCCACTGCACAATTTATTTATCCTGTATTTTGTCTGTGCTCAGCAGATGGTGGAGACTGTGTGTCTCAAGTTAATGGAAACAAAAATTGCATGAAAAACACTATGTCCAGAGAAATAAGTCATGTAAACTTAAAAAAACCCACAAACTATTCATATGAGCCAAGAAATGATGGAAAGGTGGGTGATGACAGACATTAGTGATGGCAGGACTTTGAGGCATTCTTAAAAATTATATTCTGTGCCAGATTTCTCATGACTTGCAGCTGTCATTTAATCACTCAAATCAGCTTTTAGAGTTTCAGAGGGTCAGAGGAGAGAGAGTTATAATTCATTTTGAAAATGTGCTCGTTGTTCAGGCAATTGCTCTTAAAAAAACCTTACTCCACAGTATCGAATAAGCTGAGATTTGCAATTTCCAGATTTCTGCCTGAAATCATCTTTGGAGGAGTTTTACTTAAGTCTTATGTTGCTCTTTATTGAAGGGAATAAGGAGTCACATAAAGTTGTTCCCAGATCTTTTCATGTCAGAAATGATGTGAAAGCATTTTATACACACTTTATTTCCACTGTCTGATGTTGGCCAGGAATTACATCTTACACTTGGTAATATAACCTTGAAATTCATTAGTCTGGTAGCTGGGAAATGTACAGATGGTGGGGTTTGGCAAGCCAGGGAATTTGGTAAAGGTCTTCTCTGTTTGAAGTCAGTGATTTGATAGTTGATTTATTTATCACTGCTTTAGTGTAATTTAAATGAAAACTTAATTAAGCGAGCTTTGATTAAAATTCCATATGAAGAATGTAAATGGTAAATGATAATTAATCTCAGAATTGCTGAAGTATTGAAAATAACAGAATGTCTCCCATTACCTGTCTGGCTGCTTTTTTTTTTAGCAGTACCTCCCCAACTCCTCTGCTGTGTTTTTTCAGAAAGTAATTTTATGTAATAGTGGTCTGTTCTACCAAATTATAGACTGGTTTAATTACAAGCAGCTCTTCAAAACTCCAGAGTGAACCTCACATTTTCTCAATTATATATATTATTTCTTAGGCACTTCTGCTGTTGTCATTTATCAGGGGCTTGAACTCATTCAGCATCAATAAACAGAACCCAGTCTGTAAATGGGGGGAGGTTGATATTTAGGTTTAATGATGGAAATGTGAGCAAGAGGCTTAAGGGTAGAGAGCCAAAGCCCTTGAGTTTATTAGAGAGGGAGGGTGAGCAGAAATGAGGAGATGTTCTTTGGGGCAACGTGAGGCTGAATTAGAAATGGTGCAGGGTGTATTTGTAATGCATTTGATGTTTCCTCCAAGGCTCAATCACTGAGGAAAATCCTTGCTCAGAGTGAGCACTTAGTGGCACTTACATTTATAGCTGCAGTTGACTGAACCTGTACCAACTGTAAATTATCTCTGTATGTGCTGATGTGCCTGTCCACATCTGTCCCTGCTCACAGGTGATAAGTATATAATGTAAAATACATATTTACATATTACAGACATATATATATTAAAATGTGTGTAAGAAAAATGAAGGTGGAGAAATCAGTTTGTTGGGTGCTTTTTTTTAATTAGGAAGGGTCTGGGTATTTGGGAAATTGTTCTGGACAAAGCAAGGAAAAGGGCATTATCTGTAATTAGAAATAATAATCTATAATTGGTTCATTTGCCATATTTCTGCAGTTCTGATTTAGTTGAACAATGTGATCATTATGCCACCAGTTTTCAATAGAGGTGTCACAATGAAAAATAATTGCAATATTCCACAATATTAACTGTACCCTAATTGCAAAAGTTTTGAAATATAATTACCATGAAAGCTAATGCGACAGGGAACATTAAGCATAATTAGTGTATTTTAAAAAAGGGGAAAACTGTTAGAAGCTTGTTATTGTCTCATAAGGTAGCTTCAAATTAGCTGGATGCAGAGCACTTTCATCTAGGTTTTCTATAATTTTGGTTATTAGCACAGACTGCAATAAATTTGTTTGACATAGCCCACACCTGCTAACCCTGCAGGAAGGAATTTCTAATGTGCACAGGACCCAGGTTTCTCATAGAATCTGTCACAATTTCCTGGGAGACAGCACTGGGTAAGATTTAGGGGGGGGTTGTCTGTGGGGGTGTTTGTTGTCAGGTTTGTTTTTTTCATATACACAGTCAGCTGCACTGCTCAAATTTCACTGTGTTTTAAGAAATTTTCCGCAAAAGACTCATAAAAATGCTCTTACGAAGCACTTGAAACAAAACCTTCATTACACATCAAAAACATGTTCTGAAAAGATGTATCATATATACTTATCTGTTTTCTCTACAGAACAGCTCCATGCTTTTACACAGAGCATGGATGTTCACCCATATAATTAGAATTTATTTTATGAAGTAAAGAAAAACAATATCTCACCACTTGTGTAGAAATGATTTTGTGCCCAAATAACAGGAGAGAGGATACAAGCCATAAGAAGCAGTGCTGGCTTTCTGTGAGATGAAATTTTCTCTAAGAAACATCTCAGAGATTTTCCTGTGGTTTTCTGGTAACGTTTTGCAAGTAGAAACTCAGTGTTTTTCTGGTTTTGCTGTGTTTCAAAATTATTTGAACTGGTTTGGGAATAAGCTAGATACAAACAGAAATATACAGAGGAACACCATTACTTTCAGTGGACACTGTTTTAAGAAACCCTTCTGTTGCTTGTTCTTAAATTACTGTTAAGTACTGAAGCTACTTTTTATCATCTTTATTTGTGGTTTTTGCAAATATGTAACAGATTTCTTATTAGAAGGAAATTATGTCATATATTAGATAAAGTTTTGAATTGGATGCTGCTAATAATTTTTCCTTACAATCTTCTCAAATTAGCATCTAATGCTAATTTTTGGAAGTGTAATTTATGAAAAAGTTTTGTTTTCAGTTTAACTCAAGTGACTTTTAATTTCTTCAGTGTCAATCAACAGCAAGTGCTCTAACATTGCTTCTAGAGCATTTAAGATCTTATGAAAACTTGTAAGAAAGGTTCTTGGGTTGTTTTGGGTTTTTTTTTTTACCCACTCAAAAGTATTTCTTAATTAATTTAAGCCTTGGCAGAGGTTGTTTCTGTGGAAGTAATGGGAAGTTTAAAACTGAGAAAAGGTGTGGAAATCCAAGTGATATCTATAGAGAGTATTATGGAAGTCAGCCACCTGAAAGCAAGTAAGGAAAATAGAAACCTGCTTTTTCTTTCAGAAGTTAAACTGATTCATTTATTCAGCCTAACCCCATTTTCTGTCATTTTCTCTTCTACACAGGTGAGGTGGGTTTTTTTAATAAAGTTCTGTGTACACTGTGGACATGGAAGTCTGCAGGTATTTGCAGATATTTTCACATATATTTGGTATATGTGTTCTGGAGGTTAGAAAGCCTGACTAGAATTCTCCCAGCTGGGGAACAGCCCTGCAGAGTTAGCAAAGCAGGGGGCCAGGATCCAGGTGAGAAGTGGGAGTGTGTGATGTAACACTCAGAACTGATAGCCAACCCACAGAAAAATTCACTTAGGTAATATGAGGAAGCATGCTGTGTTCTCACTTATATCAATTAAATTGACTTTAATAGAGCAGATTACAGATTGTTCAGTGTTGTGCTTAAAGAAAGTTAGTCAAAATTTGTAACTCAGAGTAAAAGACAGCAAGAAGCTGTCTAAGCTACAGAAGAGTGTGCATACATTTTCTAAAAGGAAAAACATGGGCTGTAATGTGGGAGGCTGGAATACCTTTTTCCCTTCATTTAACTGGATATAACCCCATTTTGTTTTATTTTGTTTTGTTTTATTTTACTGCTGTGACCTTTCCACTGTTTCCCTCAGCATGCAGAAATACAGCCCCAATTCAGAAGTTCCTCCCCACCCTGCTCAGCCCCTGCTCCTTCCTGCCCAGAGATGTCTCAGCATGATGATGCACCCTGGTTTATCAGTGGTGCTGACAAGCAGCAAGCCTCAGATCCAAAAGGCCATCTTTTCCAAGTGTCTCAGTAGTGATGCCTGCATTGAGAGCTTTTTTTCTTTGGATTATTCACCAGAGCTGAGACTTATGGGCAAAACATTGCCTTCATTTGGCAGCACAAGCCAGCCCTGCCTTAGCTCAAACTGAGCTCACTGCTGTGAGTAGCCACGGCTGAACCACCCTGTCCCTCCCAAAAAAGAGCTGACTGATGGCACTGCCACAGAAGACTGACAGCTCTGACTTAAAATGCAGTAATGTTTATAAAGCAGCTCGTTCTCATCAGAGTGATACACAGCTTCGTGGGGTTATGCCTGTAAGTGCAGCCTGCGTGTGTCACCTGCCAAAATGCAGGACAGACTTAGCCAAAAATGATATTTGGTAAAGAGAGTCTTTGTGATTACTCAGAGAGTGCTGTAGGCAGCTGTGAAAGAGCTCATTCCTGTCCAGAGGCTGTCACAGTCTCAGTTTGGTGTCTAATTTTCATCACTGGTTGCCATCAGCCCAACACCGAGCTGCCTTCCCTGCCCCTGGCTGCACACTGCTGCTGCTGCTCTCCCTCCCTTTGTGCAGCTCCAGCAGCTCTGTGTTCCTGGATCATCAAAGCTCCTGCCTGGCAGCTGGGCCAGCCTGGGGACAGGGTTTGGTCCCAAGGATTGGCAGGCTGGTGTCACTCAGAGCACACTGCTGTGTCACCTGCCATAGCAAGGGAAGGGCCGGGCCAGGGGGGCTCAGCTGCCTCCTTTGGCAGCACTCTGGACTTTGTCACAAACAGCTGGAAAGCTGCACTCTTTGAAATATTTGTGCAAAGATGAGGTTCTAATTAGCTGTGCTTGGGACCCACGGTCAGTGTCTCCTTTGGAGAATGTCCTGCTGTGCTGAGAGGTGCTGCTCCTTCCTCATCTTTTCATGTGTGAGTCTGACCTGATTGTCCCTGCTGACCTCTCTGGAGGACGTGCCACACTGTGCCTCTTGCTGCTCCTCTCTCTGATGTGGAACTCTGTACCTTGCTCCATCTCTTCTACTTTTTGCCTTTCTGTGCTGGTTTTGTTTTATTCTTTCCTCTCACCTCCTATTATTCTTCCTTCTTCCAGTTATCAGTAAATGGTTCAGTTCTTACTGCAACCATGGCAGAATCACAGAGCCTTGTGCCAGCAGGTACAGAATAGCAGAGATCACCCTTCCCGAGTCCCTTAGGGCTCTGCTTCCCTTTTATAAAGATCAAATCTGATGTATTTCTTTTGCAAACAACGTTAAGCTATGTGCCAGCCTTGCATTGATTCATTTTTTAGTGCTTACTGTTAACTCCTTGGCTTAATTCCCCTGTTATTTATTATATAAAACATTATTTCATTAACTAGATTGAAACAGATGAGAGTGGAGAACAGAGCTCTGTCAGACAAATTTAAATGAGTATTCAATATCTAAAATCAAGCTTTAGATTTTCATGAATTAATCTCCATTTAAGCTCCTTCTTTTTGCCTTCACTCTTAAACATGTATGCAACTATTCAGGCATACAAAGCAACATGTGAATATGGAAAAGTGCAGAATTTTTCTTTTCAAACAGAGCATTTTTTAATTAGAAAAGGCTTTTAATAGAAAAGGAACCTCACATCCACCACAACAAACATTTGTTCTTTTTACTGCTCAGCATATCAAGATGTGAGATGCACCTGCTGAAATTGTGTCTGAAAGTGAACATTCTGAATTGTGGTGCTTAGAGTTTGTGTTTTTGGAAGGATTGCTTTGGTGGGAGCCTCAGCCCAGGGAGCTGCTGTGCATGTAGGAACACTCACAGCACTTCTGAATGTTCCTGCAATCTCTGTTGGAGCATTTCTGGATAAAGGGAGAAGAATTTTGTTCTGATGGTACTTGGGGTGGGTTGTAGTTCTTTAACTCACTTCAGCTTTCTCAGTGGTTTGGAACAAAAGAAAACAGACTGATGGAAAGAAAAAACCACCTTAGGTCTGTGAGCCAGGCACCTACACCTGCCATTCCCCACAAAACCTTGGCCACTGGGTCTCTGGGGGTGTTCTTCAGTTCTTTTAGAGCTCACGGTGTGTCCCTACTGTTTGTAGCCAAAGAAAATGTTGGCATTTGAATCTTCTACAATCTTCCCTTTCCTTTGTCCCTTTTCAACATAGTTTACATTGAGAGGGCATTAAGATGGCAAACCCAGCTTGCTTCACTCTCTTTGTTGAGCAGGGGGGTTGCCTTTGTTAATTATCATGAGAATTAGTTTAGTTATTACCCTTAGCTCCTAAAACATACAGGTCCAGGGGAATATCAGTAACTCATTTGTGTTCTGTCCTTCACAGAGTATAGGAATGCACCATCCCCTTCTCATTAAGATTTTCTACCTATTTTTCATGTGGGTTTCAGGAGATTCCTGTTGGGATTTTCAGCCATAAATAGCTGTCCATTTTTTATTCCCACCAGCTGTGCATTTGAGGAGCAGGCAGCAAAGTTTATGAATCACTTCTCCCTGACAGATCACAACAACCACAATATTCTGCCACATAGCCACCAGCAGCAAGTGAATGATATTAGCTCTTAACTCTCCAGAAAACTCTGTTCAGTAATTAAACATTAAGCCTCTGATGCCTATCATCATTCACTGCCAAGACCCTTCACAATCCAGGTTTGCTATGTTCAGGTAATGATATTAGAGATGATCATTTATTCTGGAAATGTAGCTATCTGAGAAGAATGAATTTGCTGAGATCAGAATTTCATTTATGAGCTGGCTTTTCAAGACTTTTGTACTAATGCTGACAGTCACCACGCACAAATATTTATTTAGTTAAAAAATACTCCGAATGTAGGATAATTGACAAAGAGTGATGAAAAGAACAATATTTAAAGCCGTGGCACCACTAGCAGTGTGTAATATAATGCAGAAATCTGCCTTCATTCAATAAGGACAAATGATCCAACAGCACTTCAAGCTTTGAGCATCATTTCCAAGTTAATCTGCTCTGCTTTGGTGTCAACAAAAAATTGAGATCAACTCTCTAACAAACAAAGCAGCTCTGGAAACTTCAAATAAAAATTCAAACTTGTAACACATACAGCACTGTTGACAGAAACTGTGAAGTCTGTTTTCCATCAGTGTATGTACATAGCTCATTTAATGTTATTGTGAAGAGAAATAATAAGAATAGCCCTCAAATAAATTAATAGCTGTGTGTTGTTTGGTAGTGGCCACAGCTCCTGCTCACCAGCTGAAGCTGTCACTCTCTGTTCACTGAGACTCACTTCCTATTTTACAACACAATGGCCCAAGAACATAAAGCACACAGAACTTTAAAAGGTCTGAAGCCTAAGCTGCAGACTCAAGCCTGGAGAGGCCTCTGATTTTCAGAAATAAAAGCCTGTGCCCAAGCTTTTCCTCTGCAATGTGCTGTGCCAGAAGTTGGAGCTCTGTTCTGCCCCCCAGCCCCAGCAGCTTTTTGGCCAGCCTGGGAAGTGTCCCTGGGTAGCAGGGCACCCCTCCCACCCCTCTCCTGGTTGTCCTTTTCCAGCTTTGCTAGTTATTCAGTGCTTGTCTGTCTAATCCTAATCCTCATTTCCCTTGCTCATCTTCTAGTGATTCTTACAAATTGACTTCTACCCTTTAATTTGTCTGGCTCTGTGTCAGGCTTTTTCTGTTTTGATTTTTGTCTCACCTTTCTCAATTGTTTTTAGTCCTTCTTTCCTCTACTGGGAGCTCCAAATGTCTCTTTTGTCCCTTCTGTCAGGTCTTTGTCTTGTTTCTCTCAGAGCCTTGATGTGTTCCCTCGTTGGCTCCATCCCCCTGACTGACAGCTTTCCATTTCCCAGCTCCTCATCCTGCCTCAATCTGTTTTAGCTCTCAGTCCTTGGCTTCCTTCTTTCATGACTAATAAATAAACACCAGCATCAGCCAGCCCAAGATCCCCAGGCTCTGTGAGTCCCACACATCAGATGCTCCCCCTGCTGCAGTGGATGGCCAAAGGAGGACTGCAGCTCTCTGGGGAGGTGCAGCACCATGTTAACCCCTTCCAGCCTGTCCTGCCCTGCTGCAGGTCTTTGTTGGTGGTTTCATCACCAGTCCCTATAGCAGAGACAGCCAGGGGAGGGTATGAGGCTGCTGCTGGCAGTTTCTCATTATTTTATTTGTATTTGTTCTTAGCTGCCTTGGACAATCTGATATTTGTGTGGGTTTGTTTTCCTGCCTGTGACAGGCAGGGTTTAGAGGAGGAGAGAGGGCAGAGAGGAAAGCCTGTCTTTGATCCTGGCAGCAACCCCCTGCAGAGTGTTTGGAAATGTGGAATTTGGGAGGCAAAGTGAAGCTGTAGTGCCCATGGACACAGGGATGGCAGGAAGCATTTCACCAGTGTGACTGCACCTCCACAGGCCTGGTCTGTGCTGCTCAAACTGAATGTTCCTCTCTCCTGAGCACAGGCAAACCAGAACATTCCTCCCGCCTGCCAGGAAAAACCCTTTGCCTGACACTTCCCACAGCAAGATTGGCCAGTTTTTTGTAGAAGGATGACCAGGTTGCTCTAAGAAAGAAAAACAGAATATTCAAGTAGGCAACAGAGAAAAGATTAATAAATTGTAGCATTAGTAGTGCATAGGGTGTATGTACAGATGGAAAACTGTCCAAAGAAATGGTACAATGTAAATTAATATATTCCTTTGTCATTCAAATTCTTTTATCAGTTTTATTAATCTTTAGGAAAATGGCAGAGGAGCAGCTACATTGAAATTAATCTTTATTTACATCTGTAAAAATAAGACGAGTATTAAAAAATCCCTATGCAGAAAATAATAGAATGCTTACAAAATAAATATACATTTTTGCTTGGAATGGTGATGAACAGATGCAGTATTTCAGACAGCTCTATTGCATATTTAAATCTCCTTTTAATATATTTCTAGGATAGAAGCAGAATTTAAAACACTGAAAATACAAAGAATCAGTGTTGTTTGTTTGTAAATAAAAGTGAAGTTGACGTTACTAGAATAAAAAAATAGTTGTGAATGGAAACCTTAGATTATAAGGCAGATTTGGCAGCTCATGTTTCTAAAAAGAATATTTGAAAGGAAAATATTATGTCTTTCATAAAATGAGATTAACACAGCTAATTCTTAATGCCCAAAAGTGAGATTGCCTTGCAAGATGTTAGATGTCAGGCAGTATAATTGCCTCATAAGAGAGTTTTGAACAGTAACTTCCCCCAGTTATAGAGAGGCTCCTGAAGGACTCAAACGCAGCAGCAGTAATGCCATTTTTTATTAATCTAAAATTATTCACCTAATGTTTGGGGACTGTATTTCAAATAGGAATTGCATTTCAGACTTGGAGGAATAAAATGTACCCTCTCATTTCCCCCACCTTCTCTCATCTCTAAATGTTTGAAGGCAAGAGTTTGAAATGTTAAAGTAAGGAGAGAGTTGAGTTGGCAGGGAGCTGTGCTGATGGCCACTGTTATCATGTATTATTGCAGTCTGGAGCATGACACCACCTCCAGGCACCTGGAATGAATCATTATTGAAATGCACAAGGTGATGCAGCATCAGTTGTGTTACAGCTGTGTGGAGCTGGGCATGTCTGCATATGCACATTTTTTGGTTAATTTGACTTTGTTATGGTGTTTGCTCGCATGAAAAAATTGTTATTGACAGGTGGATGGGCCAACCCCAGACAGAGGTCAAAATCTTAAATGGGTTCTCTCCCAGTTTAGTGGCACTGTAAAAATCTTTTTATGTAAACTGCTTAACAAACTGATTCCTACATGTAGCTCTTGACAATTTCCTTTATATTTGTGGACTTTTTTCATTAAGTTAAATTTAAACTTCTTCCCATAACAAAATAAATGTTTAGTTCATCCAACAGTATCAGCTAGACTGTGATAAATAAATCTTGGGTTGGTATTTTAACTGATCTGTGTGACTGGTTATTAGGTCACAGTTTGGATGAAACTATTTGGGTTTTTTTCACCAGGGCTAGAATAGGTGTAAAAATTATTTAAATGAACTTTGAAACCTTATAGTTCATCTGGCAAACTGCTGTAGGGGACTAGAAAATGTGAAGAGAAAAGGCAGAGGCAATTCTGAAAGCAATTAGAGAACCCTTTTGACAGTTCATTCACCAGATAAAAAGGCTGCGAAAGGAAAGTATCTCCTGGCATTGGTTTGTGTCTTATGGACAGTTGTCTCATTAATATGCAAATGTAGAATGTAGAGGAAAGCATGTGTTGAGGCACTTGCAGATTATTCAAAATTAAAATAAAATTCCGGGAGTATAAATAAGATTTTTTTCCCCCTTCAAGTCTAGCAGTCAAACTTTTTTAAAATGGCTCAGTATTTTACTTTAAAATCTAGCTACTTCAGCCATCAATCCAGCGATCTGAGTTTTTCCATATGCATATTCATGTGTGTGTTTACATATTTGTTTGTTTATTGCATCTGGTACTTGGGTAATGTGTAATTTCTATTTCTCCCTTTTGTCTGGGGGCCTCTCATATTACATTTAGATTGTATCCTTTATCATTCCAAATTGACGTTTATGCTTTTACTGCTATTGTTTGCCTAGCTCCTCTCCGGTAGGGATGAACGATTTGTTTTAATCTGTGTCACTTCCCTTATCTGGCCGTGCCCAGAGCTGCAGTCACTCCCACGGAGATTGTGTTGGGCACGGCGCTGCCCCCGCCCCAAATCCCGCCTGTATTAATTGCTTTTCCACCTCGTTTATACCAGCACAGAGACAGCAGTGTGTGCGAGACCAGCTTTGACAAAAGGAATGGCTATGCCAGTGCCTATGAATAAATAAACCCCATTTACATAGAGGAGTACTGTGGCAACAGAAGGGAAGCAGCAGAATGAAAGCTAATGATGGTTTAAAAACATTATTCCTTACTCTTAGCAGGGAGCCCAGTGAAGGCCAGAGAGCTGCAGAGCATGAGCTGCTCTACAGGTGCTCTCTTTGTAAACAATAGTTTTTGTTTTCATTCTCTCAGCTGACTGGCTTGAAAACTTTGCAGTATAAATGGGAATTAAACAAGGAATGTTTAAATTTCCAGCGGCCTCAGGAAGCTGTTATGCTTCCTGTGGATCCTTTGCTTTCTAATAATCATTTTAACAGTTCATGTTCCATTCCTTCCCTCTATTCCTTCCTCTGTTCAGTTAAAAGCTGTGATGTCAAACAGTTTAGGAGGGAAGAAATAGTGGCATAATCTGTATGTGGTGAGAGATTTGGAGCTATAAGCAAAGGGCTGGAGCGAGTCAGTTTTATGCATCAAGTAATGAATCTCTCTCTGTTGGAAAGGGGAATAATGAGAGCAATCAGAAGAGGCTGGCAGAGAGCAGGCATGGAAACGGGCTCTACTGTTCTCCATAGATCAATTTAGGTGTGGAAGCTGATAATGGGAACCTAATAAAATAGTCAGAGGTGAGCAGGGATATAGAGATGAGATAGCTGAGGCACCTGCCTGCTCCCTTCTGCTGTCTCCAGACCAATGTGACCCATGCAGAGCCTTCCAGTGCCTGCCTGACCCTTCTGTTTTCCTTCCATGCACCACAAGTTCACCATTTGTTACAAACTCTGATGGTGGCACACTCTGCCCTTCTCGGAAGGGAAACAAGCTGCACCTTGCAGAAGAGCTTGGTGTGGGAGGAAAAAGCTGTTTGCATCCCTGTATATCCCAGGATAAATGCCAGCTGATTAGAAGGTGACAGTCACCAGCTTGGGAGGAAGCAGTACTGATGGATCTGTTTAGGAAGGAAGAAATCTGTGTCAAAATTTGAAGGAGTAATTGGAGAAATGTCATAAGGAAGTGCTGTGTGCATTTAAACTGTTTATTGACTTACTGATGATGGTAGTTATATGCATATGTATATATATATGTATATCTATAAAGACAAACAAAGATAATAATCATCTGCCTTGTTCAGGTCCAGAAGCTCTACCAGTGTGAAACATCAAAGCAAGCAAATAAATTTTGTATGTTTCTTTCAGCATTGTGTCTCAGTGGCAGTCTTTCCCACTTCCATCTCCTTCCCTTATTTTTTTTTCTTTTCTCATGTAACCATTATTGTTGGTTTTACTTCAAGAAAAATAAATACAGTTTTGGGGAGTACATGATGTTTAGAAAGAACATCAGAAATGAAATAGATTGTCCTTTTTCAGAGGTGTCCTGCTCTGTGGGGTGGGAGCAAAGGCAGCCCAGCAGTGTGCCTGTGCAGGCCTGACAGCAGACAGATAACTCAGGGACCACAAATAAATGATAAGCTATTTCTAGCTCTTACAAATCATGAGATTCTTTTTTCTTTCCCACATCCTCCATAACAGCTGAGGCAGGCAGCATGCCTATCTCTTCCAGCTTTCTCAAATGTGAATAAACAATGCCTGTAACATTGTAGTGTTACAATGTTACAGGCATTTAAATTTTAATCTTTAATTTTTGATCTTGAGTAGCTTTATTCTGTTTTCACTATGCTGTCTCCTTGACCAGCAGCTTTGCTTGCAGTGCACTGGGCTTGTAATTGCTTGGAGTTAAAAAAATCAGATGTGTAAACTAATAATATCTGAAGAACAAATGCGTTCTAATTGTTTGTGAACTGGCTAGTAAGAGCATTGTGAATTACCAAGAAATGAGAACAGAAGAGTATTTATTGTCTCATTCACTGAAAAGTTATGAAATGTTAGAAAATTGAAGACAACGTATTATTGTTTATCATTTATGACAGAAATATCAGTACTTAGGCTGTGCCTAAGTGATGCCTTTGTTATTATTTTGCTCTGATGATGCTGCAGTTCATTTGAGCAATATGTAGCAATAACTGGCTTGACTCACAAGTGAAAAGAATAATTTCTATAAAGCACAGTAGCTGGATTGAAGAGGAAGCTGCACCTTCTTTCAGTGCAGTTGATGTCCAGCTATAAACTGTGCTTAGAACATGGACACAGCACCCTGCATTTGAAGATAGATTTACCTCATTCCCTTGGACAACTTAGGGGTGAACCAGAGGGAAACTGAGCCAAGAGATGCCTGCACTCACTGCAGAGCTCAGAGTGTCCCAGGCTCTGCCCTCTCCCCTGGGCACTGGATCCTGACCCTGCTGCCCACATGGGAAAGGGCACAGGAGTTGGGAAGAATCCAGGCAGGAATCTGATCCTGCACAGTAAGTGTGCACACAGCTCTTCACACTTAGGAAATTCCCCATTGGGCTTGATCAGCTGGTTATTGGAGCCTGGTGTTTGGATTTCCCACACAGTTGTGGGCATGTGCCAGTAGAGGAGTGTGTTTCTGTGTGTTTTGGCAGCACAGGTGATCTCTCAAGAGAAATGCTGGGCCATGACTGCTGGAAGAACACCTGTCCTGAGCAGGAGCAGTGTACCTGACTGTCAGGTCTGAAACCAATGATTGTAATCCTGGCTGTGTCTGGGGAGTCAGTCACAAGCCACCTTTTGGCTACCTGACCCTTTGGACAGGTTTCTTTTCTTTATTAGTCCAAGGCATATCAAAATATGGCCAAATTCTGTGCTTATCATCCAATGCTGACATTACAGTGTGTGCCATCTCCCTGCTGCCTTAGTCAGATGTGCACGTGTATTTTCCTGAAACAGCAGTGAAAGAATTCCCTGAAGAGATTATTGATTGATTTTGGAACACTGACTTCACTCAGCTGAGACTTGAGCAACAAATATGTGTGTCTGCACACCTTGTAGTTTTTTCAATTCTTAGTTTTCTAACAGAGTAAGATTTCTTATCTGAGTCCACACTGAGACAGAGGGCAAACTTTTCAGGGGTACAGTCAATAAAGAAATACTGGGATTGTGTTCTGTAAGGCCCAATTGCAAATGCAGAGCTCTCAGGGTTTTGGGGAACACATTTGTCCCTGTGTCCCTGGATCCCAGCAAGGGTGTGTGTGAGGGTCCTCAGAAATTCTGTGTTTCCTCTGCTCCCAGAGAGCCCAGCTCAGCTCTGTCTGCTGGGAGGACACTGGCAGCTTCCCAGGCTAAATGCTAATCTGGGTTTACAGACAGCAGTTGTGTTAAACAGACACTTTCTTCCTTGTTTCTCAAGGCTGAGCAGGAATGAGGTGGGATGGATGTGGGGTAACACAGATCACCTTTCAGGCAGTGTGAGTGGATAATTCTGTGAGCTTGGCTCATCTCTGATGTTTACACAAGACATGTTGTAGTGAGCCCCTGGTTTCTCTTCTCTAACAGCATGTAGCACTTGATGTCACGGCATAGCAGATACACTACATTTTTATTTCCCTCCATTGTTATGCATTTAGAATGTTATCCTGGAATATTCACTGCATTAAGCTTTCTTCCTTGGTCTGCTCATAAAAATTCATCCTTCCACACCACCTTCTTCTTCATTTTGATTTTAGTAATCAGCATTTAGTAGAAGAGTTTTAAGTTGCTTTTGCATTTTTTTAACACTGAATTGCATCTTCTGTCCCCCACCTGTTACATAGCTCTGCTTCCCTTTGAAGGACTGCCTGGTGCTTTGTATTTTAATGATTTTTAAGAAGATGTGGTTGCTTTTACACTTAGCAAGATTTGTTTCCTCTACGTCTTCTCAGTTTGCAAGACCTTTTGTAAAGTATTCTCTACTAGACTTTTTTCATTCCTTAGATATTTTCCATGTAAAAATGTTGAATTCACTGCCAAGTTATTACCTTTTTCCTTGACAGCTATCTATTCTTATTGTAAATTCCTGATCTACATGTTTGAATCTAATTTTGTTTGGCATTACAACTCGTGTATCAATACAGAAGAGCTCCTTGATCTCCAAAATACCTACTTTTTCATTTTTTATATGCTAATGCATGTAATATAGCTCTTCCCTGTGATGCTGTAGAGGTTTTTAATTAAACAGTCCTTAATTCTTACTCTTTGAGCAGCTTAGCCATCTTGTTCTCAAACTTGCTCAATATTCTTGGTTTTTACATTGTGTAGGCCTTTGACATCCATCTCAAATTGGCAGTGCTATACCTGCTGTGTTCTCTGCTCTAGCTTAGTTTTTGATGTCTCTTGAATTTTGTCTTTATTTCTGCTACTTTTTAAAAAAAAAAAGGTGGATTTCTGAGTAATAGTGTTTAGGAATTCAATTAATATGATACCTAATATTCTCTGAAAGCATTAGCAGCTGGTGGCTTTCCTTTTTCCCTGTCTCTCTGCTAAGTGAGAAGAAACATTTGAGCAAGTCATTGAAGTCAGTGATTGCAGTTGTCACATTACTTGATCATGCTATTGTTTCCTTATGATTAAATTCATTGGCTTGCTCATGCCTGTCAAATATATAAATTTACAAACCCTGTATTTCTTGGCCTTCTGATACAAAACCTGATTTGGAACCTGGAGTCCCTACTGGATGTATTTCTCACAATATTTAACCTGATTTATTCGTGATGTGGAACAATCTCGTGCTGTTCCTTGCATGTTTGACCTATCATTTACTGCTGCATCACCAGCACAAACAAAACCTGATATTAACTCTGAGACCATGAAATATTTCTGTTCCAATCTACTATTTTTTCTCATAATGAAGCAATGGCAGTAACAAACCAGAGAAGAGATTGCATTCTCGGTTTGACTCCAGCAGCTGTATCAGACTCTTTGCTTAAGTTTGCATTTTCTTTAACCAGTGAAGCAATACCTTGAAATACAGTTAGGTAAATTTAATTATTTTTGCCTGCTTCCTGTAATATTTCAAGATATGTGAAAATGAATCACAATGGGGGTTATCATCTGCTTTTCTAAAATCTATAAAGTTTATAATGGGTAGATATTGTTTTATTGCATTACACAATTTATTATTCTCCGTTCACACTGTAAGTCCTTTTATTTCTTTCATTTTGGCTTGAAAAGCTCTGCCTAGCTTGAATTATTTTATTTAAACCTTACATTTTTGCCTTCATCTGAGTTATCATTATTTCTTTGTTCCCATTAAGAAGTTTAGATTGTTAACAGCTTGATTGACACGACCTATTTTGGGTGACAGAGGGACATATGCAAACACAGTCCCCATCCAGAGAATCCTGTTTGGGATTGGGTGCAGCTGAGAAAGCTCAAAAAGCAGTAAAACTGGGGGGGCATGAAGCACTGAGTGCTGCAATGAGTAGGATGAGAGTCCCAAACACTCCTTACAGCTGCCATGAACTTAATATGAAATAATGTTCCAATTTCTTGAAGGAAAAATTGGAGATCCATGTGTGCAGCCTCTATAGGAAGGTAACTTCAGGAGAGAAGAAAATGGAAGAAGAAATGTGTTTTTACCACAGGGAATCTTTTCTGTATAATGCCACACAAAAAACCTGCAAGGAATCTTGCAGCCCACAGGGTGGAATTCTCTTTGATGGGAGCTCAGGCCCTTGAATGGGGAACACAGATTGCACACTGGGAGAGGAGGAAAGAAGGAAATATTGTTAATCCTCATCAGAAACATGCAGTCATGACCAAGTAAAACACTGAAGGCATATGTGCTATTCATGGTTTGCCCCATTGATGCAGTTTTTGCATTCAATTCTCAAGAAAATTTCTTTTACTACCCAATTAATTTTTATTTTATTTCTAGTGAAGATTTGTAATATTAATTACCAACATTAAAACAAAGATGCAGTGCACAGAAACCAACGGATGCTTTTTTATGCTTACATTAAAACACTACTTGTAATTGTTTACAGTGAAATCTCCTTACTGTCACACTGGTCTTAACAGGGTTATAAACTTTTAAGGTCCTAGAAGGAAATACAAAAGCATATTATCTTCTAGCTGTGGTGTAATCCACCATTAGTTACCCAAATATTGCTGCATTTATACTGTATCATGTACTTATCAAACATCTACATGACTCCTTAACTATTTCCAAAACAAAAGAGTCATTATTTACCCACTGTGAAAATAGCCTTGTGTTAGTGGCATTAGAAATCATTAGCTCTATTAAGTCCGTTATCAGCTCTGCTAGCAGCTGGAAATATCCTGCAGCTCAGGGGGGCTCCAAAATGTTCCCCACTCATTATATTCTAGATCACTTTGTTTTCTTGTACGCTGGAAACAGATTATAATCACATTCAGCCACGGGCAAAAAATAGAAGCTGACAACAGTGGTAGAGGAAAAAAAAGATTTATGAAACTTTTCGTTGCTTGGGGCAGTATTTTGAACATGATAGCAGTGTTGTCCCTTAGATAGTGAGCAGTTCAGCTATGCCTTTCTGTCATCTTGGTGTTCTGTGTCTCAAAATGACAATTATCACACCATAAATACAGCCCAAAGCATTACAGATGTCTATAAGCAGAATCCATATTAATTGTTAATGCATAAAAAAGAGACGGCTCAGTTTGTTAGCTTAGGAAATAACAGTCTGGTTTTTATAAGTGTAGAATAGCGTATAAAAATATTAATTTTGTCTTTTCATTGGTTGCTTTGAATAGGATTGACTCAAAAAAATGGTATCTTGAAGTGTTTGGGGTTAAAAGAAATCCTTTATTAGTCTTTGCTCCTTTGGGTGAGGCTGGGCCCTCCAAACAGAACATGTTAAGTAGCAGAATTTAAATAATTTCTTTAACATGGCTTAAAATCATGGGTTTAGGTTTTTTCCTTAACAGAAACATTGCTTGCAAAAACTGTTCCTTCTTGAGAAAGAAAAAGAATTTACTTTTGTAAAAGCTACAGTGGTGAAAGAATAAGGATGTCTCCATGAAAGTATCTTTTTAATTTGCTGGTACCTAGCTGTGGAATCCCTGTTTTCTAAGCCCTCTGAACTAGTGCTGAGGTTTAAGGATATGTCTCAGGAGCTTGCAGTAACGTCTCTGAACTAGGAAACAAGATGGTTTTACTGGGCTGAGGGGAAGCTTTACATAACACAAACTGCTCACATCTGTAGAGCTAATCAAAAAGGAATGGATTTGTATCTGTAAGTAGTTACAGATCCAAATATGTCTACAACATTTGAGCTGGCTCTATGTGATACAGCTCCCTAGGTGTGCTTCAAGTGGGAAGCAGAGTTCACCTTGCTCAGTACTGCATTCCTCCTGCCCATGCACTTCCCTTGGCCTGTCCTTCACAGCTCCTCTGGTTGTTTCCCTCTCTTTTTTCCTGCTCTAAATCTTGCCTAAAGAAAAATGCAACTCTCTTGGAGCTCTGCACCATTTTATTTCCATCTTTTCCAGCTCTCCTGGTCTGCCCTCATGGTTGTGTCCCTTTGTAGCTCTCTCTCACCTGAGGAAGGTTCAGCCAGTGGTTCCTGCACTGCCTTGGCCACATTCCTGCTACTCCTCTTCCTCCCTGTGCTGGCTCTGGGCTGAGAGGGCTCTACCTGCTCCAACAGCCCACTCTGGCCCCACCAAGAGCCCCATGTGGGATTATTTGCTTTAGCTGCTCATCATTTGTTCCTGTGTTTGTACATCAGAGTGTTGCCCTGTGTGTAGCTGTGTACCCAGTACCTGTGAATGTCCAGACACCAGTGTACCTAATACATTGTAATGTGATATGTATAAATCCCATCTCTTCAGAAATTCTGTTTTAGCTGTGCTCTCCTTTCTGTTGATCATCTGGGGTAAATTAGTGTGAGTCCAAATCAAACTGAATCTGTAACTCTCCCTGCTGTTCATGTGAAGAGCTGAAATCTGCATTACTTGAGTTTCTGTCTGAGCATCATCTGAAGTATTTATAACCAAGGCTCTAAAAATGTTACAAAGATAGTAGCATGCCATTTCTCTTTATGCAAAACCCACTTTGGTATGACATATCTGGAGCAGAGAAAAGGCTAACATGCTTATTTTGCCAGATAACCTAAGTGAACAAATAGGTAGGGGAGGATTGGTGTGGGAATCGTTATATTTTATGTGATCAATGAGGTTTTGAAGCAGGCTGAGAGTAATTTGGTGTTGTGCAGGTATGTCAGAATTCCTGCCAGTTATGCAAGATGTTTGAATCTTTGCAAGAATTGGGGTAACAATTTTAAGCAGAATTATTTGATTAGGAAACAACCTGTTGTGTTTTTCTGCTTTCAGCTGTAAAGATACTTCACACACATGGGGAAATACAGGAAAGAGGATGGCATTAAGGGAGGAAAACTCCTACCAACTTTTTATCTAACTAGGAAGTGAGTTTGTCCAAAATTAAGATGGAGCATGTGATTTTGTGTTTCTGTGTCACAAAAAATTTATGGACCTTGATGGTTTTTGAAAAAATTTCTCAAACATCTTGAACAAGGCATGCCAGTGAGTGGGGATTTCATATTTCAGCAGATGCTACAGAAATGTTTCAGGGTTCTTTTTGGTGTAGACGTATTTTAAGGATACTATCTTTAAAGAACACAGATCATACCAGTCACTATGTATTTCAGCAATGGAATCATAAGAGGTCCTTTGTGTTTCTGTGGGTGGGAGCTGGTTTTCTGTGGATTTTTGTGTCACCGAGTGTTTAAGGTGAGTGATCTTGGAGGATGGGATGTAAGAGGTGAAGAGCCAAGGGGAAAATGTCCTGAACTATTGATGGCAGGACAGGGAAAGAATTAAAAACCACGAAATGAAAGTAGGAGAAAAACCACAAGCTTAAAAAAACTCACAATCCTAAGAACAGTAGGCATGATTAGTAGAGGGATGAGAAGGACAGGAGCAATGGTATTTCATGAAGAGTTTTTCAGACCCCTCTCAAAGCTCTGGCCCTGCTCCAGCCTGTTGGAGCAGAGTCTATTTTCTTTGCATGTGCTGCTTCAACTTCATAAAAAACATGGCACCCAAGTTCTCTCTCTTCCCTTTCTCATTCCCTTTCCTTCTCTTCTCAACCTCTGAAAGACTTCCTATGTCTCTAACATCATACAGTTCCTTTTTTAGCACCTGCACCATCACAGCCTCAGAGGTGGAATATCCCTTCCTGCCCAGGGGTGCTTGTTGCCCACTGTGCAGATGGGCAGTGCTCATGTTCAGCACATCCTGCACAGGACCTGCTCCTGCTGGGGAACCTTCCCAGGAATTACTGACCCAGTGTCCCCTTGGGATCTGAAGCTTTGCTGTTTGATGGACAAGGCATCTGAGGTAGGAGCACAGTGTGAGTCAGTGACCCAGCCACCATCCTCACCACTGGACTCTGTGCTCAGCTGATGGCTTGTTTGGTACAAATAACATCTTTCCTTGAGTTTTAAGTTAATTTCTTTGTAGTCTGGTGCATCAGCACGAGGTGGCTGAGGCAGCTTCCATGTCGTGATGTAGCTCCAAAGTACAATAAAGTCACCTCACCTCTGCCAGGAGCAGGGGGTGTGCAGCTTGCACAAGCCACACACTGCTACCCAGAGTGCACCACCTTGCTCTTCACATCAGCCTGTCTTTGTCACTTGCTCCTAAATTTGACTCTGAGGCTGCTTTAGCAGCAGGTTCTCTCTGTTCAGAGGGTATTTTGCTGCCAAAACATACTTTTAATGAGAAGACCAGCTGTTCTCCCTCAGGACCAAGCTTCCACTTGCTCCTTAGTTTGCTTCTTAATTGTCTTATCACTGATGAATAATTTAATAATTCTTCTTCAGTATTTCATAAATTTAGAGTTTTGTGGAGTCTCAGTTAATAAAAATATAATGTACAGCAACAGAGAGTTGGTTCTCTTCCCTTCCATTCGTGGCACAGCTTGTCATATTTCCCTGAGCAGTGTCAAACAATATGCAGCTAAATTGAAACAGTGAAACTGGATCAAGATGTCTGTCAGCATCCTACACTGATGTGCAGTTTGGGTTTTATTCCAGACTATTTTATGATGCAGAAAATCTGCATAGATCAGTCTTCAGGCATTAAGGATGACTGGCTTTCATGCCCTGTAGAGGGTAGTTTTTGCTCTTGTCTTTCCCTTAAAATATACTAATTGGACATTAGCTTAAAAATCTGAACCACCTCAATGGGTGGGACTTGTGTTATTTATCATGGGAAAAATCTCTGATCAGCTGTGTGAGGTTTGTTTGGGGGTTTATGTCGTTTTTTAACCTCTGTAAGAGGTCTGGCAGAACAATACTGCATTTCTGGATCTTCATCCTGTGTAGAAGTTTCCTCATTTGTTTCTGTTTACTGAGAGGTATTATTGAAATATTCTGCTTTAAAAAGCAAGCAAACACCAAAAGCAAACCTGTTTGAAACAACAGTTAAACACGGGACACTTTCTGTTAGCACCCACTGGAATTAATTTTTAGTTTTAGTGTTTTGGTTTGTTGTGACTGGAGAAACATGTCAAATGTGGAAGCCTGTTGGAAGAAGAAAAAGGCCAGGGTCTGGTCACACAATTCCCTGTGAGTTCTCTGCTCTCTGTTTCAGTTTTTCATGTAAAATTCTGATAACATCTCTTCCTTACTGGGCTTTGTTGGTAAAGCACATGAAAAGAACACCCAGCATTCACTGTGGAGAACACCAAGTGTTACCACTGTTGTTACATTCTGGGTGTTGGCATTGATCATTTCCATGTGTGTGACATTGACTGCCATCACTTTTGAGAGATAAAAACTCCATACATTGAGAGTATGTGTGACTGACATTGCCAGAGTCCAGCATTATTTGGTTTAAGATCCCTTTCTCTACCATGTTTAACTGTCCAGTTTTATGTCTCCTCTGCCTTCCCATGTTTGTGAATATTTCTTTAAGATGCATTCATTTGAAATAAAATCTTTTCTGTGTGGGCATCATATTCCTTTAGAACTATGTCTAAGAAAATCCTAATTTTTAAGATTTGTGTTAAAAAATTATACTTATTCCTGATTCAGGTGCCATGTGCATGTACCCACCTTCTGATAACCTTCTGAAAGTGCAGTCTGACTTTTTGTTATCAGAATAAATTCCCCATTAGTGAAATTGTCTGAGTTGATAGATGAGTGTAAATTAAAATCTTTCACACATAACAGACACAAGAAAATTATTAAAAATGAATGGATATCTTAATTTTTTTAAAATTTATAAGAAAACTGTTGTTGGTGTGGAGAGTTACAGCTACCCAACAGCAATAATTTAATCAGATAACTTTATTTTTTAAAGTAATTTGATTTTTGTTCATTCAATGATAAGTATGAACACCTAGTAAGTATCCCACTACCTAAAACTATGGATATCTGTAATTTACTGGTAACAATATAACAAAAATAACTTTCACTTTAAACACTACACAGGTTTAGGGGAAAAAAATTCTCTTTGCTTTGGAATTTCTTAAGCTTGACAACACATCTGTTCCTGAATGTTCTTCTGGAAATGTGGTTCATAGAAGGTCTGTGAAGAAAAGTCTTGATGTACTAAGCGTGTCTCTATGGAAGACCTAACACAGATTTTTCTGGCATATTAATTTAGAAATAGGAAGAGTTTGTGCTGTCATTCTGTATCCTAGCTGTGATATCCAATTAAAATAATCTTATTGGATTTTTTCAAATACAGAATTGCAATTTAGTAGTTGCTGTATTAGAACTGTTGACAAATTAATGCAAATGGGGCTCGTTCTTCTAGAGGGCTCATGAGAGGTGCAAACCACGATGGGTCCCTGAGACTGCTTTAAAACACGTGGAGGGAGAGACTCTTGATCCAGGTGTATCAGACTAAATCTGATCCAAATCTACTGCTCCACACTGTCCAAGCATTAGATGGTGCAGACCAGGGTGTCAGTGAGCTTCTACTCTCATTGCTGATAATTCCTTGCTGACCTGCATGTGGCCTATACAGGTATCACAGGATTGTCAAAAGCTTCATTTCCCTGTGGAAGAAGGTTCTGTAAGAGCTCTTAGGACACGTTTATTTTGTGTCTTTTTCCCTTCTCTTCTGCTGTCTCTTTCCTTGCCCCATGTCTCAAAGACGTTGAATTGTCTGACTGATTGCACAGTGCTCATCTCTTCTCCTCTGCCATGATTTCACAAGCCAAACTTCACTGTCAAGAACTTTTCTTTCTTGGTCTGTGAGTTTGCTGAAGTTCATGTATCATATTATGGTTTTACCTGCCCTGAACCTTTTCTGTCCAAGGCATTCCAGCAATCCACACTTAGGGTAAAGTAGAGGTTTCAGGCACATATTTTGATTACAAAAAGCTGCTAGCAATTTTTGCAGAGTGAAAGAGGTTTTACCCAAATTGTAATCCTGATATTTAACTACTCTCTAGTGTCCTATGTCTTTAGTTGGATAAAATATTGTGGTCACCCTCTTTTCCCATTTTTAAATTCTTCCTTAGTATTGCCACTGCCATGATTATCAATACAGCATGGCACTTGAGAGGTGTTGGGGTTTTTTCACTTTCTTTTCACAGTATTAAACACCACTTAATTCTGTGGCAGCCTCAGACATTCTGAAGGCAGAAACAGTATATAATGCAATTATGAAAGCTGGGTTTTATACCTTAAGTAGGAAATGGAATCTGTTCCTTCCTATTTCAATTAATACCATATTTCTGTAGCTTTTTACTTGAGTGGCTTTTACTTTGCATTGCTGAGCTCAGAAAAATAAAACCATGGCCTTGAGATGAAACAAGCCTGCAAAGCTGGTGCTGGTGTGAGTAGCTGGGGTGAGGCTGTGCTTTCAGAAATGTATCAGTGCAGGTGATGGGCAGGGCTGTTCCCTCTCCCCTTGACACTGGGAACAAGCAGCATTGCTGAAAGGCATTTCACTTCCCTGCCTTGTTCTGGTAATGTGGGAGCACTGCAGTGTTTGGTATCTGCCAGGATGATTACACAGCCTCTTCAGGCTGGGAATTCCTTTGCCTTCCCCATGCTGGCCAGGGAAGAGCAGGGCAGATTGGAAGTGGCAGCCCAGGGCACGGCTGCTGTGTGATGGGGCTGTGGGAGCTGGGCAGAGGGTGGCAGGCAGGCAGCACACCCCAGGAGAGCAGTGGTGATGGTGCCTCCTGCTTCCTAATTGTAAGCAGTTAAGCAGGTGTATTTCATTTAAAAAATAAATAGTAAAGAAAAGATCCATAGCCTTGTTCTGAGAGTCTCTTCAAGCTCATGTAATAGAGAATTGCACGGAGGTTTAATGTCTTGGTAAGGATTAAGTCTCTGCAAGATGTTAGTAATGCTGTTTAGAGAAGACAATACTTGATCTTTTCCACCTAGACAGAGTTTTCAGTGGGCTGTTGCCTTTCTTCTGTGCTACAGAGTGAGCTTCTAACTGAGGAGATTTTTCCATGGTAAGTGCAGTAGTGGTGAAGTATTTGCTGCAGTGCTACTGAGAGAACTGCTGGCCAGCACAAGCTCCATGGGTGCCTCATCACGCTGCTGTTGCTCTCAGTTAATTTTCTGGTCTCCAAGCAGACTGGGAGCCAGCTGCAGGCAGGGCCCTTCAGGTTGGAGCTGTTCCTGAGGCAGTTCTCAAAGCTCCCAAAGCAGCAGTGCCCCTCCCCACACTGGGCTGGGCTGGGCTGGGCTGCAGCATCCCTGCCCTGCACTGCGCCCTGCATCCCTGTGCAGTGCTGAGAGCATCCCTGGGCTGGGCTTTGCTGAGCTCTGCTCACCCAGGGCTAAGGAGGCTGTGGGACCTGGGATCAGCCCCTGCACAGTCACAAAGTACCTTGAGAAGTTCCCAGTGAGAGAGGCCCCTCAGAGCTGAAATCATCTTGTATTCATTTTTCTGTTTTACCATGTGTGACTGGGGGGTTGCAGTTGGTTTTTAGTTGTTTGTTGTGGGGTTTTTTTGCCCTTCACACACAAAAACTCTATTTAAAGAATGGTTTAAGATTTGCTGGGTTAATGTTGGCTCATGTGCTGAGTGATAAACTGTGAGGGCTTTCATACAGCACTTTATGATAATCTGTATTTTATTCATTAACCCGTGGTTTCACCCGAGTAACAGAATCTTTTACTTGTAGTAGCTGAATGTAACATCTCTGGTACCTTGAAAAGTCAGGAAACTTAAACAGGACTTCTTATCTGAATGGCTTGTGACTTTCCTTTTTTAGTCCAATAACAACCAATAAAGAATTCAAATGAAATCTCACTGCCTGTGAAAGAAATGCCAGTCATGTAGTATTGCAGCTTGCAGTACCCTGGAGGCAGACAAATCCTTGTTTCTGTCTTGTACTTCCTTGTATCTTGCCTGCTCTTAAAAAGAGAAATAACCCATTGAAAACCCTGATCCAGTGCAACATGTACATTGCATTATATTTGCTTTTCTTTACTCCAGAATTATGCAACATTCCTCTTACTTTTTCCATATATTCCACACAAATTATTTTTACCTGTTGTATGTGTTGGGAAACAGATGGTCCAGGTAGTAAATAACTGGCTTCCCAGGAGCTATGAAATTGAATTCTCCCAGGTAGCTCCTCCAGGAACCTTGTATTTATGGGTATATGTCAGAGAGCCTTCATGTTAATGGTGTTTATATATCAGTGTTTATTTCCATCTTTTGATTATCAGTTGGTTCAGACTAAAAGTAAAACTTGTTTTAATTATTATTTTCATGCTTTTTGAGGGCCAAAGGGGTTATATTTTAAGTATTTGGGGAAAAAAATGGTCAAACCCTGAAAACCCATTGAAGAACATTGTAGTAAGATAGAACTTTTTATTTTCCTTTTAGACAAGAAAAATATTATAATTTTGTTGATCCTGCTGTTGAATTGAAAAAAAAAAATCTAGATTGGTGTGCACTGTGCATTATGGTGAGTTTTCCTAAGGCAGTAGTATAAGATGGAATAAGAAAAAAATTCAGAAGTTGAAAAAGTTAGTGGTGCTGGGAAGAGATGATAATACTGCCTTAGAAACAGAGAAAGGATGTGATGCTGAAAGCCTTGTTCAATATATTTAGTTTCATTCGTAGTTCAGCTGCCAAATTTCTCAGTGGTGAACTTGACCTTACAGACTCTCCAAACAACAGAAAGATTCCAAATAATTTCTGTGCTGATAGACCATTCCTTCTCTGAAAGATCTGCAGCACCTGGGAGGCTGATTTATTAAAAAGCTCAATTTCCTATTACATCTTCTTTCTTACATAATTACTTTAGAAATTTATTTTGAGAGACTCTTTCTGGTATAAATTTTTTAGGAGGTTGGAATTGACAAAAAAGGAGTGTTTTGGACAATGTGCAATACGTTCTCTGACGCCCCTGAAATAATCAAGGTAGTGCATGGCATTAAACCACACATAACTGACATTTCTTTTGTCCCTTGGAAACCAAATGTGTTCCAGCACACTGGGTGATGCAAAATCTGAAGTGCTGCTGTAGCAGCTTCAGGGATGACTTTCTATTGCACCTGACTCAAGACTCGCAATGAATTGGAAATTATGGCCCAGTTATTCTTATGTCATCATGACAGTTTTCAGGGTCCCCCTTAGACCAGCCAGCAAAGCAGCAGTTTTCAGGCCATAATCCTATCAGGAAAATGTCATGAGGTTCCACTGCTGGCCTAAATATTTCTGTTCAGAAATTTCTGTCTGTTGGTCAGAAAAATCTGTATCTTCATTTTCACTTTGGTGTGATTCCAGTGCTTCAAATTGTGTGAGCTCAGGCAAGAATTTGTCTGGTCTGAGTCTTTAGACAGGGTCCAGCTCTTTCCCATTCTGCAGAGCCAGGTCTAGGGAACAACATTTATCTTTCTGCACTAAAATGTTCCGCAGTAATGATGACAGTAACAAAGAACATCATTGCTTAGAAATATAAATGCCTGCTTTTTTTTCAGTTCTTCTTACATCAGTGCCTTCTTCAAACAACAGTGTGAATAATGCTCATGTACCCGAGCTGAAGAAGATAAATACATCCTTAAACTCTCTGAGATATGCTTTATATTTATATCAGTATTTGGAAACTAAATTAAAAGATTGATTGAAAAAGAGATTAATTGAAAAAGATGTGAGATGATTGTTTTTCAGTTAGAAAGAAGAAAATTGCAACTTCTCTGTGACTCATTTTTATGATAGGCAAAATTCAAAATGGTATGCCTACCTTTTCATATATGTGTAACATAGACATATATATATACATATATATATATATACATATATATATATAAAGTACCACAGGACACTGAGTCTGCATAAAGCATTATTATTGAAGTGATGTGTTTTGCCATTGACCAGACATTATTTCATGCAGCCCATGCACTTCATGCAGCACAATAATGAATATTTAAGTGATGTATTTTAACAAATATAATTAGTACATGGTGTCTCAGATAATACTATTTTGTAGGGCAGTGAGTTTTAACCTTTTTGCAGGTGACCCTCACTTGAGAGAAGTGATTATATGACTCCAATCCCTTAGGTTTGACTCCTGGTGGAGGGTCCAGTTTTGCCTTTGTTTGCATGACTGTGCACCCTGGATATTGTGTGCAAGCAATGGGATACTTTTACTTTGGGGCTTTTTTGTTTGGTTTTGGTTGGTTTGTTTGTTTGTTCTTGTTTTTGCTGTTTGGTTTTGTTTTGGTTTTTTTTTTTTTTGTCAGAGCAGCATTTAATTTTCTGCTGTAATATTGTGCTGGGGACATGGCTGCAATGCACTGGCAGACACTGATAAGTGACTTACTATTTCATATCACACATTTACTGAATTTTCAGTTTGAAATGTACAGTCTGGGATGACAGCCAATCATTCAACCTATTCTTGCCTCAAAGAGTGTAAAAAAAACAGGCAGACAAAAGAAGGAACACCTGGCAAATGTCTTGGATTTAAAACAACAAGAGAGAGAGGTAATGGTATCCATGGTTAGGAGTGAGATAACTTTCTTCTTTACAGCATGTGTTGAAAACATTTTCAGAACGTTGAGATGCCATTTAGCTACAGCCTTGCACAAAATAATGTAGAGAATGAAGCCAACAAACAGGAGAACTGGAGCAGAGAGAGCATAAAGCCCAGTGTGTGCTGCTGGGCAGGAGCCCTGGTCCCACCCTGCCAAGCTCACTGCAGGCTGGGCTGGGGACAGCAGCTCTGTGACACTCTCACATTCCTGGGCGTTCCAGGGCTCCCTGACTCAGAGTCGTGGCAGCTGCCTTGGAAGATGAATTCAGCTTGGAAGGTGGCCCTGTGGTTCTGTGAAACACCCGTTAGTCATTGTGATGGCAGATGATGTGGTTTCCTTGAGAAAACAGCGTGGCAGAGGCATTTGAATAAAGAACCAGGAGTGCTGCAGACGAGGTTGCTAATGCTGGCTGACAAGGGCTGTCTGTGGGCTTTTTAATTATTTTCTTTCAATTCATCAGCTTCGGTTTTGGGGGAGTTTTTTTGTTCAGTATTTGCATTGTTTAAAGCATAAGGAAATAGTTGGATCATTGTTCATTTCAGAAAAATAGTACATATTTGGGTTTTTTCTTTTAGTTCTTTTGTGAAAAGGAATGATGAGGAAGTGTAAATGTCTCTAGCATTTAATAATGTCACCAAGGATAATTCAGCACAACTAAGATACAATCTCCACTACTTTTTTGGGGTAGTATTGACAAAGAACTGGGATGCAGGGAAGCAATTGCTTTGCTTAGATTAGGGATGCTGCCTTTTCTGCTTTGTATTTCATCTCTGAGGTGGAAGATCAACTTGTTCTCCTCGGATCATTGTGTTGCTTGGATTTAGTGCATGAGTTGAGTGTACCAAAGCCTGAGAAGAGCTATGAAAAATGATTTGACCACATTAAAGCAGATCTGGATTTCCTTTTGTATTTTAGTCAACATTTGAACTGTAGAGAAGCCAAGCAGGGATTTTTGGAAGGTGTGCTCAGGAGCACTCGGCCATTGCTGATGTTCCTGTAACTCTGGGACATCCAGGGGCTCTCTCTGTGCCCTGAGGCTGCCAGGCTTGGCCACAATAGCTCTGTTATCATGCACAGGCTGTGTGCTAGCCTGGTTTGTTTAAATGTTTCACCAGATAAAAGAATGAACTGAGCAAAATATTTTTTATTTTTCTTTTTTAGTATTTTGGTTCTGATTAAACCCAAATAAGTCAATTGGATACCTTATGATTGCTTCCAAGCTGCACAAATCAGAATTTGTATTCTGAGATTACTTAATTACAACACAATTTACCCTCACTCAGCTTCTAATTTGAAACGAGTGCTGCTGATATTCTTGACTGCAGTAAGATCTCTTGAAGAATCACATGTTGATTATGTGGACACCAGGCCGTGATTTTGAAAATGCTCAGCACAATCAATGCCTACTAAAATTGATTGGAATTAGATATGTCATCTGTTTGTGAATTTAAATGAGAAATTAAAAAAAATTAAAAAGCCAAAGTGTGGAGAGTACCAGTATTTCTGATTTCCAGGTCTCTGATTTTCACTATGGTTTTAAAAGACTTTTCCTTAAACCCTAAATGTTTGTGTAGTGTATCCTGGCGAAATGACTAATTCAGCTAATAACTGAGAAAAAGCATCATTTCCTCAGTACTCTCCCCCAGACCAATGCTGGCTACTGCTATATCAAAAATAGAATCTATTTCCTGATGTAAAAAGCCAGATGTACTCCATCAAGACACTCATTGTGTTTAAGCTTCCAAATCAAAGGCAGTTTCCAGGGGGCCCGAGCATGTTGTGCTTGGGATCCATCAGGCCAGTCCCTTTGGATCCTTTATTAGGGGACAAGTGATTTACTCCTCTGAACTCCAGAGCTCAGCAAATATGCAGGTACTGCTGGTGAAATTTTAATTTAGGCAAAGATGCTTGTAAAGAAGTGCTCAGATGTTTGGATGTGAATCCAATTTTATATCCCTGGCAAGTCCAATAGTGTTGAGCTCCTATTTTTGATTCATTTGAACAGGTTTATGAAGGAGCAGAGTATTAAGCTTTTATCTCTCTCATATATACATGAGTGTGTGCACGCTCCCCAGTTAGTGCTTTATATATATAAGCTTTTATACATTTTAATAGAAACTATATAACATCTATATGATGTTAATATTGGTGTTTGTTTATTTTTCTAGATTAAGTGCAACATTTGTCTTGCACCAGATTTCAGAGTTTTTGTGGCTGCAATGTGTGTTCAGTTACCTCTGCACAGCTCATTTTGCTACATATCTCACATTTACTGTGGGGGAACTGAATCTTGAGGCAGACTAAATAATTAGTGGTAATTTGATTTCAGTTCTTCCTTCCTTAATCTTACAGAAATGCTGTTTATTCTTAGTGATGTGCACTTGGCTCACTTTTAAGAGCAGCCATGATATTTTGGTGACAAGATTCAGAGTCTTTATTTAACTGTGGCTCTCAGAGCAAAACTGTTTTGTTTATGTGGGTATGACTTTTTCATACTTATCCTTGAGAAGGAAAAGCTGCATCTAAATTAAGTTGAGAAAACATGAAGCACACCAATCTTTTGAAGTAACTATTAACACAAGGGCACATATTTGTATTTTATCACTCATAAATATTCACTTACTGAAATCCAAGCATGCTTTGTTTAAAGCCAGAACACAGACTAGGAGAGTAATTCCAGTTAAGCTTCTGTGCACGTGGATATTGTCCAAACACATTTTCTTCCTGCTGTGTCTTGCTCTGCATGCTGTTGTGGAATGGCACAGGACCTAGTATAGATTAGAGATTTGATGTTCTTGGGAGGTCCAAATGGGGGTTTAAAACATCAAATTTGATTGGCTAAATGGTCTCTTTTATGCTTAGATAAGACATAGCCAAGGATAGTGAGGAGAGCTGCACATATAATGGCCTTAAAATTTAGGATGTGTTCATGAAAGGTGACTTTGTATTTAAAGCAGTTGACATTCCCACAGGGTGCACGTTCAGGCAACAGACATTCAAAAAAGATAAAGAAACTGCTCTGTAGATTTAAGGCAACATGTGGAGGATGCAGAATTTATTATAATTAATTTCTTAAAGTTTCTTGTCAGAGGACAAGCTGTACTTGCTTTGTGTAAGTCCCAGCAAACCTGGCTCTGTTCCTCACCAGCCTGTGCTTCCCCAAGCCCTCAGAAATGGTTAAGAAAATGAACGGCCTCTCTCCAAAAGCACTTGGGTTTGGGGTGTTATTTTGTGTCTTGAATTTTATTTTTTTTTTTTTTTTTGGGTTTTTTATAAATATTGACCTTAATTAACTTACAGTAATTACCCAGTTCAGCAGCTTTCCTAGACTTCTTTGTTTCAAATGACAAAGATCAGTCTCGCTGCAAATGATGTTTTGTGATGTCTTCTTTTTATTATTTGATTCATTAACTACAGAATTTGCTTCAGTTTCTAAAAACAAACATGCATCATTAGAATTATCATTTCTCTAATACTACTGATTAATGTTCACTAGAAAACAACTTGATACAATGTCTAAAGCCTACAGTTCATGAGACTATTTGTTTTCTTTATTCTCTTTTTTTATTAGACATAAATTATTGCAATGTGTGGAATTGCACATGAAGTTATTTACTAGTCTTCATTTATGTTTAGGAAAGTGACAATGTTAGAATGACACCTGCTTATCAGATTTGCTTTTCATGTGCTCTTATTTTAATCCATATGCCTTAATGATTAGAAAAAAATATTTTTCAGTATCGATGCAAACATGTCAGTACTCAAAGAATAAGAAAAGTTTATATCCTTCTTTATCACTAAAAGATTTCATCTGTCATTTTTCAATGAAAAAGACTGAAAGAGTTGCATAATTTCCAGATCTTGCTGTGTGTTTGTGGCATTACTAAATAGAAAAATACAGGCCAAATCCTGATCACATGGAATAACATGAAAGATACCATCACTGCTGTGTTGCTCTCTTTTCATATTTGGAGTTTAATCTTCTTGTGCTGGCACAAATCCTGTTCATTTGAAGCTGATTGGTAAAATACTGTGAATAAAAGAAGATTGATTTCTCTGATTAAGTTTTATAGGGGCCTAAAGACCATATTCTCAAAAGCTATTTTTAATCCATTAAGGTTCATCTGCTCAAAGTCCCTGATAGAAACAGAGGGCGGGTAAATTTCTCTTTGGTAGATGTAGGGAATGGTCAAGCCAGGCTGCTGTCCTGGCTGCTCCACTGAGGAGACTTCCCCAGGGAGAATCTGTAAAGTATTTTAAAATTTAAATAGAGTCTTTGTCAATGTGCCAGCTGTGCAGGTTGGAAGCACTGTTTAGTGTTGCTGATCTGAAATAACCACTGATCTGATTTGCCCAGGCTTTGATGCCCACAGGTCCAAGAGTCTCTTTTCCCAGGCAGCGGCCCCTTGAAAACGCCGAGGAGAGCAGTGTCCCCACACACATTCGTGATTTGTTTCTCTTTTCTGTTTTAGGCCCTTCAAACCACCACAGCCAGTCGACGCTGAGGCCACCTCTCCCTCCTCCTCACAACCATTCCCTCTCCCATCACCATTCCTCTGCCAACTCCCTCAACAGGAACTCTCTGACCAACCGGCGGAACCAGATCCACGCGCCCGCCCCGGCGCCCAACGACCTGGCCACCACCCCCGAGTCCGTGCAGCTCCAGGACAGCTGGGTGCTCAACAGCAACGTCCCCCTCGAGACCAGGTGGGTGACGGGGAGGGACACCCCGGGGGGATGCCACTGAGTGTCCTCCAAAGTGCACAGAGAAAACCCTTGGTTTGTGGGAGGTGGGGTTTGGTGTCTTTTTTGTTGGGGTGGGGTTTTCTGGCACAGCGTGGGGACCGAGTGGCATTAGAACACCCAGCAGCCCCAATCTGCTTTGCACTGGAAGGTGCACAGTGGATAACGCTGCTCACATCTCATTTTAAAGCCTTTTATTCACTTGGACCTTCCTTGCATACACAACTCACACGATTAATACAGCATATTTATATCATGGGCTCAGGGACAACTTACTTAGAATTCATATTGACTGTGCTGCTGAAAAATTATACATTTTGCCTTTCCTGAAGCAGCAAACAGAAGCTCACTTGACATTATGCATTTTGGGAGACTCTGAGAAACAATCCGAGAGACTGACAGTACTATAATTTTAATTTATACCTCATCCAGCATGCAAGTTCATTTTAATCTCTTCTGTACATGTTAACAGCTTGATGCCTGTGGGGCAAACAGCAGCATATAAATGAAAAGGTGCAGCACTTAGGCCTGACAGAGAAATAAATAAATAAATGCCTGACATGCTGCTGGTCTAAATATTCTGGTTTGTTGTCATTTGGGGTATGGAATGTCAAACATATTTAACTTGCACTTTAAATAGCATATTTGGCAGAGCTGATCTCTCAGAATTTAAAATTAGCCATTGTGGTGCTGAATAAAGTGCTTGGAATAGCAGGGTGGTGTTGCTTGCCCAGAGAGTGATAAACACAGCAAGCAGGTGGAGGAGCTGGGCTGCTGGGAGCACTGGCTGGTGCCAGGGTTTCAGCTGCTTGCTTGCCACAGCTTCTGGGATGTTATATTTGGTTTGCAGCCTCCCAGGACTTTAATGCTGCTCTGCTGGATCTTTGTGTCTACCCCGAGTAGTTACACCCCCATGCAGTCTCAGCCCAGCCCCTCCAACATTTGGTTAAAGACTGCTGGTCTGGTTTGGAGCTCTGGTTTGGAGCTGACAGCACCGAGGCTGGTGTTACTCAGTGGTGAATCAGTGGTGGGTTACAGCTCCATGGGGAGAAAATGAGCCTGGAAAGGGCAGGGAGTGTGTGCCAACCTGTGCTGGGCTGGGATGTGCACAAGGGGCTGCCCTCACTTTGTCCTTCCCTGCCAAAATGGGAACGTGGCTGCCATGGAGAAGTGGAAAGCAAATTCAGGTTATCCAAAGGAGAGATGGCCAAAGAAGGAAAGGAAAGGAAAGGGGTTCTTGCTCACTGAAGGTTTGGAGCTAACTTTGGCTGAAAAAAAAAAAGAAAGAAAGCTCAACTCTGAACTGCTGCTTCTGTGAGAACCTCTGCTATTTTATAGAACTTAATTTGGACATCCTGAATTTGTTCTTTATTGCTAAGAATTACAAGATAGAAATGTTGGTCGTGTTCAGCCCAGACTGGTTCTTGCTGTGTGGTTCATTGGCCAGGATTAGCACCTACTTTTAATTCTGGTGCAGAGTGGCCACCAGCTGTGCCTGGTCTGCCTCTTCCTGTATGGAATTGTTCTTGGGTACAACAATACCTGAATTGTGTCATTTCTGAAGGCTCAAGGTTGTCCCAGTTTACCAACCACTCTACCTGGAGGAAATTCCTTGGGATATTCACAAAAAGATTTGTTTGCCATAATACTGGCACCCCTGAGCCTCAGCAGAGGGCATTTGTCTGGCTGGGCTTTTTTTTACTGTCTGATTTTGTACCTATTCCCAGCCAGAGGTGATTGTGAATGCCATTGCTGACTTTGGTTCTTCTCTTTTTTCTTATCCTCCAACCTCTGGGAGTGTATATGTACATGTTGATGACAAAAGGTTACTTTGTGAATACTGTTATTTTTGGATGCCCAACAGTTAATTGGAGCTTTTTGGAAGACAGGTTTGTCACAGGCAAGCATTAAGCTATTAGAAAATGTCCTGGCAGAATTTCTGTGTTCCAAGACTATTCCAGAGCTGCGTCAGGATCGATTTTAGTTCTTTTCTGAAATTACACACCTGACAGGGCTTGATGACAAGTTTCATCACAAGAATATTAACTCAGAAGATGGCTGAAATTGATGCTTGTGAAATCACTGAGACTTTCAGAATTAGCCTGTAATTCTTTCACTTTAAAGCTGGTGTTTCATCTACATTTGTACCAATAGCCACAAAAAGAAATAAAGAGGCATATTTTTAGTAACTTTTTACTTCAGCCTTTACTTTAAAGCTTTAGCTTGTGGCAAAACATTGACCCCTCTCATGCTGCCTCTTCACAGTGCACTACTCTAATGTTTTTATCTTGTTATCTGTTTATTAATCTCAGTAGAGGAGCACTCAGGAGGCAAAGCCAGCACTGACAGCACCTGCTTTATCAAGAGAGGGTTTCATAACTCTTAGTTTTCGTCTTTCAGTTACCTTCAGTAGATTCTGCTCTCAACTGAAAATGATGTGCAAGTGGTCATGTTACTGATTATGAAACAAAAAGTGGCACCTGAGCTGTCTGAAGGGAATGCTTTGTGTCAGCACTACAAAATTCAGATCACAATTTAGATTCCAGATGTCTCTTTATCTAACAGTACCAAGAGCTGAAATCATTGAATAATACAACACACGTCTGCATGTTGCTTTTTTTTTTTTTTTTTCTGGTAAGAATATTTTAACCTTCCCTTTGTTTCTCTGCTATCTTAGGCAGTTTGGGCTAAATTCAGCCTGTTTGGAGACATTGCATTTTCCAAATATATCCTTTCTCTGTCTCTTGTTTCAATATTGATTTGGGTTGTTAATCACATTTGGTTTGTTTTCTTGATGATGTAAAGGAAGACTTTACTGCTTGTACATGTTTTCATTTGGCCTTTTCAGGCAACTTTACTCAAATCTTTGTGTATTCTTTGTGGTGCTGTATTTGTTACATAATTATGTTTAGCTGTATTGCAGCAGCTCCTTGATTCTAGTGGAGTTACAGGTCTGCAATATGTCTATTTAGAGTTCCTAATTGTACTTATTTAGAGTCATAGAATGGCTTGAGTTGGAAAGAGCTTAAGGATCATTATGAGCAGGGACACCTTCCACTAGATCAAGCTGCTCAAAGCCCTGGCTACCCGGGCGTGGAACACTTGCAGTGATGTGTGCTTGATTTTAGTGTGTTTGTTCCTGCTTCAGGTAAACAAATGGGCTGTGCCTTCCTTGCTCTGCTGCTGCTTTATGGCTGCATCAGGCTCCCAGGCTAGTTCCATAATCGTTCTGTTTGCTTTGAAATAAGGGTCTGTAATGGAAGGGTTGAAATATCTCTAAGTAAGGACACAGTAATGCATGGCTGTAGCATTTTTATGGTGCTATTTTTATGGTTCATTTCTGCAGTATTTAGCTGCTTTACCTTTAGGCTCGGAGCTGCTGTTTAATGCTCTTTAACTTTTATTGTCCTCTTGCAGTCTGTTTCAAAGCATCTCCTCCTCCTCCTCCTAGCAAAGTGCTGGGTTCTACCTTCTCCAGTTGAGAGGTGCTCCTTTATTGCTGCTTTAATCATTGCTTTCCAAGGGGATGAGTGATGAAAACCCTGCCTTTGAACATCCCGGGGTGGGTCTTGTTCCTCCCTGACAGCCAGAGGGGCAGCACTCTGCTTTAAAGCTGGGAATGCTTTGAGGGCACAGGGAGAAAGGAATGGCTTTGCAGGGGAGGGTCCCGTGGCTCCTCACACAGCAGGAATCCTCTGGGATGAGAACCCCACACGGGCACTGGGATGGCTGGTGAGGGAGGAGAACAGAGGAGCTTGCATGGATGGATGTTTCACTGAGATTGCCTGATTTACTAATGCCTTTTTCAGTGCTTTATATTGATGTAACATTAATTGTTACCATTATAACTAATAATACTTAATTCAGGAGGAAAGAAGGCTAGAATTAAATAGAAATTACTCTTATTCTTCAGTTCTCATAATTAGTCTCGTAATTTGAAATATTTTCAGTCCAAACCTTTCAGTTGCAAAGATAATTTTGTATCTATGTCTGTAATTTCTTTGGGCTTGCTCACAAGGATGTGACGCTAGCCTTTAAGGAAGACTGCAACATTCTAATGTTTCTCCTGTGTTTCAGGAGAAAAGATGATGGCCACCCTTCTGGTGATTATGAAATAGGTTTCTTTAGATCTTGTGGGCTGTAGTATAAGACCAATGGACCAAATCTGAGGTCATTTTTACAAAGTTCAGTTTAAAGACTGAGAAATCTGAAAATTTAGCCTGGAAAGAATTCCTATGAACCTTAAAAGAACTGTTCAAAATATTTGCCTTGCAGTTCAAGCTGCATTTGTTACCTTGCCAGTCTGACTCCAGCACAGTCACTCTGGGTGAGCCTGAGGACAGCAATGAGAGATGAAAGGATGGAGCAGCAGCATGAGCTGTATCCCAGTGTGCACCATGCAGTGCTTGGACTCCAAATCGTGGGGTGTCACAGCTGGGAAACTTCTGCACCCAGTGCTCCAGTGCAGGAATGAGCACAGTGCACTGAGCCTGTGCACAGGCCAAGGCAGTCAAGGCAAAAAAACCAAGAGTAGGGCACATGAGGAGAGGGATTTAACAGTGAGGGGAAAGCAATATTAATTTTTTTAAGAAAGAAATTAAATATCTGAATTGTTGTTAATACCACGTTCATATTTTGTACCATGTTTGGGTGTCAAGAGCAGCTGCAGAACTTCTGAACTGAATTTGTAAACTTGAAGTTTCTGAACATGTTGAAGTTCCAAGCTACAGCTGCTCTCTGCAATTGTCTGCCTATTTTCAATGATGTCTCAATATTTTGATATCTCTGTGCATGATGCAAAATGTTCTGGAACAGAACAGTGAAACAAAATTTCCTTTCCTTTTGTTAATGCAATTCCCTAGGATATATTGGGCATAACAAACAACTACTTGGAACAGTGAAATGAGTCCTCACTCTAATTTTGCTTTGTCTTTTGTGGCTTTCTCTTACCATTTACTTGCAGCTACAGGTACATGTGCTAGAGCAGATGTTATTCCTCTGAGACTGAAGGCAGGGGCAAGAACTGAGTCCTTCATGCTCTTCTTCCTTCCTGCATGAGAAGGTTGCAGAAAGGTTGTGGGGACTTATCTAAATAATTGGAATCTGCATAGATAGATTCTGGACCTGTCTAAAAATCAAAAGCATTTTAAAGAGTCAAGGAAAGCACAGTCAAAAGCAACCCCAAGGATTTTAAATGCATTTGGGCCATATACTTGGAGGAATTCCAAAAGCACTGTAGAAAGGTCACTTTTAGCAGGCTACTGGAGTATCATTTTCATAACAAATATAGGCACGAACAGGAGAGAGAAAAGGGTGAAGGAAAACACTACAAAAGCAGGATACATAATGATGATTCAGAAAATCGATCTAGATGTACTCCCACTCACGTACACATGAGCTCAAAGAAGTTTTTACTGATTGCAGATAATTGCATGTTTTCATGATCTTGTTCATTTGCATTTTTAACTTCTGGGTTGTGCAGAGTGAACAGGCAGTGTGAGTGACTGCACAGGAAGAGACAGGCACGTTTAGGGTCTTTATAAAAAAAGTCTAGAATTATGTGATTTTTGTTCCTCTTTATTTAAGTTTACGTGTCGACTGATAAATTTCTCTGAGCTCTGAGCTTTATTATTCTGTTCTATAACTTACAGACTTGAAATAGCACTGTTAGTACTTTTTCTTTTCTTCTTGTTAAGTGAGTAGTTGAATTAAGAGATAGTGGAGAGCTTACATGTATGCCTTTTAAAATAGAAGTGTTTTGAAATTATGTTCATTAATTGATGTAGAAAGTTAAAACTTCATGGACCCATTGAAATGCAAAACACTGTTATCATAATCCTCACCACTGGAATAACAAATGGAGGCATTATTGCACTTCATCACTTGGCACTATGCAACAACTACTCAGAAACCTATGGCAAAAAAAGACACAAGGTTTTCTGCTTTAGAAGAGAAAGTTCCTGTAGTTGAGTTGATTCAGAGCTGCCTAAATGTTCCTGGATCTGCTACACTTTCATGTAAGTGCATATGCAAACACCCTGATTTTTTGTGTCTGCAGCTGTGCCTGTTGCTCTTTACCAGGCATTAACCAGCAGTTCAGTTGCTCTATTCCTGGGAAATGAACAGTAGTGCAAGAAGGAGATCCATAAATTCAAACAGCAGAGCTGCCTATTGACTGGCTAACTCCCACAAAAGCTGACTAGGATTCAAGCAGACAGGCTGAGTGAGTGGGCTCACACCTCTTGCAGAGTATCTGGACTCTTTTTGACCCCAGAGCCACCAGCCAGAGAGGTGATGGGTGGTCCCTGGAGCTGCTGAGCTGCCATGTGCATGTTCCCTTCTAGATTTTATGCCTTTCCAAGTTGGTGTTCTCCATCTCAAACCCTCAAGCTGCTCATGACCCCCAGTTTAGTCCTTCCCCTCTCTGTATTTTCCACCTTGCCTTTCTCCAGCCTCTCCCACAGCTCTGCAGTGTCACAGCTCTGAGCAGCCTGGGATGGGGCAGTGCCATGGGGACAAGCCAGGGAGCACATGGGGAGAGCCCCCAGAGAACACTCCAGGGGCCAGCTCACAGTGGGATTAGGGAGAGAGAAGGTTATAAAAGTGTGTCCAAGAGGATGTCAGTCCTGCAGAGGAAGAGCAGGTGTCCTGTGGAGAGGTGCCCAGCACAGAGCCATCGCTGTCACGCAGTGCAGGTGTTTTGCCTTTGTGGCTTTGTGAGCAATGCCTGCTTGGTTTTGTTTCATAATATGACAGATCAAGGTGCCCAAAGGTTGGCACCTGCCTTTCTGTACACCACCCTGCCCGGCTGTCAGGCAGTGTTCAGTTACTGAGCTGCACATGTCCAGCTGTGTCTTTGTTAGAGGGCGGCAGTGGCGGTGACAGTCAGCCCGGTGCTCACAGCAGCCTCTGTGACACTGCTGTACACTCTGCAGGGTTTAGAGCACTTTGCCTGGGGATGTGAGGAACCCAGCCTTCAAGGAATCATCAGCCTTTCAAGAGCTGAGGAAATGTCTCTAAGTAAGGAATTGGAGCTGCTCTGGGTGCTGGGGGCTGCTGGAAGGATCAGGAGGTTACAGTGGGTACAAGTGTGGTGTTGATATTGACGTGTTCATCCTGAACCCTTCCCTAACAGAGTGTCCTTAGTTCCTGCAGCAGTATCTGCAGCAGGCTGAAAAGCACTGGAATAGTTTCCACAAACGTTTGGGTGTGGGGGTGCACAACACACAGCTGTGTAAAATGGCCAGTGGGTTTATATACATGTACATAAAATGTTTAAGTACATGTTTTGTATATATACATATATACATGTTTAAATACATGTATATACATGTATTTGAAATAGCTTCCCACTGAAAAATCTGTCTTACTGAGTTTAGTCTGTGGATTCAACATGATTGAGGCAATTTCTTGTAACTCTACAATTTAAGCACAAATAGATAACACCTGTTGAGCTTTACTGCTGGCTTTAGAGTTCTAGGCACTCCAAAGGGTAGAAACCTCTATGCACTTTTGCCACATCAGAGAGCCCTCAGCTGTGGAAACGTGGCTGATGGTCCCATGTTTTCTGCAAGAACCTGAGAGAACATACAATTAAATCTCATTTGGAGAAAGACTGAGACACAAGTAACCAAAGCTTGTACTAATCATCCACTCTGAGTTCATTTTTTCATAACAGGCATAAGAACAGCTCATGGTTCTCTTCAGACTTGGCTTCTTTTTGTTTGCAAGTTAGAAATCTGCCATAAGACTTCATTGTGAATTTGGCAGCCACTTTGAGGCTTCCACTGACATAAAATGACTCATGGCTACTTTTCTGGAAGACTTTGAAAACGGCAGAAGGGTTTGTTTGATTTTTTTTTTATCACAATGAAAACCAGCATATTATGTTCTATATTTCATTGTTTTCTGCTAAGAAAAAATGTCCAATAAAATTATAGACAGATGTGATTTTACCACAACTTGAAGATATTTTTAAGTCCTAGAACAACTAAATTGAGCTGTTACTATTCTCTTGGCATGTAGCTTTTCTATTAATTACTATTAAAAACCCTATAAAATATAAAAAAGACAATTTAAGCATTACAGTTCTCTGTATGCCTTTTTTTTTTTTTTCATACAAAATAAGTTTAGGACAATATGAGGAGGGAAAGAAGCAATTTATGTTAGAAAATGTCTTTTTCTTCCTTTCTATTACAATTTTTGATCACCAAACCAATTTTTTTTCCTCCACTCATTCTTGCAGTGTGCTGCCATGACAATCTGTCCAGAAAGGAGGGGGGGAAAAGCTGATTGTTCTCTCAAAGAATATGGAAGTTAGTACAGTCTCTGTCTCTGTTCCCTGAACACCAGAAGTCCTTTTGACCTGTGGGAAAGCACATGCTAGGGAGAGCTCTGAATTAATGAAGAAAGCAAAATACAGCTTTTTCCATGTGCCATCAGTGCACAGAACAGTGGTCAAATGTCCCCTCTCAAGCTCAGTTTTCACAGATGTCACCTTTGGGGCCTGGGTGTGACCCCACACAGCAGCAGTGCTGAAAACAGAGGGGGACAGTCCTGAATCCTGGGAGAGGAGAGCACAGGGAGAGCTGCAGGGTTAACTTCTCTGTGGGCAGCACCCCAGCTCCTTCCACAGCTTTTCAAGGACACTGAAATTACAGAGTCATCCTAGGCTGGCAACCATATTTTGTGAATTTTTCAGTGTGGAATTGTCTTATTGATCCACAGAAATTAGGGAGACTGGGCTGAGACTTAGCAAATTTATTCCCATGTTTTCAAAATAGAAAATTAGTCCTAGTCTAATTCAAATTGCTAATCCTTAATTGTGAGGTAGAAAATGTGTTTTTCTTAATCATGTTTGATAGGCGAACAGGTAAGACAGAGAATACAATTTTTTAATTCTTATGTGGAGTGTATTTGAAATTAAGTGAACTGGTACAAATCAGATCATTTATTTTCATAAGCAGGCATTGTACAATGCTCCCAGCCTTACCACTGTGAGGCTGTAATTAATGTTGATAAATGCTCATGTTCTCTCTGTGCAGCTTCAGCCCACAGACAATTGGTTGTACCAGAGCATGTCAAATCTCACATAAAAATATGGCTATAGATCATTGGGTTTAGGGATAGAGTTGAGACAAGTCAATTTATTTCCATTAGTAGCTGAATCTAGATTTAAAACTCTGGGGGTCCAAGTGTTTTGTCCATTATGTTCCCAATCTTTCTGGTGTGCTCTGCTGTGATTGAAGGTGTTTCTGCTAATCTGGCCCCTTTTGGAATGCTGTGTCAGTTTTCCAAAGTGTCTTGGGGGATATTTAACACATCTTTAGTTATCTGTCTTTTTTTGACTTTGGAAGGCAGAACTTGTGTGCTTTCAGGTGGTGTGATGTCTTCTGATTGCTGACACTTCATCAGGGGACCTCATATTGAGACAATGAACTTTCAGCTTTCGACATGCATGGGTAGGACAGAATGTGACAAAATCAGAGTTTATCCAATGACATTCTTCCTTTTTGGCTTTGAGAATGACATCTCACATATCCTTTTCAGTTGGCTTTTTTTGCCTCTACCAAGCTCTGATTAGTTTTAACAATATCATAGAGATCCTGTTTGCATGGATAAGTGTTTTGGTTTTCTTTATGTACTTCACGTATCTCAAAGTGGATCACGGTGGAGCTACTTTTTTGTTCTACTTTTTTTGTCTTCTCATATGCAACAGGATATGATTGACATGTTCTATTAAAGCATATCTAGATATTCATTAATTCAATTTTAATGGGAGCAGAGTTTCATTATATATCTGAGTTTACTTTAACAATGCTTTATATTAAAATTTCTGTTGGTGCTGTAGCTGCCTTCTCAGCTAAAGAGGACATAAAATTCCTGGGTTTAAAGGCATTTCAGATAAAGTCAGTTCCAAGGACAGTAATTTCCAGTTTGGTTCTGAAAGGGCTGCTTTTGGGCAGGGAAAGGGTAAGAACTGTCTGTCACAGACCCTTCTGTCCAAGCCAAAGGGATTGCTCCTGCCATGAGGACTCAGGAGGGGAAGAGGTCCTGGGCTGGGGAGATGCAGAATCAGCCTGGATGAGAGAGAAGCTTTCCTTCCTGCCTTTGTCCCACTGGGTCTGCCTTCCCTCTGGCTTTCCCTTGTTCCTCATGCTTCGTGTCATTTCAGTCCCTAGATCCAATCATGAAAATGGTCTTGTGCTCCCAACACTGGAGAGCAACTAGAAAGGACTAAACCTGCTTCTGTTGACAAATTAATCAGGTTCTACCCAGACAGAAGGAGCAGAAGGGTCAATAGATCTGCTGTGACACAACCAGCCCCATAACATCATTTTCTCATCAATTACTTTAATTGAACTGTTGCAAAGTAAAGAAACATTTAAAATCATATTCAAGACATCAGACTTTCATTATTTCTTGCTTTCTTTTAGCTGAAAGATGTTTTTTTATAATTTAAAAGGCTGGTAATTTTAAAGGGAAGTCTTCTAGCATTTACCTTTATTGCTTTTTCTCACAGATCACCTATGATGTGCAGAAAAGAAGGAATTCTAACCTCTAATGTCCCTCACTGATAAAGAAAAAAGAAGGGTGTGTTTATTTGTTTAAAAAAACCCCATGTTTCTACCAAGTAACTGGTTAGAATTAACCTGTTTGAGTTTGATTGCAAACCTGAAGTCTCCAAAGCACAAAGAACAAGTTATGACAGTGGATACTGCCACTGTCTTTGTCTATTTTCTACAACAAACTAGATTTTGGTCACTGTTGAAAGGGATGTACAAGGCCACTTGGAGTTAAAAGTCAATAATAAAGGCAATGTCAAAGTGATTTTTCATGTTCATTAATAGAGTTTATGATTGATTCATTAAGAAAAAAAAAACAGCATCTTTTCAGAGGCTGTCTTCAAATGGAAATGTTTAATCAGAAATCTGGGGAGTCTAGCCAGCTTTCCTTTTACTTTTACCTGTATGCAACATCTGTGCCATCTCTTATGCTCTGGGTTTTATTTCAAAACAAATGTTTTTAAAAATGCCTTTAAAATCACTTCTGTAGAATAGGTACACACTAATCTATGCTTGACACTAGTCACAGTCATGATGGTGGGCTGGAAAACACACTTGGGAAACACATCTCAGCCTCCAACTTCCAAATTGTTGTTGTCAAGTGAGTGACATGGATTTTAAAGCTCTAACAGGTGGTTTGAGAGTGACATACTGGATTGTATCTGAATAAAAATGTTAAACATATTTTACATTGGAAGTAAGGCCTGGGTTATTTTAAGCTGTGATTTTGATTTTGGAGATTACTGAGTGTCTTCATTCTGTTTGATTCCAAGAAGCACTTGTCTTTCAGAGCTGTGTAGGGAGAGGGTATGGAGCAAGTCTTCAGAGCTCTCTGTCTTAAACCAAGTGACTTTCTGTAGGACCACAGCCTTTATTCTGTGCTTCTCTTTTTATTGCTTACTGACAACATGTTTGTAGTCAGTTCTGCCTGACTGTGAGAAGTTAATCTAAAGAAACCAGTCTTCCAGTTTGCTTTCTCCATTTCCTCTGTCTGGAATTTGTTAACAGCATTTTCTGAGATCCATTAGAGTGTATTCTGTCCCTTATTTTTTTCCTAACAAATGCATGGGCAGCTGAAATCCTGGTTTTGTCTGCTGAGTCATGTGCTGTTGGTAATTGTCTTAGCTGTTCAAACCAAACCTGTGTACTGTTAAACCACAAAATCATGGTTAATTCTAATCCTGGCAAGATCTTTTCCTACAGGACCATGGGTTTTGCTCAGTATGTTCTTAGTGGTTTTGCTGGGAGCTTTTGCCAAGAGTGTAAATGAGGCTCAGAGTGTGGTTTTCTTAGAACATTTTTTGAGTGGTGGAATCCACAGGGAACTCCCAGAGACTTCCTGGGTCATGCTGGTGTTTTAGCTAGTATGTGGTCAAGTTGCATCTAATTACAGAAAAGATTAAGGAAGATATCCTGACACTGTATTTTAGTGCCAGTTGTTAAGATCTGGTAGGAAAAAAAAGGAGAATTTTTATTTCTCCGTTTCTTTCTACAAAATCCTTTTTCTTTTTGGTTGAATTTACCAGGCTGAGGCAGCTGGAATGTTATAGGAGTAGATGTTCTGTCTTAACTACAGGACTTGCCATTTTCAACTCTGTTCCATTTTATGTTTTTCAGGCATTTCTTGTTTAAGACATCTTCTGGAACTACTCCTCTGTTCAGCAGCTCTTCCCCTGGTTACCCGCTGACCTCAGGAACGGTTTATACTCCACCTCCCAGACTGTTACCTAGAAATACATTCTCCAGGAATGCATTCAAGCTGAAAAAACCCTCCAAGTACTGTAGCTGGAAATGTGCTGCTTTGTCTGCAATTGCTGCTGCAGTCCTGCTTGCCATCTTGCTAGCATATTTCATAGGTAAGGCTGTGTTTTCTCTCTCAAACCACGTGGCTGTGTCAGAAAATGGAAGTTCAGCAGATGAAAGGATGGTCAGAGTGTTTTACAAATGTGTGTTCTTAGTGAGCAAAGAATATTATTATCCCTTATACTGATTAATGAGGAAAAATAAAGTGTTCAAGTCACGTTCACTGTCGTAAGAGCAGTGGAAGCAAGAAATTAGTTCAGGGTTCTTAATGTGCAGTGTTAACTTTAGGTGTCAGATATGCACATCTCATAGATGGTCCAAACAGAGGGATTTAATGACTTTTTGATGTAGTGCCATATGTTTAAAAAGTATGTAGAAAAAAAAAGTGATAGGTGGTGAATTCACATAAGTAACAGAAGCTAGTGGCATTTGAATTCAAATATTACCATCACATGCTGTTTTTAGAGAAAAAACACCAAAATCATTTTGATTACTAGTTCTCAGTCTATATTGGTCTGTGTACCTAAATCCTGGTGGTGTTAAATTTGAATCATTAGATGCTTCCTTTTGCATGCAGTCATTTTCTACATTCCACTCATCCTTAGCATTTTGTACAGAAAAATATAGAAACTCTGAATGTTGTGTTTACTTCCCAGGATTCGTAAGTTAATAGTGACCATACTGTGTTCTAAACCTTTCTGTCGTTTTTTTTGAGATGGTTTTAATATGCTGCTGAGATTTTGTCTTTCTTAATTTAATTAATTTAATTAATTTCTGACTTCCTCCCCCTTCTTTAGTCCCCTCTCATTCTCTGTTGTTGTAGAGGGGTTTTTTAGGTGTCTGTCAGTGTATTTTGTACCTTTTACAGTGCCTTTAACAATATGCTGATGACAGTGAAGTGCTGCACACTCTTTAGGTTCTCTGAGTAAATGGCAAAATTATGGTAGCTTGAGGATGTCTTCTGTTGATACTTTCCAGACCTATTCTTTGTGGGATTTATTTCCTCTCTGAAACCATTCTCACAAATAGCACTCAAAGGATCTACAAAGATGTGCTGAATTTTCTCTTTTTTCTTCCCTTTTTTTTTTTTTTTTTGATCCTATATAACCTGACTCTTCAGGACAGACACCGTTTTCTGAGAAAACCCCATTTTTCATACTAATGAACTCTCATATGTGATTAATATATACCATAGTAGGAGAGAACTGGCTGACTGTTCCTGCTGTCTGTTTGGTCCAGATCTACACTGAGTACTACAGCTCTAACCATCTTTCTGTATTTCCCCTGTAAAAAGCCTCAGAAGAATAACAAGCTTAGTTTGGTATATAAATGAAAAGATTGGAAAGCACATAATTCATTGAAGTTGACAGTTATCATACAGCAGCTCCCTGTTAGAGTGATTATGCACAAGGGAAATGATATACTGCAAGTTGAACATTTTAATCATGTGCATAACTTTGAAGTGATGGATTATGAAATGTGGGGTTTTTTTCCTTGGTATTCAGGTTACTGTAATCTTAAGCAAAGCTTTGCAACGTGGTGATTGCTTTTTACACTTTCATATATAAGATGAGAGAATGTAAGGCAATGTATTGACTCTTAATAATTGATGAGTGATCTATCATTTCAAGTAAAGACACAACTGATGGATTTTGACAGAAGGTTTTGAGGTCTTCTTTCCTGTTGAAAGAATGGTGAGCACAATAGAGCTGGTAGTGAACACAAGGCAGGGTTTAGGAGAGAGTGTTAGCTCAAGGTTTAAATAATGAGAAGTTAGCTGACAAGCTTCATGCCATGCACAGGAAAGAATAAGTATATGTCAAAGCCAGAAAATAGCTGAAATTAATCCTGTGAATAAATTTGATAGATCCACCGTGATCGTAATTTAGAGTGATGGAAGTGAGAGAAAAGCAAAAAACAAAAAAGCAGTGGTATAGCCTTAGATGCACAAGAGCAACAGAAAGGTAAGAGTGGAGTGCTTTAGGTAGATCATTTATTAAATTAATTCCTTCACTCTCAGCAAAAAATCATACAATTCATTGCACATGACAAAGAGTAGATGTAAGACCATTAGCTATAAACTAACCCTTGCTGTCCTCCAAAAGTGTGACTTAAGGTGCTTAATCATCTCCTGATTGGAAAAAAGGAAAGGCTTTGAAGGTGCTGCTATTGTATTTCTGCCTTATATGTCCACAAAGAAAATTTCTTGCTCTCTACCACAGCAGAGGTTCCATCACTGGGATTACATTAACTAAAAGTAAGAGTTATGGGAAAAAGTCACCAGATTTTGCAGCAAATTTGCTCTTTAGGTTTGTCAGTGTAATCTGGGCTGTGTGAACATGATTGTGTCAATGCTGACCAAGACTCTTGCAGGACCAAATGCAAAAGGCAGTGATGGCAAATAAGAGGTAAATTACACTGAAAGAGTACTTTGCAGTTCTCATACTCTTCAGGATTTCTAAATGACTTGTCCTATCATAAAAGAGATGGGAGAATTGATATGGATGGATCATTGAAAACATGTCTACAGGTTTAAACATGGGACTTTGAGACTACAAAAGATTATGGCTTGCATGAAAAAAATTTAAAATTAGGGTGATTTAAAGAGAGAAGCAAAAAAAAAATCTCATAACTGATAGAAAAGAAAATATATTTTAAAAATTATTAGGCATTCCTATTGCCATTCCTCCAACACACAACTAAAAATACAATGAATGAAATGAAAAAGGCAGTATGTTTAACGCTTTAAAAATAAATTCATGGTGCATAAATAACCTTTGGAACTTTTTGCCACACTACATAATTGATGTTAAATAAAGATACTACTGAGATTTTAAGTTAAACATTTGTCAAAATAATGGCAATATGCCTTGTTAGAAGGTAACTTTGGGTTTTATTTTCCCTTTTAAGATACGTATAGATTGATGGTTTATATCATAATATGTCATCAAAGTCTGGCTATTTAGATAGACTCTTCCTTTATAGGCCAGTCAGTACCACTGTTATCTGAAATTTTCTAAATCTTCCTCTGCAAAATACCCTGAGTGATTGTGCAGAATAGGCTTGGTTCTGAGTGCAGACATTTTCCCATCTTAGACATCCTGGTCTATGTCTGAGTTCCTTTACACTGGAAGGGCTTCTGCAGAAACTTTAACACAGATCAAATTCACCAGGTGGAAAATAAATCAGATGACTTTTGGTCTTTTTGTTAAAGGACTGGACAGAGGGAAAAAGTGCAGATGGTGTGCATGAAAGAGCACTTTAAGGTGTTTCTGTGGCCTATGGTTATACTATTTTTAATAGTAGAGAATAGGAAAAAAGTCACTTCAATTTACTTTTCCATTACCTGGTGTACACAAGGCTGTCTGCACATTTAAAGCCAGGTTTGTCACTTCTCCCTGTTTCCTCAGTAGCCAGATATGAACAAAATGCAGAGTATTAGTTGCTGGTGTTGCACAGCCTTTTGGTAAATTCCAGCATGCAGAATGGAAATAAAATTGTCCCACAGTCCTCTCTGAGACTTGTGCCATTTCACAAAGCCCAGGAGTTATTCCTATTATCCAGGGGTGACACATGAAGAATGTAGAACCAGCCATTCAAATTAGGACATCCTGAAGATATTGAGCTGGTGGTAAAACCCAGTTACAAGAAAGTAATTTATAAAGTGTCAAAAGGAAAGCATATAGCACACATATTGTCTTTGTCAGAGTGTTCACTTCAGAGGTTAAGGGAGTGATGAAAGCATTTGTCATGTTAAATTAGTTTTTAGCTCTTTTGATTCATGCCAAACTTGGGGGAGAAAAATATAAAAAAGAAGAAAGAAGGAGCATAAAAAAAGTCACCTTGTATTTTTCACAAAGTAATTGCTGCCAAACATAAATACCACGTTTTTGTAAGCCCCTATGCTGCTCTCATTTCTGCCAATCTATCTTTGAGCATCAAAGAACATCTGACCATCAACATGTCAGTACATTAAAAATATGGTAATTTAAATATTTAGACTTTCCTGTGGGGAAAATAAAAACCCCAAACTGTTATTTCCTGTGGAAATTAAAAACTGTGATGGGTTTAAAGATGTTTCACTTGAAAATAGTATCTTGATACTCACACTGAAACTTTTAGATATTAATGCTATTTTGTCTGTTATCATATGCAAGAAGATACAAGAAAAATTAAAGAAAAATGACATAGCCTATGAGAGCAGCATGCTTGCACCACACTTTCAGTGCCCATATTGCACATGAAAGTATTATTAGTCATTTATTCTTCAGTGTTATTTGACCTTAGACACATGAGGTTTAAGATAAATTTCAGGTTTCTGCATAAAGCTGAAATAATATATTCACTTCAGTGCCGCAGAAAGGACTGAATTGCCAAAGGATCTGGCAGTTAATTAAGCAAATGAAAATGTCTTTCTTTTAAAATTTGGAATTAGAACTTGAAAAATAGCTATTCACAGAACATAAGATATAGGGAAATAAATGGTTAATTTATGTCATTTTTCCTCTTGTACCACAGCAGTTCTCCTTTGTTTGTGTGAGAGTCAGACAAAAAAATCTATAAGGATTTCTGACTTGGAAGTAGAAGTCTCATCTTTACTCTGCATCAAATATCTGTATGTGGTACAGTTTGCATAAAATTTTATCCTTCAGGTGTTGATATCAACTTATTTTCTTCCCACAAAATGAGTCAGTTTTTTGCTAATGTAAGTGCTTGGATGAAGCTTGTTGTTCATTCATGTTTGTAAGTTCTTCCACTCCTAAGTCATCTTTTTGACTCTGACTCCATAGATGAGGATTTATCAAAATAAGTTGCTGAAGTGCCTGTCTTATGTACCCATTGATTTTTTTCTCTCTGTCTCTTAAGTTGTACTTCACAAACAGGAACTTCCATTTCATTTGATTTTTTTTTTTTTTTATGTTGCATTTGCTTATTACTTGTGGAGTCGGAAAACCACAGCCTTTGTCTTGTCCAGACTTCACTGAAATCAAATATGCCAGACATTTTGGAAAGCAAGACTGGAAAAGGGAAAATCATGCAAAGCTGGAACCTCTGAGAGGCAGAGGGCATCTGGCTGCCAATCACTGTGATCAGCTTCACTTGAAATCAATGTAAACCGAGGGAACGCTGCATCTTGCAAGATTAGCTGCTGACAGAAGGTTCTGTTCTTAAATTTGCATTGAAAATAGGTGTCAGTTAGGGGCAATAATTAAATTTTAGAATATGCCTGTCATATTTTAAATGTCACACATTCAGTGATTCTTATTGACTGCTATCAGTCAATCTGAGTGAGAAAAGCGTGGTAGTAGCTCAATGAGCTTGTCTGATGCTACCTCTGAGAAGTTTTAGGAGAAAGTATCTGGCTTAATTCCATAAAAAAACCATGTGATGGCATTGGGAATTTTGGTGCCTATGTCCAGGAAATTCAGATGTGGCTTTTTAGCCTAGTAAGTGTCCCTTCCCTATTCCACAGTCCAAAGGTGGGAGAGATTCATGATGTTACCGAGACAGTTCTGCTGTTCCAGCTGCACTGGATGCTTAATGCCTCAAAGAACAGGACTTTGACATGAAATTACTTGGGTATAGTTGTCCTGGGCTTTTCCTGAGTCAAAAGCAAAAGCTTGATCTGCAGATTTGTTCCAAAAAAAAGCCAATGTACTGTTGTTTTGCCTAGCAGAGCTGTCAGGGAGGATTTCAGTGTGGAGGGGCAGCCTCACAGCCTGGGCAGTTCTTTGTCTGTGGGACATTTTCATACCATGACACTCAGCACTTGGAACTAGAGTGAGACCAGTGTTGCCATAACTCTCAAAGTGCTATCATGTTCTTAGCTTAGCTCTTGCAGATGAAAACCTTTCTTGCTCAGCCACCAGGCTGAACATACTCTGAAGCCTTGACAGGGGACAGAGGATCACGGACTATTTTCTTTCCTGTGTTACTGGAGCTGGGGACAGAGAGGATCATGAAATGTTTTCTGTGTTACTGGAGTTGTGTTTTCAGGGCACGTTTTGGGTTGTTAATGCAAATTGCACAGCACAGTCTAGGATGGGTCTGAGGAAACATTTTTCACACATGCTGGTAGTGCTCCCCAGGAGCTGTTAAAATATATTGCTTTGAAATTGAGTAAAGAAACACAACTGGCTCGCTGTCCTGGCTGTGGCTGCACTGCTCAAAACATCTGCTTGGCCAAGGTTAGTGCCACAGAAAGGAGCAGTGTGATGTGACAGGACAGAAACGGCCAACCCAGATATTATAGAAAGATGCTATTTACAATTAGGAATTTATTAGTACAGTCATTATTAATATAACAAAAACTTTGGGGTCTTTTAGTCATAGCTGCAAGAATGGCTTCCTCAGAGGTGCTTTCTCTTTTTTCTCTCGGTTGTGAAGTACAGGTTGTACTTCACACGTCCTTGCCATCCTCCCATGCACAAATAAGAAAATATGCTGGATTTCCTGATGGCTATGTGACAGAGCCCATTCCCACTTTCATCAGTGCAAACACCTAATATTATGAATTTTTTAGTGGCCTAGGATTTAATCCCAGAACCTCAGCTATGAAGTCTTGCCAGGGCAAAGAGATGGCAAAGATAAGTAGATGCAAAATGAGACTTGCAGGAAGTCAGGGGGAAAAATGATGAAAAAGTGTTGAGATATTTTAGTGAGACATGCTTTATAACCCTGCCCAACAAACTGAGATCAGGCCATTTTTCAGGGGCAGGGTAAGCATAAGGGATATTGAAGATTAAATTTTGCTAACATAATGCCAAGTCAGAGATACCTGCCAAATAAAATAAACCTGTGGTCATTCTCTCTGAAAAGTCAATGTTCAATATCAGTGTAAAATGTCTTATTTCTTCCTAGGGAAACATTGCTGTTTTAGCAGTTATTTAGACTGAGATCACCAGTTGATCATTTATAGATTCATTTATATTGATTATTTGTTGCTATGTTTCTTTGTTGACTCACTGTGTTGTCTTGCACTTAGTGTGCTTATGGATTTTATTTATTTAAGTATAGCAGTACATATTTGCCTTTAGGAATAGCATTATTGCTCCATGGGTTCATAGAGCAATATTGAAAGATTTGACATGGATTTTGTAAGCATGGCTAATGTAGCTCTTAAAGTAGCATTATGAGTGCCATGAAAAAGCCACCACAAATAAAAAGTACTTAAGAGTACTACAGAGACAAGGGACTATTAAAGGAACTTGAAGGAAGACAAACTAAAAAATTGGAATTAAATTCAATTTTTGAAGATAATAAGACAGGGTAACAGAGAAGGGAACTTATGGAGCAAAAGAAGTTCAACAAATTGGAAGAGAAATGACATATTACAGAAAACTTTGCTCACCATATAATGGTACGAATTTATCTCAGTGACTTAAAAGCTGTTTAAGATCCAGTTTTCAGGTTAATTTCAGCTTTTGCTTATTTAAGGTTTAATTTTATGTAGTCTTGCTGCATCACAGTTTGACCTGCCTTCTCATGTCACTACTCAGATCCCAGCCATCATATATATTCTGTATGTCCAGTAATCAAGTCATAGACTTGCCAAGGTCAGAGAGTTTGAACACCTAATACACCGTATTTGTGTGATGTCGTGCCTTGTTATTAATTCCTCACAAGATAGCCTTGTAGCTATAAACAGGAAAAATGACATCTTCCCTGACAACCTGTCTGACCCCTGGGACAAATTTTGCACTCCAGATTTGGGGTTGCAAGGTTTTAGGATGATTTGTGTTGGAAGGGGCCTCTGGATGTCTCTTCTGCTCCAAATGGGTCATCTCTTATGTCCACTCTGCTCTTGAAGGCCACCAAGGACAGAGATTACGTGTGGCTTTATCTTCTTCATGACCTGTAGGTTCCAACAGGCTGCTTTCAATGGATAGAGGCAGAAAAAAGATTATTTTATTTATTAGAGCAATGTGCATAGGAAGGAGAGGCTCCTTTTCAGACTGGTGCATATATATTTTATAGTCAGCAAACTCTCTTAATTTCTCATAATCGTTTCTAACATCAGAAGCTTGGATTACAATGCCAAAATGAAGAATGTAGTTGGTTAGAAAAATCGTGTTTTGACTTGTATGTTGAACAGATTTGATAATGAGAGAATCAGTATTGAACCCCACTGTGTGATTATGAAACACTCTTAATGTCTTTATCTTGGCTATTACTAAATAATTACTAGAAAAGACAAGCATTTGTATTAATGCAGTTCCTGAACGGAAAAGGAATTTTATTCTCTAAAGTTGATCTTACAGAACCTTACCTAAAACTGTAAATATGCTCTAGGTTTAGTTTGTTTTCTTCTCTGGGGTGTCCAGATTTATCCCTCTGTGTCATAGTTAATTTTTAAAAGGTATTATACATAATGCATAAGAGTGCTGCAGTTAATTGAATTTCAAGCTTTATTTTAATTTGCTGGTTGGTTGATCAGCTGATTTCCTCCAACATTTTTCTTACTAAGTACTTTCTGAGAAAAGCCACAGAACAGAAGATGTGTTCACATCCTGCCATCCAGTGTGGCAGAGCAGGTTCCTCATGTGCTGGGTGACAAAGTGTCTCTGTGTCTGTGGCACCTCACTTGTCTTGCAGGAATCAGCCTGGAGTAGACAAGAGTAGAAAGGTCAGTCTGTTCCATATGTGCTGCTCATCCCTGCATGTTAACAGATGTTTTGTTTAAATTTGGGTGGAGTGCACTATTCCTGCAGTTCCTTTTTGTATTTTCTGTATATTTGCATCTTCTTCTTTCAATTCACTGATTTCTCCAGCAAGAGGCTTCCTACATTTTGTGAGGTGCAGGAGGCTGCCAATTTTAAATGTAGGGATCAGAGGATGAGGGATGAGCTGAGGGTGCAGGGGCTGGTCAGAGGCCACATCCATCCTGACTGCAGCAGAATGCCAGGGACCCACTGCTGGTGGTCAGGATCCCAACTTCACATAAACTGACTAAATTGTTCTCACAGCGAGTCCATCCATCCTGCAATAATCAAGAGATTTCATTTTTCAGTTAGGATGTTTTTGTTACAGCTTGGCCTCCTACACACGGAAGCCATGAGACCCCTTGTAATTCCAGGGAGCTGGTTCCTTCCAAGGCAGGTGGGTTGTCAACAAACTCAGGTTTTGCTCCTGACAGTTGGAATTGAAGTTGTGAGGGTAATATTTTCTTTTGCAGGAGGAACATACTCCTTCTGTCAGACTGTACTATCACTAGAGGATTTCTGCTTTCAGTTATTAAAGCCTTTAAAAGAGAGGTAAATAGTGCTTGATATGCTGAGAAAATTAATGAATGCTAGAAAAATGTCAGGAGTACATAGCAAGTATCCCAAGGTAATGTAAGAGTAGGTATGAACTCATGACATCTTTGCTGGTCTGGGGCAAATGCAAAAGGACCTCAGACTGAAAGAGAAGTGAAGCAATTTCACAGCAGGCACACTAACAATTACCAAAGGTGGGAAATGGAACACCAAAGCCCCACATACTTCATGGTGATGGGTCACTGTGCCTTTAGCATCCGAGCCTTTTCCCAGGAGAGACCTGGATGGTGCAGAGCTGGGAGCTGAAAATAGAGAATCCTGTTCAAACTGGCCACAGGGTAGCAGGGAGCAGCAAGAGAAAAAGAGATGCAATTTAGGCTCATATGATTTATTGAGCCAAAAAAAAAGTTATCTGTTTTTTCTTTCTTCATATATGTCCCCCTTTTCCACCTTGAGACTCCATTATTCACTGAAATGCAAAACTCCAACCACATGAGAAGAGTGCTTCCATAATGGAGTCTGCTCATTAAGAAAATCTCAGGGATCTGATTAGTCTTACTCTTGCAGGGTGAGTTTGACCTTTTTAAAAAACATTTTTATGTAATTTTATCTCTTATCATGTTGCCTTCATGGCCAGAATCTGAACCTTATAAACATCAAAGTTCTTACACAAGTGTTTAGGGATTTGGTGCTTGGTTCATGAACAGTATTAGAGTCTTTTCCAACCAGAAGAATTTTTCTGCACCTCTGGAGGCTTCCTGAAAATCCTAAAACAAATAATAGAAAAATAGTGATTTAAAACCTAATTTCTAATACAAACCAGCTCTGGCTGTCTAGATGAAGAATAAGCTTCAATAAATGGGAGACAGATGCAGTCTCTTCAGTATGAAGAGTAGCGAGGATGCAGAAATAGAAATAGGTTTTTCATTACTTGAGGGATTATGCTTGGGCCAGAAATGCCAAATATTCTGTGGACCGCAGCTGCACTTTCAGTCTGCTGTTGTATTAGCTGGTAATAGTAAAACAATGATGTGCTGGTAGAGGCAGCTATTTGTTCTCAGAAACACAGAAAAGTTGTTTTCCCTTTCTTTGCCTGGATTGCCATCTTGTCCTCCATGGCACGCCTTAAACTTCTGTCCTATTGCAGTAAATGGGCTACAAATTAAAATATACATTCTCCTTGAGCACCACCTGAGGATGCTCCTCCAGCTGCTGATGTGCTCTGTCAGCCAGTTTTCTCTTCTGTCTTTGTGACACCCCTTAGTCAATTCAGGGCTCGTTATTTCCTTGCACAACTGTGTCAGGGCAATTGCCTGAGCCGTGGGCAAGCACCATCCATTAGACCTGCAGCCAGGAAGGAAAGGGATTGCTGTCCCTGGGAGCAGGGAATTCAGAGATGCTCAGGAAAACAGCAGGATACCTCCTACTCCTTGATTGTTTTTCTGTCACTTGATCAGCACTGCCCACTCTCATATTAACAGAGAGACTGGAAATAGTTTTGTTTTCAGGATGTGTCTCGGTGGAGGGTTTCACTCAATCTCATCTGAGAATATTTGTAAAGGGGAATTACTTAAGTTAAAAAGCTGTGGTTTTCATCTTTTTAGATTTTTTCTTTTAGATCTCTGGCAGAATGAGTTTTCTCTTTTGCTTTAGGCCAAATAAAGGTTTAACAACATTTAACACCACTCTCTTCATCTTTTGATTTTTTTCCCCTGTCAAAAATCTATGAATTTTCTTTCTATAAACATCACCATGAAAGTATTCTGCTTAACTCTATTTCCCCATGCTATGAAGCATTGTTTTAATATGTTGTTTGACTTTTTACAGTGAGCAATCATAAATCATTCATCTTTTCTCCCATATTTACCATTAGAAAACTGTAAACAGCTAGAACAGAAAAAGGCTTTTAAACACAGTGCAATTTGCTTAACATTGCTTTGGCACTCCTGGAGTACCAAATATACAGCAGGTACCTTAGCAATGAGTTTTCTCTGCTTGGGCTGTGTGTGTGCATTTCAAAATTGTGCAGTTTTCCTGTGTTGCCCATGATTTGAGAAGCCAGTATTTAGTACAGAATTCACTGTCTCAATGAATTTGGAATTCCTGGCTACTGTTTCAAAGCTCTCAGCATGCCAACCTGCATTTCAGCTGGGGTCTGAGGGAGGAGACCTTTCAGTAGCTACTGTTAGCAGAGTGGTGGAGTTTTGAGGTGGGTAGTTCCCAGTGCAGTGCAGCTGAGAGGTTCAGGTCACCAGGCAGTGCAGCCTTCTAGAACAATCCATGCAGTCCCTGGGTTCATTCTGGCACTGTTTTTCCAGAGCCCCAGAGTCACAGGAAAAGAGTGAACTGGAGATTGTGGATGGTGCTGCAAATCCTGCTCTGGCAGCTCTGCTGCTGGGACCTGGGATTTCCAGTCTGCACTGTGGGTGCCTTTCCTGAGACCTGACACCAGTGTGGGTCACTGATGATGAATCATTTCCCAGGAATGGGGCAGCACAAGTGTTGCCTTCATAAAATCCATCTTATTTGTTACATTTTGAGCATGGAGCCTTATTCTGAGCACAGATCTTTGCTTTTGCTGATAGAAAGGTCCAAACCAAAGCTCAGGGCCCAAAGCTTAGGAATTCCAGTTCTCTTAACATATTTCCATTCTTCAGCTGTAAGCTACCCTTTACATACTTTCAGCAGATTTTGTTTTAAATGCTCTCCATTAAGAGTTTCTGCTGAGTGCTACAACTTGCATACTCTGACAATCCCAAAGCAGTTTGCAAAAAGAGGTAATGGCTGCATGTACTGCACACCTTGCTTTTTCTTGAGTATAGTGGTGACTCTGGAATCGTCAATATTTTTTATAGCTGTAAAAAGCAGTTTCCTTAGTTCAGTGTTCAGGGGTTTGACACGTGGGTAAATTACTGAATACAGTAGGTCACCAATAAGGATCTGTGTGAATGATTTAGCCAAAATTTGTGAATTTGTGTTTAATTCAGTTGTACTGTGTGACCCCAAATCTTTCTGCTTTCAGAGACAAAAGACTTTTATAATTTCTTGCAAGGCATAACAGGCTTCAAACACCAAATGTCAATATTTGGGGGTTTGGAGGTGCCAGAAATTCAGTCTTTCACTTTGCATAGTAACATTGCTCATTAAAATCTTCTGATGAAAAGGTTTCTTATCAGATGGCAGGAGAACAGTTTTGACAGCAGTTTGGTTCTTTTCAACACTCACTCCTCAGCTGGCCTCAATTCCAGTGCTCAGGCACATGGTACTGGTAGGTAAAGGGGAAGGTTTTCAATTGTGTAGAAGGGAGCAGTGAATCTTTGTTTCATTTGGCTGGAAATTTAAAACCAGTCATGTCCTTCCTTGGCCGAAGGAAAACACCAATCCCAGATGCTTCCTCCTCACTTGCAGGGTCTGTAAGACCCTCTCTGGTGTCCTCCACTGGGATATCCTTTGTGAGATATGATTTATGTCAACGTGCAATGTGTGCTCAGTCTTTAGGAAGTCTGAGATTTATCAGTGCCAGCTCTGGGCTGGGGGAGGCCTCTGAAACCCGTGAGTGTCACCTCCATGAAAATATCCCCTCTGTCAACTCCAGAACTGGAAATCCTGCAGTCATTAATCCCTGGGTTTCAGCAGTATAAATGCCCCACGTGCCATTTACCAATAGAGACATTATTGCTGAGCATGAAATGCCATTTCAGCTTGAACTCTCTGACTAGTCTGCTAAGATAAAGATAATGTTATTCTATGGTAGTTTTACCTTTCAAAGCTTTTTCTAAATATAAGCAGTTTTTCCCTAAAGCCTTTTTGTGGAAGTCAAAGGTCTGGATTGAAATGGCAAGATCATAATAGAGTTTGGGCTGCAGATTGTGAAAAGGCCAAATTTGTAGTAGACAGAATTATATTTTACATGTCTCTAGCTTGCTTATTGTGTTTATGTGTATTGATATGTACAAATTGAACCAATTTCTCTGTAGATTTTACTGATTTCTTTCACCTGCTTTTTGTTGTGTGCTACTAGATGCTCTTCAGTCATATCCAGATAATACTTTGTGATGTACTAAAAATAATTACAATGAAAATATTTCCCCTACTTTTTCGCTTGTTTAGCTTGTTTCATATATTTCTTCAGCGTTTTACCCCAGGCCCATTCTTGAATCCATGTGTACTGTTCTGAATTTTGTTAGAAATGTCAGTAAAGTCAGGAATGGGAAAATTTATCATAGTTTGTCTGAACTTTTCTGCAGCAGGGGAGAAGTTTTCAAAAATAGCTGTGACAGTAACTGGAAATAGTTTTATTTTCTTTTGTGAAATTTACAGTATCTTGAAGCATTCAGTATTTTGGAGGAATAAAGTTGTACTCTTTTATGAGGAGGAATGTTCCTCAGACCCTTTGTTACTGCAGGCTCAGTGCAGTGCTTTGGATAAGTTTGGGTGTGGCTTGAGGGTCACTGAATCCAGACTGTCCCAAGAGATGTGCAGATCAGCTGGGTCTGCACAAAGCCACCCTTTCCTTGAGCAGGCTGGTGTGAAAGTCTTTAAGCACAAGATATTTAGGACAAAGCAGTTTGTCCCTCTAACTCTCATTGACAGAATGGGTTTAAAACCAGCCCGTGGCTGGGCAAAACTCAAGCTGAAGGATTCCTGGACACCTCCAAAGCTTTGAAGGCAAGTTTGCTCTCTGTTCTCTGGCTGAAGGTCAGATGAGCCTCCCGTGAGCCAGGGGTGGGGGGAGGCAGGAGGCAGTGCAGATTTTTCCCTTGCTCATCCCTTAATGCAGGCTCATCTGGCAGTGACCCTCCGTTCCTGCCCGCCCTTGGCAGCGGTGCCACCTCGCCGTGTCTCCCTGGCACCATCAATCTGCTGTACGGGCTGGGATGCCATGCTAGGAAAACAAATAGCACTGCTGGCCCAGCCAAGGACTAACAGATGGGGAGAATTCTGCTGTCCTCTCACGAAGTCTAGCTAGAAAATTGATAACCAGCTTTTCTGACTTCAACTGAAGTGAGCAAGTCCCAGATCTACAAAAGGAATTCCGTGTACCACTCCATAACACTTGCTTTAAGGTTGATTTCTTTTAATCATTTTTTTTTCCCTTTCTCTACTCCCCCAGATTGTATTTCCTTATGGCTGTTTTAATTCTTAACTGTCTGGACATCTTAATGACCCAGCTATTGCTATTTCTTTTAAGAAAATGCAGTTTTGTTTATACCCTTTGATTTTATTGAGAAAAACCCACATTCTCTGGTGCTCTCATAATTAAACAAAAGTTTGTGTAGAAGCCAGTATTGTAAATTGTATTTTCCTTAAGAAAAAAAAGAATAGCATCTGATTTAAGAGCAGTAGAAAAATTTTGTAAGTTTTATTTATTTGTAAAGCGATAGCTGCTGTGATTGAAATTAAACATGGTATCATGCTGTTTCTGATTAATTCTAGCACAGAGCAGCCAAAAAATAACTTGATTTTTCTGTAAATAGGCTAAATTAGCATCTGGTAAATAATGATAGTTGGAGGAATTGAAAAGAGAGACAAAAGTTTCATTTTCTGCACAATGAAATTACTTAGTCATTTTTTAAAAAATAATGCTTGAAGTTAAGGTTATGATTCACTGTTATGCAGAATTGAGATGAATAATACTTAATGCTAATTTAGCTTAGAAGCATCTTACTGTGGGGAAAGTAAATGTTATTATTCCTGCACTCCAGATGGCTAAACTGACTTTCAGTAATGTATATATTTTCCATTACCGTAAAAAATGGATCTTGGGTCTGCTGATTTTGAGTGTCTTTTGAGTAGTATCAGCCTCCATATTCTGGTATTTAAACGTATCATAAGAACTGAATGTAAGGAAGAGCACTGGGTTTCAGGAAGAAATCACAGCACAAGGTGGTGAAATGTGATAGACAATTTGTGCCTATTGAGAGAGCAAAGCACGACAGGCAGCTCATGCCTGTTCCAGGTGGCTCAGGAGGAGAGATCTCAGTGTGTGTGTGGATAATGAAGAGACTCCTCCACCAACTGCTGGAATGGTAACGTGAGCTGCACTGCACCCACTTTCCAAAGAACCCTACATGTTCACATCACATTTGGAGCAACGTGTTCACTGTGTTTTCTCTTTTAGTAGGCCAACTCAGGTTCTGGCTAACATCTCAACTGCTTTACTTGTGAATAGTTAATGTTTTGTAGTTATTTTATTCAAGAACATCAGTATATATACTTTTTGAGTTCTGATATTCTACTGAAACTTAAGATGAGGGTTAGGAGAAATTTAGGGATCTGTGTGTCCAAGTTCTTTTCCCACTGTCCTGCTCTGCCTAACCACTTGTCCCCAGCTCATTTGATTTTCCAGGTAACTGTGGAAGAAGAGGGCTGTAGCCTTGGGTGTTACCAAATCAATTAAAATGCTCCCTTGGTCTCTCAGGATGCAGGACTTACTCTCCAAGCACAATGTTATCTCTCCAGTTTTATTTCAGGACCCCAAGTTACTGTCCTGTGGGGCAAGTTATTGGTCTTCAGGCCATTTTCTGGGAAATTCTGTTTCTTGTGGAAGTGCAGCTGTTCCTGCATCATTTTCTTTCTGTAAGATAAGCAGAGGGGAAGTAGAAATCAGCACTGCCCAGCTCTGAGCTAGTTGTCCTGAGGGGAGCAAAGCCTGTGGCATTCAGTGAATTCCTGTTGCTGCCAGAATATCAGGTGTGGCACCCTTGGCCCACACTCAGTCTTAAGTCACTTTTTTACTATTGCTTTAGCTGAGATATATCCTTTAAAAGTATAAATGAAAAATTTCTTCAGGGTGGGAGTGAAGCTGGGCCACTTGAAGAACCTTTCAGTACTATTCCTATTCTGAGAATAAATGGCAAATATCAGGTTCTGGGGCCATCAGTCCAATGTCTTCTATTTGCAGAAAGGTCAACTTAAAAAAATAAAAAGAGTTAAAGTGCAATGTAATATGGCAGAAGCTGTAAAAATAATACAATATTTTACATTAATGCTCCAATCTGAAAGGAAGAAGACAAGATTTATTCTGTTTTCCATACAATGAAAGAACTTCACAGAACAAGGACAGAGAAAGGTGTGTTGTGTCTGTTCTCTGGGGTTTTTTTGGAGGCAACAGATCCCAACCCCCTAGTAAAGCTTTCAAAATTACTCTGCTTGAACAGTAATCTGCTTTTTCCCACCTTTGGTTTATTCATCAATCTTCTAATGCTGATACTCCACACTCCTCCTTTCAGTGCTGTCAGGTGTAGGAGTAGTTGTGCTTTGTGTTTGTGTTACTGCTAGTGCTGATAATGTGTTTTCTCATTTAAAAATCTGCAGGAATCTTCATTCTGATGCCAAAGAAAGCAATTTATATGTTACTATTGGAAAAAAATATAATATTAGGCCTTGAAAAAGAAAGATAAAATACAATGAGATGTGAGTGTCAGCAGTACCTGTTTGAGTGTGATGTCAACAACTCTGTCAACATTCCCAAAGTGCTTTTAAAAATTTTAATAATTGTTTTGTGGAGAAGACAGTGAATATTTTGATCTTGACAATATAATTGTGATTTCCTCCTAAACCTGATATGGGTTAAACTGGAGACATTGCAAAGGTGCTTTAAATTACTTGTGTTTCCATGTAACAGATTAATAAAACTAGATTTATTTTTTCTTGATTACTAGTGTTTGTAGAATTTTTTTCAGGTTTTTTCGATAACTTTTTACTATTTGATTTCTCTGTGGAATTAGTGTAAAAAGTACGTGTTTCCTTGTTGATGTATATGAATGAAAACACAGCTGGGTATGTCTTATTTTAGTGCTTTGAAGATTGCTCTTTAAGTGCTCGTGTTCTGGTGCCACAGCAAAGTTATGCAGTGTATTGTGCTACTGAAAAATTCAATAGCTTCAATCTACAGCGTTTGTGTGCCTCTGCCTGAGCCTTTCTGCCAGGAGGTCGCATGTGCAGAGACACTCAGAGTCCTCCTCCTTCCTCTCTCTCCTCATCCTCTCCCCAGGTTCCATAGATTCTGTCAGTTGTCTCCACAGCAGGTGTCTTATGGCAGATATAGTCCCAAAAAATGTGAAGGAAGTAGCACATAATTTAATGATTGATTTACAAAGCGGGCGCTGAAGGGAAAAATGCTTCTCCCTCTGATACCAGCGGGCAACCACTAAATCATCAGCCTACACAAAAGTGTAGTACAGCCATCCACAAGGAAATTTAAGGCAAACCAAGGTAAGCAGCACGCCGTGGATTGCAGCTGGGAGCTGGCAGAGGAGCAGAGGCAGTTTCTGTGCCTGAGCAATCCCAGGGTCTGGGGGCAGGACACACTCAGCCATCCCCACCCTCCCCAGCACACTCTGCCACAGCCACTGTCCTTCACAGTGCTCGTGTCAAGAAAACTTCTTACTAATGGCAAATCCATATTATTCTTCTGGGAAAAGAGGATTTTCATGCTTTATTGTATGACTTTCTGCTGCCTCTGTCTCCAGGGTGCCAGTGCACCTGGGCAGTGCTGCTGGGGCCACTGAGAACTGTTCAGATTTTTGGCTGCAGCATTTGTCAGTGTTTCTGATGAACCCAACATGAGGACATTTCAACAGGAGCCATTGCTAAAATCATGTTTTGCACATCTGCATTTGCTGAACATTTTGTGCTCCTTCCCAAGTTTATTTTCCAGGGTTTGGTTACATTTCTGGAGTGGCAGGGCCCATGTGTCTCCCGTTGTTCTTGGGGAATAGGCAGCCTTTGACAGGGCTTCAGGCAGTGCAGAGAAATCCACACTGTGCCAATGCCTTGCCAGGCGGGGGCTGAGCAGCAAGGGAGTCATCTTGGGTTAAAACTGCAAGGGTTAACCCCACATTTCTTACTTCAGTCTCCTATCAGTTGGACACAGCCCTGGTGGCTCTGTGCTCTCCTTGTGTTCCACAGCTGGCAGTGGCTGTGCCTGCCTGGGCAGAGATGAGCTGCTGCTTGGCTCTCACAAGGGAAAACTGCAGGCTGCTTTAGTGTAAACCAGTTTTCCATACAATATGAAGGATTGATTGCCATCTATGTAACACGTGGCTAGGGATGGTGCAGACCAGCTCCCGTGGTTTTCTTACAGCCCCTTTGCATTTTCACATGGGGATTTGAATTTCCTTTCCCCATCCTGCAGTCCAGCATCATTCTTGGCTCACACCATCACAGTTTCAGTGAGGTTGGAAAAGGTCTCTAAATTCATTGAGTCCAACCCCTAGCCCAACACTGCCACCAAGTCCCCAAGTGTCACAGCCACACTTCTTTTGTCCACAAGGTGGGATGGTCTCACATCAAGGCGTGGTGTGTGTGCAGGACTCTGTGGGCAGGGCTGGTCCCAGAGCATGAAGCTGGTGCAGTAAAGGCAGGAGGCACAGGGCACGTCCTTTCCTGTAGCTCACTTCAGGGAAATCCCTGGAAACCATGGGACCTGTGACAAGTGGCCATGGAACACTTCAGCTAGTGAGGGATACTTTTCTTTTGGTATCTCCTGTAATGAAACCTTAATATCCTTGCCATTGAATTTACATGACAGATCTAGCAAATAGCCTAGAAAATGTTACCATTAATAAAGGAATCCCGTAAGGACTGGGTGCAGATACAGGAAAATGTGCATTATGGCACCATTCAGCAGAATTTATTCTTGCAATTATGGCCCTCAATGCTGGCACACCTATTCTTAAAAGTCAGGTCTGCATTTGTAGACTTCAGAGGCTTGTTTCCAGCATTCTCATATTGTAAGGGTTGCTAAGTTGCTAAGATACAGACAGAAAGGTAAGTTTATTTAATACATTTTGTTGAATAAATTTTATAAAATATGACTGTGATCTGTGGTTCACTAGGTTATATCTGAGGCTTTGCTCAAGTGGAATTGTCATGAAAAATAGTATAGACTTGATTCATGATTGCATTATTCCTCTTCCACACTGATATAGCTACATTGAAAATAATTGACTTAAACCAATGGGGCATGAAAAAGATGCAGGGATGGATTTGGCTCTGTTTCTCGAAATGAAATATGTGCCATTTTCTTTTCAGCATTTGCTGTACCTTAAGAAAAATCATAAGGCAAATTACATCAAATCACACCATTAAAGGAAGCAGTTTCTTGCTCTGTGCAGTAGAACCGACCTGAAACATTTATGTGTTCAGAATTTCTCAAAAGCACACTTTTTATCCTTGCCCTGTATTTAAAAATTGATAACCAAGGGGAAAAGCTGTTGAGTTATAAAAACAGGGGTTTTTTTATTGTAATTGTGTCATCCTCTGCTAAAACATAATTGAACTCAAGGTTTGCATTTGCAAATGACCTTGACTGAAGTTTTGCAATTCAAAGAATTCATGTGATGACTTGGACTCTTTGGAATTTCAGAACCCCTTTATGGGGCAAAACCTGTGTAGCTCCAAGTGAAGACCCTGTATTTGAGAAGGTGACTCTTTGTGTCTCTCACAGGATGATCTTAGACCCTGTTTACACAGAAAATCAGTACAGGAAAGCAGTTCAGAGAAAGGCTGAATGATCTTGGGAGTCTTGTTCTCGCCTGTGGCTCGAAGAGAGCTCATAAACTCTCTGGGGGTACCTGGCTCACCAATATTCTGGAACCAGTAGCCCTTTATTGGCCACAGCTTTGGGAATAATCTTCACTCCACTGCTTTCTGCATATGGAGACTGGTTTATGTCACGGGGATGACATTGCTGGGTCTGTGGATGCTGCATCTCCCAAGCACTGAAATAGTCCCTGCAAGGGCAGAGATGGCTGGAGCACGTGTGCTTGGGCACAGAATTCCCTGGCTCACACCACCGTGCTGCCTTGGAAAGAATAAATAATGTATTTCTGCCTGTCAGTCCCCTTTGCTCCCTCCTGTCTTCTTTCTCCCTGAAGGGAGGCTGCAGGCTTAGATTTTCTCCTTGATTCAAGTTTTTTAACTTTATTGGATATTTCTGGATGCAAGAGGAGGGAAAAGAATGAGAGAATGATTACAGACCTTTAAGGGCCCGAAGAGGAAAATCCTCAGTCTTAATTTCTCACCTTGAAGCCACTATTCATTTGCTTCTTGAGTCAATATTTTCCCAGAAGCATTAGTGACAAAAGCAGCTGCGTGTGTGGATGTCCCCTTATGTTCCTTGGGTCTCATCCCAGCAGTACCTCCCCAGATGTGGATCACACACTGCCTCAGGAGAGGGGCTGCTCACTGCACGTCTGAAGTACAATCACAAGTTGATTGGAGGATATGTTGTTCTTTCCAGCCAGTTCTTTAGAGTTTATTCTTTAGGGATCTTTTTAAAGGCATAAATCATTGCCTTATGATTGCTATTCAGAGTAAGCTGCCTGGCTGCATCTGACAGTGCCCTTCCCCAGATTCCCCTTTTCTGTCTCCAGCTCCCTCACCAAGCTGTATGTTCCTGTGAATGTATTCAGGCAGGACAACAGAATGAGGAGAAGACGACAAAAATAATTTATCTGTTTAAGAATACTAATCCCCAGGTGGGGAAGTTCCTTGTACAAATAACATGGGTGCTGTTAAAACCCACCAGGCACTGGTTGTCTGCTCTGTCATTGCTCCAGGCAGGGTTGTCTCTACAGACACAGGACAAGGAAAGGACAGAAGGACCACAACACCTCCACAGAGTTCTTGCTTCTGGAGGGTTTTGGCTGTCAGGCTCTGCTTCCTCTGCCTGAAGCTCTGGCTCCTGGTTTCATACCCAGCCAGGTATTTGTCCCAGTAGTTTTGCAGCTTGTACCTGTCCATCAGGCATATTTAGATGGCCCATGGCTGTGGAAAGCTGCTGGATGGGGAATTTGCTCTTTTGCCTCTGCTTGCTGGAAGAAGAATCGGATGGCATTAAGAGGCTTCAACCTGCTAGATGTTTGTTCCTGGGTTTCCTAATGCACCTCTTATTAATGAGTTCATGTTCATCAAAGTCTGCTTTTTATCTCCACTCCTATAGATGCTTGAAAATAAATGAAACTCAGTGATCAAATAAATATTTCATTTTAACCTGAAAAAAAATATACATGATTTAAAAAATAATTTTAAATAGAGCTTCCCATTATTCCCTATTGTGCTATTGTGAGAATTGGGCTGAAAGCCATACAGTTCCTTCCTTGCCAAAATGGGGTATAACCAAGTTTGTTTAGCAGGCCCTTCATGAGAGTCAGTCCTTACACTGAAAGCTCCTATCCTGTCACCTGTTTTTAAATGCTTCAAATGTAGGAAGCCTGCTGCAGGTGGTATCAGTAGTTTTACTGATCTGAGGCCTTGGGCAAATTCATTCGGATTGCTTTGAAACAGCATATTCAAAATTCAATAAAATAAGAGGGTCTGATGGTGCAGCTGCAGCATATCCCCTCCAGCTGGGTTAGCTGAGATGTTTCAAGGCCCTGGACTAGCAGAGCCTGGGTGTGATGTACAGATTATACAGAGAGCTGCCAGGGAAGAGGTTTTGGCAGGCTGGGTACAGCAATAGCCCCTGCCAGAAGACTTGGGAGTGAGTAAGAGTGGCTTTCGTGCTCTGTGGCATCTTTTGCTGGCTTTCCTAGACAGAAATTTGTTGGTGCAACAGTGGCAGGGGGGAGGGGTTTCCCTCAAGGGTAAAGGGATGGAATGTAGGAAAAACAATAAACCCAAAAAGCTCCAGTTGTTCTGAAAGCAACTGGCTGTCCTGAATGCCTTGGTCTGGCTCCAAAATGAACTGTTCTGTGGGTGGGTTTTGTTAAACTGCATTCAGAAATCATATTTGCCCTTGGGCAGATACCCTTGCTTTTATGCACACTAGGCAAGTCACATGCACTAAAATGGAATTCACATGGTGCTTTAGTCAAAAAGCTAATGTCAGTCATCCTACCTTTTATGCATATCCAGTCCCTTGGTTCTTTATGCCCATTTAAATATGCAGAAGTGCTTTTTATTATTACACTGCCTGTAAAGTATGGAGATATAGATATATAGGCCATGTAATTTATTACAGTGTAGACTCTTCTCTGCATACGTTTTCATCACATAAATTAAAATCCTGGGCATAAAACATTTTGGTCGGTGGGTTCCGATTTTCTCCAATTTCTACTGCTAGACAGTGGAAGTAATTCCTTTATGAGCCGTGCATCCACGCTTTCCAAATGACTCCTTCAGCAGCAGTACATGGCTTATCTTTGTAGCATTGTAATGCTGGTATCCTCATGAGCATCACAGTGCTGGCACAACCAGCACAGTGCCTAAAGGTGAGATAATCAGAGAATACACGCAGGGACGTTATTGGAGCACCGTATCGTTGGACTGCACAGTATGTCCCTCGTTTATTGAAAGGGCTACCATGAAATTTAATTTAGGATTTTACACACACATTTTGAATTGGAAATCTCTGTAATAACTTTCCCTTTGCTCAGCCTTTTAACTGTGAAATTCAGTTGGGGAGTTTTGAAGCAGCAGGTAGTGTCTCAGCACTCTAGAGGGATTTCGCCAGGATTCAGCTAAAGTGCTTGCGAGTGTCATTTCCATATTTAACTAATTTCAGTTTTTAATTAGCTCCATGTGAAAAATGAGAGTTCATGCTGAGCTAAGCTGTCAGCATAGAGGCTTGTTTCCTTTCTAGCCTCTCAGGACAATTACTGCAGCATCCCCTGGTTTTTTCAATGAGAGTGCTTAGCCACTGCACGCTCCGTCCCTCCATTGTTCCCTGCCAGGAGCCGGCGAGTGTGTTGTGTCTAGCTTGCTAAAATGGAGCAGAGAACTTCTGACAATATTTCAAATGCAAAATTGGTTCAGCAAAGGTTCAAAGAACTCGAGAGGTCTGGCTCTGAAGCATCCAGCAGCACGGAGCTCGCTGGCACTGTGCAGTCAGTGCCATTGTTCCGAGCTGTGTCTGATCCTTCCACATCCTTCCCTGCTGCACTGGGCAGTGCTGCCTTCCAGCCTGCACAGTGGGAGAGCAGCTTTTCCTGCTTTTCCGTGGGATTTCTGCAGCCCTCTGTGAACAGTGCAGTGTCCCAAAGGCCTGGGGACCTCCAGGAGAAAAGAGGTGCCTTTGTGTAAAATCCCACCACATGGGATAGGCATGGAAATTTGGTGACCCTGCATCTGGGGGCTCACAACTTACCTGTGAGGACCTGAATGCAAATGTTAAAATGGTTCTCAAGAACAAAGTAGGAGGTGCAGTTCATGTAAACTCTGCAAAGCCGTGGAATGTGAACAGATTTCTGAAATAATTTCATTAATTTTATTTTTTCAATCCTGAGTTGCATTTACATGCCAGTCATATAATGCCATTGTTATGTTTGAAAGAGTGCAGTCATTAAATTTTTAAAATTACATTTAAATGGGAAAAATGTTGTAAATGTTACCTCAGGGTTGGTTTTGAGTTGTTTGTGGTTTGTTTAAACCTGTCCTATAAGGTGAGATTTTGAAAGATTTATGAATAGGTTTGGTAGTATCTTCATTTTCATTTTGGTTTATATCCTGGCAAAATAGAGGTTGTGTGTATTTTATTCTTCACTAATTAGTATGGACAGCCACTTCCTGTAGGCAGAAGCATATTTTCTCTATTGGACCATAAAATCAAAGGCATCTTTTTTCAAATCACGATGGATGAGGAAAAAAAATCTCAGCTGTAGTACTTTTTGTGTTCTTAATGTTCATAGTGAAAGAAGAAGGTAAATACATTGCAAAAACTTGTCAGATACAGTGACACTGAGGAGTTCCTAGTCATTTTTCTTTTAAGATGCTGAGGATCTGCTTTGATACCTGCTTTCAAGCTGAAGCAAATTCTTGAAGGAAAAAAAAAGAAGGAAAATAAATTTCATAGTGAAGAGTGAAGCTGAAATGCCAGATAGATTTTCAATATAGTTTAGGTTTTGGGGTTTCTTTAAAATATAGTATTTACTGTTTCATCCATCAAAGAAAAATATATATATAATCCTGGTTTGATTGCCAGCCAACTGGGTATAACAGACATGAAGAAGTAGAACTCGAGTGTTAGCAATGAAGTACCAGTGTGTAGTTCTGGCTACCATACATATATTATTTTTTTCCCCTTGTAGTGTGAAGTGTATCTCTTTGAAGGATAATTCCTGGTTATTTTATTGGTATTAGTAAGTAAAGTTGTTACATATATTATGATTGTATTAATCACTTAACTCAGTTATGCCTTACAAAGGGCATGTAATTGAAGGCAAAGGTTTCTGAGGGTGTGTAATCTAGCTTGTATTTTATTCTATGCTACTTTAATTAGTTCTGTACAGTGATGCATATGCTAATACTTTACAGCTCATGTCCAATTCACCCTGTAGTTTAAACCATTGAGGTTTTGATGGGGTGTGTTGCTGTTGCCTGTAGAAAACACTACAGGCACTGGTATGAAATGGTTTTTTCAGGCACTGGTATGAAACTCACAGTCTCAAATACTTTCAACAGAGGAGTTGTAAGTGAAGCTCTCTCCACTGAAGTCAGTGACAGTTTTGACCTTGGTTACAATGGGCCCTGATTTTAACTAGCTCTGAATGGGCTGATGAGGAGCATTCTGCATTGCTGACTTCAGACAGTGCAGAGGCTCCTGCAGCCCTTCATATGCAAGACAGAAAGCTACATTAAATGATCAGGTATCAGATGCTCTGTACATTAAACTGGCATCATTTTTCTGTTGTGGACAGCAGCTCCATCTGTAGCAGTGACTTCTGCAATCTCTGCAGTGATTAGTTTTGGTATACCAAGAAGATCGAATTGAGCTAGTCTTAAAACCCCATCTTCTAAAAGGCAATTTGAGACATAAGAGATTAAGAAAATTAATACAAATATTAATATTTAAGTGTATATTATGATGTTCCTTAGATTGATCAGGATGTAGGTGTGCAAATTAAATAAAAATCTTTTCCATTATTAATGGTGCACAGTTCTTGGAGTGGACTTAGACTCTTGGTGTGCTGTCATGGTGTCTCTTGGGATATCAGATGCACAGGCAAGCTCTTGTTTCTGCATTGGCTGAAGAAATTGTGTAACAGATGTTTTGGTGATGCAACTCATAATCATATATGAACACACACACACAGAGGAATTCCTTGTGAAACGTCTATTGCTGCAGTTTGAAAACTTGCAACTCTGGCCCTTTAAAAAGGCAGTGATCTGAAATTAAAATCCTACCACCATGAAACCCTTCACTGATTTCTCATGTGCTTCCATATTGGTGTGATCACATAGAAATCCTGTCTTCACTTGCACCTTGTATTCCCTTTCCAGCTCTACAGTTCTAGAGGAGAAGGCACAGATGCCAGAGGACCAGTTTTTAGTCTCTGAAAGCTATAAATTTTTGCCATAAAACTTGTTTTTCCTTTGAAGGCAACATGAGCAAACTTCAGAATAAGACAGGTAAAAGACTGGAAATAGTTACAGTAAACTCATTATGGGAAATGATTAACAGGAATCATGTAAGGACAATGGAAAAAAAATCTCAAAAACATAACTGAATTTGATAATTGCTTATTTCTTTCCAAATTACTACTAAAAAAACCAACCCACACAAAGGAATGTGAGTTACAAGGCTGTAACTGATTGACTATGTTAGATTCTTATCAAATCTGTACATTTTATTTTCATAGGTTTCTATTCTGGCTCAGTAGGATGTCTAAATCACAATACATTAATGATGTCAGCCTTTCAAGGCTTATAGAAAGTCTCAATCTGCATAGATGCCAAATATAATCTGTACCTTCATGTCAGTATCAAGATATGGTTTAGGCTAGGTTTATATATACACCTTTTGAAGCACATTGTGAAAGAAATATAAACAGCTTATAGTGTTGAAAATGAATTAGAGGCTTTGGGAGAAGAAATCTTGTTTTCTTTTCATCTTTGGATTTATTTCCTCTTTGTAATGAACTTTTAACTCCAATAATTACTTTGCGTAGAGAGTAAAACCTTAAATTTTATCATTCACGCAGTGTTTTAAATTGTGATTTTATCAGGTGATTAAATTAAGCTATTCTGTATCATTCCATAAATTAATAAATTAAGCTGTTCTGTATCATTTCTATTAAGAATATACTTTATGATTAGAAATTACACCTTTTTTGTACTGTGGACAGAAATTTGGCCATTCATAATAATGCAGTTTCACTTCATTCAGTGTATGCAAAGGAGTAATAAAGGTAAAAAACTATTATCTATCTTAGTGTGGCTAACAGAGGTTGAGTCAAGGTCTGAATGCTTTGGAACAGTGAGATTATGAAAATCTTGTTCTGCATGTTTGTAGAAATTAGAGCAGTTGCAGTTTCAGAAGATGAACGTAGTTGAATAAATGTTTGACATGATATCCCTTAGGTTTATGATCAGTATTAAAAGTAAAGCAGTTATTTTAATTCTTGTAAGTTCAGGCCTCAGTGATTTTCAAGAGTATATTTGTGACTATATTCCTTGAAACACCAGTTTCAAGTCTCATCTAGGTTCTTCCTCCTCTTGGAAACAGAATAAAGACAAGCTGGGTACTTTGTTCATGATAATGGTGTCTTTTAGGTGTGAAATTAAAATTGGATTCAATTTGCTTTGTATTAACATTGAATGCTCACAATTGCTCAAAAATAGAGCAAAATTGAGTTAAGAGCATCCCTTTCTGCTCTCCTAAGCTTGTTTCAAAAGTGGCAGTATTTTGGCAAGGCTGGTAAAGTGGATATTGCATAATGTGATCTGGGATCCTCCAGGCTGAAAGATGCTGTATTGGGCAAATAAAAATATATACACTTTTCTTATTAGTTACAGTCATCTAGTTCAGATGCAAGACTAAAAAGATTGCAGCCTTGACTCTTGAAATTGCCATGAGAAGTGAGTTCACGTTCCACAGTCTCAGGAACTGATTAATCGTGTGCCAGTTCTCTACGCTCTGTACAATCTAAGGCCTGTCATGAGAATAAATGAGCAGTGCATGGTATTCTGCTTCTCTTTTAAGGTCTTTGTCATGAGATTCCAGATTCTGAAGGCAGCACGCAGTGCTGTTACCCTTCTGGTGACAAAAAGATTGCTCAAAGTGGCACAAAATCAAAACATTTCAGTAAAGAGGAGTGAGAGGAGCAAAGTTGAGGCCTGAGCCAGGGATCTTTTCTATCCCATCACCGTGGGGACTGGGGAACAAACACCCCCCCAGGGTACAGATCATGTTCCTGGGCTGGAACTCTGCTGGCCTGGCTTTATCCTGGGAATTGGGCACCAGATCTTCACATCCTCCTCTTCTCCCTACCCACAAAGGAGCTGCAAGTGTGTGTGAGCTTTACAACTATTTTTGGAAGTCGAAAAACTGACGGTGGAAGTAGAGGAATGAACTTTCAAAGCATTGCATGGCAGATAAACACACAAATCACATTACTCCTAATGGGATTTGTGGGTATATCTTTCATGCTGTGCTTTGAAAATCCATTCCATTCAGTTTATTGACATGCACAGGGAAATAAATCAGTCAGCTTGGAGGGGGGTGATCAATTTGAAAAAAAAAAAAAAAAAAAAACCACAAACCAACTTTTTTTGGGTTCCCCTATTTCTTATGTGAACACAGTGACAATGAAGCATCTTAAAGCCCTTCTTCCATCTCCTTTTCAATCTTTAATAACATTTATTCAAAAGAAAGCCATTAATTCCTAGCAGAAGTTTTTCTGCTGCTGACAACAGCACACTCACTCATAGATCCTTTATGGTATTTCTATAAAATGCTTCTTGGGCTGGGTGCTTTAAAGCAAATATTTTGTTCTAAACTGTTTATTGTCTAAAAGAGTTTACATGCTGAGGGTGAAATTATGCCTAAGGATTTCTTTTTTATGTTTAATATAGTGTGAAGTCAGCTCTCCTTTCCATTGTCTTTTCCAATGGTTCCTGCATTTCCCTGGTGAGAAGAAGGAGCACAGCTGATGCTGAGCTCATCCCTCTTCCACAGCAAAAACTGTCCAAAGCTGAGGGTCTGCCTCCTTTCCCTTGCTTCCTGTCCCAGAAATTTAGGTGCTGGAATTCACATTTCCCATGTCTGTGTTTATAGGAATGCTCTGGGTGAGGGAAGCCCAGAGCTGGATTCCCTCTGCAGCGGTGAGGAGGACAGCAGAAATGGCAGCCTGAGACTCCTTACCCTGATTTTTTATAAACAGTCCTCAGGGCTTTCCTCCTGAAGCCAGAAAATACACTTTCTGTTTGAAAAGTTACAAAATGTTGCTGTTGTTGTTGTTATTTTAAGTATAAAACTATTGCAGGTGTCAGGCACAATTAACAAGAGTATAAACCTGTGGCTGGGTAACACATCGAAGCTTGTAGGTGAGTAACAACATGAGCTTAATTCAATTGATAGAGAAGTGGAAAAAAAAACATGCAGCAAGATATAAAAATACGCAGCAGTGCCATTATAGTTAATGGAATTTTCCATTTTCAGCATTGTAAACTGCAAAAAATGACTCTGAGAAGTGAGAGGTCTTGTTCAATGTTATGGGCAGGATAAATAAGACAGCAAAATGGTTCTTTATTTTGCTCTCTAGGTGTAATACAGGCGAGCCTATTGTTTTATTGAAAATAGTGGTATCTGCAAATTCTTGAAGTTGTGGATTTTGATAATGCTTTATATGGAGCTCCCAAATAAACTTTTGATTTAAATTTATTACAAAAACCTTGTGCATAGCAAATAGCATCCTGATGATTAAGATGAATTGCAGAGAATGAATGACCTTGAAAGTAAGCCATCTATTTGTTGTTGAGTTTCAATGGTCACAGTCAATAAGCAGGACATTTTGAATATATTTCACAAAAGAAGTATTAAATTTACATCAAATGATCTATTTTTGAAATGCTACTTTAACCTTGCCTACAAACAATTGAATGGCCACAAGTAGAAGAGGCAATATAATCAGGAATATATCCAAATGTTTTATATGATCTCTGCAGGATTCTAAGTCATTGATATTAAAACACAAGTTCATAAATACCCTAAGTACTGGTAGTCCAATGATGCATTTTTTTAGCTGATCTTTGATGCTGCTATCAACCCTGTAAAAGTTAAATCCTTATCTGCTGTGTCCCTGAGATCTCCCACAAAAAATTTTGAAATTGCATCTCTCATAATTACAACTGACTCTGCTGTGCTATTAATTAGAGTATTTACCACTGCACTGATGAACAGCTACACTGGATTGACACACCTGCACAAAAGTTGTGGCATGTCAGCAATTGCCATTTATGTATTGCATTCTCTGCCTAAAATCATGCTGCTTCTAGGAAACACTTTATGGCATGAAAATCCCAGGGGGTGCCTGTGATGAGTGGAACTAACCATTCCCTGGACAGCCAGGCCTGGGTGGAGAGGTGGGGACACGCTGCAGCAACTTAAAGTGTATCAAACACTTCAAGAAATGCTGGCACTAGTGGAAACACTCTGGGATGCTGTGTATGTGCAGCAGCAGTTGTTTGGGTTAGATACAATTCAAGTTATCCATTCATTCCTCTCAAGCACCCAAAATTGTTTGTCTTGTAAGAAGGACAAATCATACATATACTGTGCCCTACTCATTCTCCAACCTCTGGTCATTCGAGATGCTTTCTGAGAGGAGGGGTGGTAGCATGACAATATTCCTTGACTTGTTTACCCTTCCCATAATGGTTCAGTGTTTGACTTGAGATTATCATCTAACCCAAAATTTTCCTTCTGTTTGATATTAGTCAGCTCAGAAGTCATTATTTTATATATGGAGTTAAAAGTACTCCTCTCCAGCATATTTTATTTTACGGGTTTGAACTTCATCTGCCAATTTCTGGCCCAGTTATTCAGTTATTTTATGTCCTTGTGCAGTTCTCGGTCAGGCCTCTTCTTGAATAATGCATTATCAGCAGCAGACTGTGCCCCTTTCCTTGCATGGCCTGTTTTCTATGATAGAATTTGGACTTTTTAAAACAGTACTTTAGACTTTCCTGTAGATAATACATCAAAAGTGGCAGATGTCCACCCAGCAAGCCATGTGGCTTTTGTTTTGTTTTAGAAAAAGGCGTGGGAATGTGATCAATTTCTGTGACATCTCTTGGATACCCTCAGGAGAACTCTGGCATCCTTGTCACAGTCACATGAGGTATTCAAGGGAGAATAGAAAGTTCTGACACTTCTGAATTTTAGGAGAGACGTCATTGTTCCTTTAGCTAGGAAAGGTGCTACTTGCTCACGTTGTTTATTTTAAGACTGCTCCTTTTAAGTAGCAAGACTCACATTCTTTGATAATGATATTTCAAGCACTTAAATATATGTTGTTTAACGGGTGGATTGCAGGTTAGAGCTCCTGGAGACACTGTCCCTTTCTGCCAAGAGCAGAATATGAAAGGGCATGAATTTAATTGTGAGCTTTCTTAGACAGACCTTCCTCAGCCCTTGTCAAGGACTCCTACCCCATCCCAGCTTCATCCTGACAGTGCTTGTACTGCTCCTGCTGCAAATGTGGCTGAAGGCTGGCCAACAACATTATCGAGCAGAGGGTGGTGCCAGCCTCTGTAAATCATCTGTGATTTATTGAAATCTTTGTCTGGTATATGCATTGCCAAGCCAGTTTTTGTGGGAGAGGACTTTTACAGATTTTTGTCCCCAGTGGTGACATACCTTGTACCTAAAGGAACACGTGCAGTGCTGCCCATCCAACAAAGCCTCCCCGTCCTCTGCTCAGTGCCTGTTAATTGTAAAGCACATTAGCAAAGTATGGATCTCAACTGAGATTTAGTTCAGCAAATTCTGATCATTTATGCGTTTGTGAACTTTCAACCTCTTCAGATATGAGAGGAGCTGGGAAAGGCTTCTTACTTCCCTTGTCACAGCAACCAAGAATCCTCACTCCTCGGCAGAGCCCTGAAAGCCCTGCTGAGAGTCAACTGGAGTGTTTGCAGTACTGTGCAAGTTTTTCCCATGCAGTTCCCCCATTGCTCTTTCCTGACTCTCAGCCCCCTGCTATTCCTGTCCCGGGCATCTCTTGAGGCGAGGTTGTCAGCTGTGATGGATTGTGCATTCTTCCTGTAATGGGGGCAAGTAATCACTGGGGAATAGGCCTAATGCACTCCTTTCACTTGTGACTTGGGTTGAACTTGAACCTCTTTCTCCAGAGGAATAATAAAACTTTAAATTACTATGTTTCTAATCTTTTAAGTAACTGTTATTTTATGAATAATAATTGAGATCAGTAAGATCAATTTCTGGTATTCCTCAAGTTCTGCTGCATGATTAAGAAGTAGTATCTAATAAGGAACATGAGTCTCAGCTAAGTAAGATTTAATACAAGCAAGCATGCAATAATGTTTAATTATTTTTAAATTTGGGGGGGAATACATTTATTCTTTTCAGGTTGTTTGGATACCCATCTATATGCGCCCAGAAGTGCAAAACACTAATTATCTTTTGCTTATACAAACATTGTGGTGCATTAAAACAACGTTCAGAGCATGTGAAATAAAAAATAGATGTGCAGATAGGTCTTTGAATATAGATGCTCTGAAATTAACATTATGCTAAGATTTATTAGTTACCTTTTGTTTCGTCATGTCTGTGATTCATTAGACCTGGCTTGGAAATTAATTTGATGTTGCTGAAAACTACATAATAAATAGCAAGAGTTGCATCATTGTTCACCTCATGAGTGGATGCAAAGGAAACTTTGAACATTTCTCCTCCTATAACGCAACGGCCTTCAAACAGCAAATGTGCTTTTAGTGTATGTTTGTTCATGTTGTTCATTGTTGCAGAATTCCTCAGGGAAGGTGGACATGATGTCTACCTAGGCCTTGAACTACCCCAGTTGAGGCCTTACCAGGGGCCTGAGTGAGGCCTTGAAGCCTGTGACGCAGCTAGAAATTCTTAGCCAAGTGTGGCGCAGTTAGAAATTAGTAGTTAAGGTGTCAGGGAAAGATAATAGGGTTGTGAAGGTCACTGAATAGACTTGTTAGTGAGCACGTGATAGCCACCTTAAGAGTTAGTAAAATAAAGTGTGTTTTCATACTTCTCTCTGCTGTGTGCCAATGAAGAGCTGCTGTGGATGTAAACTATATGGAACTGTATAAAAGTAGCCATCTTAGCTGAATAAAGCAGAACGTAGCTGTTAACCATATTGGCTTGATCTGCGTTCTCTCTATACTCCAACTTCCTTTTTATCTCAGGCCAACCCTGGTAATAGTTCATGATACAATGGAGTGATTTCTTGTTCATATGAGAAGAGGTTGACCTGTTCCAGACGAACACTGGATGTATGCTGACAAAGTGAAGCCATAGTTTGATGGGTTCATTGTGGATGATGTTAATTCAGGGGTTAATAGGCATGAAATTGGAAATTTGGAAATTAAACTATGGAAACATTCTTAATTTTGTTCAATTGTATAATCTTCCCATCTTTTGGAGTTGCTTAGGAAATACTGGATTTTCCAACAAGCAAGCAGTGTGTATTTTACAGACTCTAACTGGGAAGATGCAGTAGGAATGGGGGAAATGATGGATCATTAGTCTGCACATTTCTCCCTTTAAGAAAGAATATCAAGTAAAGGGATAAGTGAGAATCTTCATTCTGCTCTGCCTATTGGCAGACTCTGAGCTGTACTACTGGGACATCTCCAGCTCACAGAGACATCAGAGGTCTCTCCTTTTAAAAGTACAAGGTCAAGAGTGACAAGAGCACAAAGACAAGACAGAGAGCTTCCTGAGCATGGAAACCATTGTCCTTTAGAGAAAACTCTGACTGGAGTGGGCACTGGGTTCATGGCCAGGATGAGAGAAGACCAGTGAAAGAGGAATGTGGGGACACTACTCAGTTTAGAGAATTTCAACATAATTTGCATGTAAGTTTTATCATTTTCCTGTGGATTTGTGTGCCTTTGGGGACTTCTTAAAACAATATGTGATTCGCTCTAGCAACCTCTCTCTTATGTAAGTCTTAGACTGATCCTTGGCAGCTCTGCCACCTGGAGTGATGAACCAGGTCTCTGCTTTTGTTCTTGCTGGGTATGTAGGTTTAGCTTCCAGGTGCTTTTGCTCCCTGTATGTGAATGGTGCTAGAGTGGGAGTGAGAGGCTGATTATTATTTTTGACCTAAATCTCAAAGGTTTTCCTTCAAAAATTATTGTTTCTGAATTCTCATGGTTTAGAGAATATAAATACACTATTCTGAATTACTAGATGCTAGTATTAAATGAACCTTATAAATTCTGACAAGCTCAGTGTTTGAAAATCAAGTATCAGAGAGAAGAACTTTGAAAATATGTTTAAATGTTGAGAGTGGGGGGAAGGAAACACACAAAAATAATACCTATAATGAAAAATATAATTTGTGGATACACAAATAGTTGTTGGGGAAAAAAAAATGTCAGCTTCAAACTAGAAAAGAAAAGCAGAAAAACCAGCAAACAGGCACAAATTGACTAGCCCAAATTTCTCCTCTGAGACACACTCACTCAACTTCTACGTGGATCCCCACATTTCTAATTAAACAGGCTTCTACTTATTCCTTTGCTGGAGGCATTTTGTTTGATTAACAGAAGGAAAGGTTAATCATATAAATTTGCCATCTCACGGCGTTGTGAGGCAGCAGAGAGGAGGCAGCTCCTTGTTCCCCCTGCTCAGCTGCCACTCAGCTCTGCTCAGCCCGTGCAGACACGGAGCTTTCCCCTCAGGCCCCTGTGACACACTTTCCTGCACTCATTCCTGGTGCAAGGGGAACGTTCCTGGTGTTTGTGACTGCAGCTGTCTTGGTGGAAGTTTGTGGATCACCTCATGGGGGTGTGAGCTGTTCAGGAGATTCTCAGTCTCCAGGAGGGATGGAGCAGACCTGCAAATCCCTGCCCCGTTAGGAAGGAGCTCTAATTGCTCCTACCTAACGTGCATCCATGATTAAAACACAGTTATTAATGAAACCATGGTGTGCTTGGAAGCAGATGGATAACAGGGATTTTTTTAACACCATGTTAATAAGATCTTTTATAATTCCTTGTCTGAATTTACCTGGTAATTATAAGGTAGCAACTATAATTTTCCTGGACAGACTATTAGTTATGATTTCTTTATCTCTCTGTTGTAAGGACTGGTTCACACTTGAAGCAGCAGGCTTTCATCTCTGCAAGTGACCTACATTTATGGTTACGCTCACAATAAAATAAAAGACAAATGGCAACTTTGAATAGACACACTGAGTGTATAAAACACAAAAGTCTGATTCTCCTCTCTGACTTGTTTGCATTGTGGGGCTTTGAAATTCACTTAATCTTTATGCACTCTTGGCTTTCGGGGCTGGTCCAGCTGAATCTGGTGCCTGTGCAGGGTGTGGAAATTGCTGGCAGCACAAACACACCCTGAGCTGCTCCTCTGCTGTCCCAGCCCTGGCACAGCTGTCCCTGCCCAGTGGGGCAGTTTGGATAACCTGCACTTGGGTGGGGTTTGAGCTTTGTGAATGATTTTTAAGTCTCATTTGCCATACTTAAAAAAAAAAAAAATTGGTCACTTGAGATTAGACTGAAAAAGCCTTTTAAAATGTTTGTTTTGGCAAGACAAAATAGTTGTAATTGAATAAGTCATTTGATCCCACATAAATGTCTTGTCTATTTTGAGAAGTAAATTTTGAGTAGTTTCGTCGCAAAATATCCTTTTCAGGTTTGTGTCTGGTGTTTAACATACCAGAGGCTTTAAGACATTTTTTTGTTTGTTTTTGGGAGATATTTTGATATAATAGAAACAAAATTTGCAAATTCAACATGAATATGAAATCTGGCAACTGCCCACTCCACAGAAAATGTGTCCTGATTTTAGTTACTATTCTTAGACATCTGCTTAGTCCATAGGATGTCCAGGGGAAGATGGTTTCAGGAAAGATGTCTTGCTCCCCTGCTGCTTTTGTCAAAAATACAGAGGTTAAACTTGCATAGATTGCGTGCTGAGAGATTTCCAGGGCTTGGGATAGATGGATTCTGGGGATGGGGGTGCTTTTTGTTTTCTTAGACCTTAAGAATGCTCACATGAATCAGTCACATCTAAATGGATTCCCTGCATTCCGAGATCCTCTGGGTGGTAGCTCCTGCACTGTAAATGGCAGTTTCTGTGAGAAGTGTTTTGCCTCTCCTATCCCTAACATTTACTCTTTGAACACTTAGTGTGTGGCTAGTGCTGGGCCATTTGTGGCCACTATAATCACTTTGAATTGGATGCAAAATACCTGATAATCTCATGTAGATCTGACTCTGCAGAACAGAACAATTCTAAGGGTGCCCATAATAATTTTTTTTTCCTGCCCACAAATTGACAGTGAATCCTCTCAAATGCCTTTTGACATAACTGGAAATGCTGTTGTCTGTGGTATATATGTTTTACATACATCCTGTGTAAGCAGAAAGCTTCAAAGAAAGGGAAAGAAGCAGCTTGGTGGGCTTTATCCCTCACCACTCTTTGGTACAGAGAGTGCCATGGGGATAATGTGATGAGAGTGTGCAGGTAGCTGTGTTTATACAAGGTGAAGATGCACATAAATCCACTGGCTGAATGATTCAGACCTGTCAAGTCTCATGCATTATGCACAGGACTTATTCAATTAGCCCTGCCACAGTGCCTGTAACTCAGGCACTTGTGCGGGGCGTGCTTGGCCTCGCTCCCACTGCTCAGCTCATGTTCCAGGTGCAGCTGCACAGCCTCTGTTGGGGCCACACGGACCTGGCTGGCACAGGGATGGCTGCAGAGCCCATCCTGTGATGGCTGTGAGCAGGCAAACCTTCCCTGCCCAGGGCTGTGTGGGGCTTGGGGTCCAAAACCTGTGAGGTGAAAGGATTGGCACAGCCCTGGGTTGGTCAGGGAAGCTCAATCGACAAAATGAAGATAGAGGCTCTATAATGGCTTCACTCTTGGAGAGAGTAGGGGTAGGTTGGGTGTTGGGAAGAAATTCATCCCTGTTGAGAGTGGTGAGGCCCTGGCACAGGTTGCCCAGACGAACTGGGGATGCTCCAGCCCTGGAAGTGTTCAAGGTGAGGTTGGACAAGGCTCGGAGCAACCTGGTATGGTGGGAGATATCCCTGCCCATGGCAGGGGATTGGAACTGGATGATCTTTCAGGCTGCTTTCAGCCCAAACCATTCTGTGATTCTGTTACTCTAACGTATTGATTTAAATAAGTTGTACTAAATACAAAATAATTGCATTACCAAGTCACTACTTTACATAGGGCTAAAGCCAATTTTATAATCAACATATCAATTACCACCTATAATTTAAACTTGCAGCAAGTGCTTTGTTTCCCGAGATGTGCCCCCTGCACTGAGCCGGGAAAGTGGTGCCTGGTGCCCGGCTCTGCCCAGAGTTGTGAGCATTTTGCCTTTTGTATTTCAGCGCTAGACAGATGTGTATGAGTCATTTTTGTTTTATTTGGCATTTCGCGGGGGTGGGCTGTGGGGAGCGGGGTGTTTTCGTGCCGCTGTCGCCGGTTGTTGTAGCACATCCCCATCCTTGCGAGCCGAGCGGCGGTGCGGCGTTCCGGCGAGGCTCTGTGGTGTCCGCAGCCGCGCTGACCGGTGTCTGTGTCCCCTGTGTCCGCAGCCATGCATCTCCTGGGGCTCAACTGGCAGCTGCAGCCGGCCGAGGCTCCGACCTTCAACAACGGGCTGCGCCCGCCCGGCGAGGACGGCCCGCCCGCGCCCCCTGCCGGCAGAGGTGGGTCCGCGCCGCGCCCCGGCCCGACCGAGCGGGCCACCAACCGCCCCAAAAGCCGCATGAACTGCCCCAAACTGCCCCAAAACGCCAGCTGAACTGCCCCAAACTG